>JAIUCV010000678.1:0-420695 GCA_026724425.1 Erythrophleum ivorense | reverse complement strand
GATTTTATATGCCATGATTTCCTGATGACATATTATATTTTCAAATGAATGAATGATGTTTGATTGAGTTTGCTTGAGTGTGGAGAGGCCAAGAACTCTTAACCATGGTGAAGATGAGCTAAGAAACCTTGAGATTGGTTGAGACAAAGCAAAAAGTCTCCCAAAAGCAAAGTAGGCTCCCAAGAGTATGGTTGAGTCCAAGAATCTCTTAAAGAATGGGTGAAGCAAGTCTAAAATCCATGAGAAAAAGCGTGTGGCCAATCCATCCACTTGGTGAGCTCTTGAATGTCTTGTATGACTTGTTCACATGCCAAGCTTGCTTCTTGAATGTTCATGACTTCCATTGTATCTATGCATGCATTTTCAAGACTTGCTTTGCATATATTATGTATGATTGAATGGCAGATGAGCTATTGGGATTCTTTGAATCTCATTACCTCCTCCCCAATGATCTAATATGCTAGGTGGACCAAGTAGCTATGGCAATGGGAGCCAACAACAATGAAGAAGGAAGATTGATAACCATATGCCTAGTTTTATTCTTTTTGAAACTATAATGGTGCTTCACAATGTATATGATGTTGTAAATGGTCTATGACCATTGAGACATATGTAAATATGATATTATATGATGTTTAAATGTATGGATATGATGTATGACCTCTAGCATATATTTTGAGTATGTAATGCCAAAGTATGCAACTTGGGAATTTGATGAAAATGTGCATAAGTGTGGGTTGAATGGCCAAAATGAGATGCATAAGGTTTGGGACCATTTGGACAGCTCACACAAGTCTTAAATATGCTTTTAGACTTGCCTAAAAGGTGCCAACAGCAAGGGAAAGCCATTTGGCAAGTTTGGTACCTCTTATGAAGCCAAATTTGACCATAATAGAACTCTATATCACTTTTTGTTCAAATGAGTTAGTCTTGATATGAGATTTGGCGTTCAATTAGATCTCATTAGGATCTTTTTGGAAAGATAAAGATCATAATTTTTTAAGGTCTACAGAATATTTGATGATTTTTTAAAGTTGGCAATTTTCATGGTTTCTGGTTTGCTGCACTATTTATTTGGTCCGAAATTGCATTCTGTCAGGCAAGGCTCAAAAGATGTTTAATTGCCATAAAATTTTATATAGAAAAAATAGACAATCACAGTGACTTGTGACAACTAGAAGTACCCTCATTTGGAGGTCTAGAGAGGGAGATATGAATTTTTGAAGTTTCTATCCAATATTAGTGATTTTGCCCGACTAGAAGTGCTGTTCCATTGAATTTTGAGGTCTGAGCTTGATGAACTGGTTTGGAGATATTTTTTTTTAGTTAACATCCATAGCTTTCTAGATTGGTATCATATGCATGGATTTTATTTTTTTGGAATTAATTAGACATTTCAAAGTTTTCTACAGAATTTTGTGATAGTTCCATAATTCAGTCTGACCTTTGGACCATTTTAGATGTCAAACATCCTTTGTGATGAATTTTATGGTCTGAGCATATTTTTAGTGTGAAGTAGACATCAAAAGCTTTCCAGGATGAGCAAGATTTTATGATTTATATTTTTCTAGAATTAGTTATGCTTTTCCAAAGTTTAGTTAGAAAATGGAGCAAATCTGGCCGAAATTAAACAAGCCCATTTCATGCTCCATTTTGGTTTCTATGAGTTGTGGGCATGATATTGTGATGCAAATGAGTTGTAATGATGTAATTAAATATGAGAATGTATAGTATGAGATCACATAGTCCACGTGATACTGATTGCAATTTTAAGATACGACGCAACGCAAAGAAATTCATTATTTTCTCCCTTTTTCCTTATACTTCATGAACTTAATGATGTGAAGCATGTATATATATGATAAGTGAGCTAGAAGTTATGGTATTACAGTCTAGCTATAGAATGAAAAGCAATCAATGGATTAACTAATATAACTAAAACATTTATCAAAAGATAGACAATAAGGACAATTGAAAATTTCAAACTATGAGGATTTGACACTTATATTCAGCCAAGGTTAATGAATAT
Organism: Erythrophleum ivorense; assembly: GCA_026724425.1. Lineage (NCBI taxonomy): Eukaryota > Viridiplantae > Streptophyta > Magnoliopsida > Fabales > Fabaceae > Erythrophleum > Erythrophleum ivorense. Next base: position 418,666 of record JAIUCV010000678.1, on the reverse strand, counting down.
TATATCATCAAGATGATTATTAGAGGATGTTACTAATAAACAAGAACATAGACAAATAGAAATGATCACATCATAATCAAATTTGTACTTAAAAGACAAAAAAACAATGGTAGAAAATGCTTCACCTAGGTTTATACCTATCAATACTTATAGAAGAAAATGACAATGAATCTAAAAATTCTCATATATCTATCTTTCTCAGTAGAAACTCTACTGGCAAAATACTTTTCTAGTGGAATCCCAATTCAATCTAGGAGAAGAGATAATGTCAATATGCTAGCAATATCAAAATTAAATTGAAAAATGAAGAAATACCTTTTCTCATAATCAAAATAAAAAATATTATACTTATGTCTCAGGACAATTTAAATTTAAGAGATATAAAAAATATCAATTAGATGTATTAATTAATATAGGTGCTACGATAAGGGTTTGTAAAGGTAATGCTTTACCAACAGAAAAATAAAAAAAAAAAGTAAAAAAGACCCATTATGGCAAGTGTAATAGATGATAGAAAAACTCTTATTGAGTATAAAGCTAATAATATTTCAATTTGGTTAGGAAATAACAAATTCCTTATACCAAAAGTATTATGCTTTCCTTTTATGGATGAAGACTTTCTTTCAGGGACAAACTTCTTAACAAATATTATCTATTAGAAATAAGTTATAATCATGTAAATCTTACAAATAGATTAGTGAAAATCCCAATACTTTTGGTCAAAAACCATAAACATAAATGTGATAAAAAAAAATTTACCTTGTTCTTGAAAATCCTAACAAGGGAGAAAGAATATATGAATTGGACACCAAATGCTAGATTAATCCATTATTACAAGAAAATTTTAGTGACAACTCACTAAATTTATTGTCTAGGAGTCCTAGATATTGTGATTTAAAATTAAAAGACCTTAATAAAATAATTAGAGTCAAACTACTAGTCTATACTAAACAAGATATAGACGAATTCAAAAATCAAATTCAAGAATCATTAGAAAATGGATTAACTGAACCTACAACTAGTCCATATTTTAGTCTGCCATTTATGGTAAGAAACTATGCAAAAATAAAAAGAGGAAAAGCTAGAATGATAATTAACTATTGAAAAGTTAAACAAGAGTATAGAATTTAATAGATATTATATTCCAAGAAAAGATATTTTAGCTACCTAAACTAAGCAAGCAAAAATATTCAGTAAGTTTGACTGTAAATCTAGATATTATTGATTAAATTATCAAAAGAGTCAAAGCCTTTAACAACTTTTAACGTTCCATATGAACATTACCAATGGACCATTGTTATACCATATCATATTCTAATTATTTTATGGCAATAGTGGTCCATTTAGAATAAAACAACTACAGCAAACATTTAGCCATGGAAATTTTAGTCACTAATGGTTTAAAAGGATTTACAAGGCTTGAAAATAGATTCTCACTATTTTGTCTCATAAATTCATGCATGACCAATTATTTCTGTAACACCATAAATTTTAGCTCATCTCATGCACTTTCAATGACTTACTATCATGGAGGATATAAGTTTCTCACGATGATTTTTGTGTTGGGTCGTATCTAGCAATTTATTCCAGTGTCATGTGGACCATGTGAGCTTATACTATGCCTCCTCATATTTAATTTTATTGTTACAACTCATTTGTATCATGAAAACTTGCCTACAACTCATGAAAACCGAAAAGAGACATAGGACATGCATTTTCATTCTCAGCCAGACTTGGCCCCATTTCTGGGCAAAGTTTGAAAAATCCTACCTAAATCTAGAAAACTCAAAAACATGTAATATTGATCATTTTAGAAAGCTTGGGATGTCTACTTTATGCTAAAAATATGTACAAGTCATAACATCCCACACACAGGATGTTTGACATGCAAATTGGTCTGAAGGTCAGACTGGTCCTGATGCTATTATAGTTTACTGATATGAACTTCAAAAATGTCCAACTAATTGTAAAAAACTCTAATTCATACAAATGATACCAATATGAAAATATGTGGATGTTAACTAGAGAGGAAAAATATCTATAGATCAGTTCATCAAGCCAAACTCTCAAAATCAATGGAATAGTACTTCTGGTCAGGCAAGATGACTGATACTAGACAGAAACTTCAAAACTTCATATCTCCCTCTCTAGACCTTCAAACGAGGTGCTTCTAGTTGTTATAAGTCACTGTAATGTCTCGTTTCTGCCTATAAAATTTTGTAGTCATTGGACCACGTTTGCCCTTCGGATGACATAATTACACAATTGACCAAATGAACAGTGCTTATGCAAATCCGAAAATTCTGATACCAACTTTGAAAAATCATAAAAAATTCCAAAAACCTCCAAATAACCTAATCTTTAGCTTCCCCAAAAAGCTCTAGGCAAGATCTAGTCACATGCCAAATTTCAAGGCAAGAAGAGGTCATTTGGTCAGACTTTGACATAAGGAGGCAAAGTGTCAATTTCTTTTGTTAAAAAGGGCTCCAAGGGTTCAAATTTGCTTCCCCTACTCCTAAGGCTCTATAAGCACATGGGAAAGCATCAACATAGGCTATTAAACATGACTCAAATGTCTAACAACCTAGATTTGGAAAACTTAATCTCCCACACTAACACATATACCATGTACATAATGCCAAGATCTTACTATTCATACCGAAAACTTGCTACATCATACACTATAGTTCTAATTCTCATACATATACATTAAATACATCCATTTACAAGTATTCATAAGTGCACACCCAATGTACATCATTCGATTACATCTTTTAACAACAAAACGATAACAAAATGGCTATTTCACAAATTCTTTCCGATTCCCCTAGCTTCGAGCTTGGTGGCTCCCATCTCTTTGTTCACTTGGTCTACCTAGCATGTTAGGATAGTGGAGAGGAGGGGATGAGATTCATAGAATCCCAATAGCTCATCTCTCATTCAATCATACATAATATGTGCCAAGCAAGCTTTTCAAATGCATGTATGAAAAAGTTGAAGTCATGGACACTTTTAAAAAAAATAACCTTGGCATATGAATCAATTATACAAGACATTCAAGGGTTCACCAAGTGTTTGGATTGGCCTCACACTTCTCCTCATGGATTTTAGACTTGCCTCACCCACTCGTGAGCACTTTGGACTCAACCATACTCTTGGGAGTTCACATTACTTTTGGGAGACTCTTTGCTTTGTCTCAACCAAGCTCAAGGGTTCTTGGCTCATCCTCACCCAAGGGAAGAGTTCTTGGCCTTTCTACACTCAAGCAAACTCATACAAACATCATGGATTCATTTAACACATAACATAGTCTCAAGGATCATGACATGTAAAGGCATACTAGCATACTTTTCATAGCTTGAAAATACACATACACACATTCTAGAACAAGTTAAACACACATTTATGCATGAGAGAAAGGGGAGAGAGCTACCTTATAGCCTAACACAAGCTTCCCTTTCAATTTGTCTTCTCCCTTCTTGATTTCACAATCACCGCTAGAAGGGAGTACTTCTCTTGAGCCTAGACACACAAGAGCATGGGATTACTCTCTCATAACTCAACACTTATTTACAAAGCTAGAGGTTTCTTTCTAGCAAATCCTATAAAGCATAGAAGAAACTAGGGTTCTTTCTCTCTCTAGAAGTTCACTAACTATCCTTTCTCTCTCAAGCTCTTAAGAAAGGAAAGCAAGGAAGTAAAGCTACATGAGTTCTAACCTCCTTCAAGAGTGGTTTTCCACTTTTCCTTTTCTAAAACAAGCCCAAAACATAGCTAATTTCACAACCAAAACCATAGAAAGAGAGGGCAAGGAGGGAAGAGCAAGATTCTAAGAAGAAAAGCTAGGAAAATCTTAAGTTATGCTTACTTTTTTCTTGTTCTCCTTCCTTCTCTAGGCGTCTCTCTCTCTCCTCCGCCCTTTTCTCTGCCTTAGGGGGAGCCTAAGTCGGTTAAAAGGAGAAAGGAGGAGTTTGGATGCTTTAAAAAGTGAAATTATCTTTTTTCACACGCTTTTCTGGACTAACTCTCGCTATAGCGAGGCATAACCCTCGCTACGGCAAGCATGTATCAGTCCCAAACCCCTGCCTTCACTACAGTGCACACTATGGTGAGCAGCTCCCTGGTTTTTGTATGAGATGCCTGTACTCGCTATAGCTAGACCATTTCTCGCTATAGCGAACAGGTACATTCATTATAGCTAGCCCATTTCTCGTTATAGCTAGTAGACTTAGAAAATTTTTAGTCCTTCGAAAATTTTTTAGCCTTTTTTTTCTGTTTGTTACAATTTCCATCCAAGATAACATGTAAATAAAGAATAAACCCATAAAGATGATCAATCGCTTAATTAGGTTATAGAATACATAATTGTGTTCAAATTTCAAAATTTCAAAACTTAAACTACACAACTCTAATTAACACAAATTAGGTGTTTTTAGAAGTTTAGGATATGAACAATTTACTGTAAAAATTTTGAGTTAAAATGAATCTATTTGATCCTTTAAAAAACATGAAATTCATAGTTGTATTAGAATGAATATTAAAAGTGCATAACAACTTTTTGAGATTAATTTTTGGGATCAAATATTCTATAGAGTTCTAAAAATTATGATCGTTAACTCTATAGAAAGTTCTAAATATTCTCAAAATACTCACCAAATTTCAGCCTCAAATTTGGTCAATAAGGTTGTCAAGCATAGAGAGACATTTTATAGTCAATTAGTCAAAGTTTTAGTTTCAATTGATATCAGATGAGCTCTAAAATGCCATTTCTTTTCATGTGCATATTTCAATTCATATATGCATCATATAACAATAATTTATCACATAAGAATTGCCTTGCAACTAAAAATCACCATCTCACTGTTGGTGTATGCCTTAGGAGCCAGTCATGAGATGATTATAATAACATACATTGTATCATATTTTTTGAAGTGATACAATTATTATATTTTGGTTTTATCTGTGCAATATAACTTAATATAGTAATTGTCCCTAAAATAATTGTTATTTTTAAATTATCTCTAATCAAGTATTATGGCTATATGGGATAGCAATAATGTAACACCATAACTTTCTTAACTTATCTCATGCTATTCTCCAGCTTTAAACCATGTATCTCACATAAGGAGTAAGAAAAGGATATTAAAATAATGAATATTTTAGCATTGTGTAGTATATAAATTTTTCTTTCAGTGTCTCGTAGACCATGTGAGCTCATGTATCACATTTTCATATTTAATTACATAGATACAACTCATTTCCATCACCAAAAGTGGCCTAGAACTTGTGCAAGGCAAGGGAATACACAAAATTCATGGTTGTAGCCTTGGCTAGAATTTTCCATTTTCTGTCACAAACTTTAAAAATCATAACTAATTCTAGAAAAATCAAAATCATGCACTCTTTGCCATTATCAAAATCTACAGATGTCTACTTTATGATAAAAATATGTCCAGGTCATGAAACATTACATAGAAGATGTTTGACATTCAAAAAGATGCAGAGGTCTGACTGGCTACTGGTACTGATATAGATTTTTGCTATGAACTTCAAAAATGTCCAATTAATTCCACAAAATTCCAATCTATGAAAATGATACCAATTTGGAAAGTTACGGATGTTAGTTAGAAGTAACAAATGACTTTAGACCAGTTTATGCATGTCTAGGACTCAAAAACCAATCAAACAGTAACCTAGGTTTGTCTGGATGCCTGATATTGGCTAGAAACTTCAAAAATTCATATCTCCCTCTCTAGACATCCAAATGAGGTGCTTCTAGTTGGCATAAGTCGCTGGGAAGGTATAATTTCTCCTTGTAAAATTTAGTGGCAATTGGATATCATTTGCCTCATGAGTGACAGAATTTAAATTCAGACCAAAATGAACAGTACACTAAACCAATTTTAGAAATTTTTTTAACTTTGAAAATTCATCAAATATTCCATAGACCTCCAAAAATTCTGCACTTTAGCTTCTTAAAAAGTTATCAACAAGCTCTAAATGCATGCCAAATCTCAAATCAAGAAGAGCTCATTTGGACAAAAAGTGGTATAGGTTTCTAATATGGTCAATTTTGCCCCATATAAGATACCAAATGTGTCCAAATGACTTCCCTTGATGTTTGGCACCTCTTGGGAAAGTTTAAAAGTATGAATATGACTTGTATGAACTGCCCAAATGGTTCCAAACCTCATGCATCTCAATTTGGCCATTCCACTTTCATTTATACATGTATTCCCATAATACTAGTTTTGCCATTACATGTCCAAAATGCACATTTCCATACACATAACCTTGAATCTCATTTACACATAATACATTAACATAATTATACATATTCATAACATCATAGGACATATACAACAATAGATTACAACATTTACCACTCATATGGCCTTAAAGAAATAAAATCCATGCACTTTGATGTCATAATTTCATCTCCCAAGGTGTAGGCTCTCATTGCCTTGTCCACTTGATCCACCTAGCTTGTTAGCAAATTGGAGAAGAGGAAATGAGATTCAAAGAATCCCAATAGCTCATCTCCCTTTCAATCACACATAAAAGATACAAAACAAGTCTTACAAATACATGTATGAGCATATTGACATGTGCAATCATTCAAGAGACATTTTTAACATTTGAGCAAGTCATACATAGCATACATAGGCTTACCATGCATTGCCTTTTATAGGCCGAAGATGCAAATAAGAAACATTGGACAATTAAAAATAATTAATGGCAACTTAATCACAATTCAATGAAAATCTATTTTGAACTTTGGGATTAAAAGCAAAGACTGTTTCTGAATGTTGGGATTGAAGCCGGTTAATAAAAAATTAAAATGGTAAATTTAAGGCCTCAACATTCAAAAAATTAATAAATTCATAGTCCCAATTTCAAAACTACTAAAAATAAGGTTTTTTCGGTAAGCCTATTTATACAAAATATTTTTGTAAAATACAAAAATAGTTGCAGTAAAAAATGCCCAGTACCGTGTCTAATTCGTGCGCAGGAGGGGAAATCGGAGATTTTCAACTGCATTATCCCTATGTTGGCCTGTTGTTGTGTGTGCGAGCCCACTCCTCTTCTTAGCCTATTTACTTGCCCAATATCACATCTTAGTATATATACACTAAGACTCTCTTTATTCTAGGCAATGTAGGACTTAGGCCTCACCCATTTACTTGTGAATTTTGGACTTGCCTCACCCATTTCTTTAAGAGATTTTTGACTCAACCTTACTCTTAAGAGTCAACCTCACTTTTGGGGGACTCTTTACTTTGTCTCAACTAATTCTAAGGGTTCTTTGCTCATCTTCACCATGCCTATAGGTTCTTGGTTTCACAACACTCAAGCAAATTAAGGCAAACATATAAAACATCATTTGCATGCATAAAACATCATCATGGTACCATGGAATAAAAGCTCATGCTAAAATACTTTTCATGGCTTAAAATACACATACACACATTCAAAGATAAGCCAAGCATACATTCATGCATGAGAGAAGGAGGAGTGAGCTCCCTTGGATGCAACCACACACTTTTCTCCTTGAAACAATGCTCCCTTCTTCAGCCTCACACACACAAAGGTGTGGGATTGGTTTCTCTTGGCCTAAACACAATTTATATAAGCCAATTAGGTTCATGAAATTAATTCTAAGGCCACACATCTTCCTTAAATACTAACTTAGTCTATTAACCATTTTATGGTTCCAAGAATGCACCTAATGAAGTAACACCCATTAGATAAATTCTAGGCTCCATTCTTTCTTTTCATATAAGATTTTTAACTCCTTTTAAACCTCTTAAAGTCATCACACAATTGAAACAAATAGTCTAACTACATGTTGCTTCTAGGTCATATTATAGAACATAAGGCACCAACTCATTCCTTAGGCCTCCTAAACATTTTCCAAGGCTTTCTTTCGTTTTCATTCATCATATATGACTTAAAAATGGGCTTGAAAAAATTTAAAAATCTCCCTAGGTATCCTAACCCTCTTAGGCCAAGACTAGGAAGCAATTTAGCCTTCATGGACTTTGCTTTGTTTTCTTGATAGAGGAAGCACATAGGGAGACTTTTAGGGATCTTAGGAGCTCATTTAAACTTCCATTTAGGCATAGAAATTAAGGTATCAAGTCAGATTTTACAAGGAACACATGAAACCCTAGAATTTCTATCTTGAACTTCCATGGTTATTTCTTAATTTCCTTTGCATATTCTTATTCTCCACACTCCTTTTCCTAAGATTCACCCTTGGTTCTATCCAAAATCCAAGCCGTCCCATAGCTTCTTGAGTGGGGCGAACCAAGGAGAGAAGAGAAGTAAGGGGTAGCCATCATGGAAGGAGAAATTACCTTGTTTTTTCTTGTTTTCTTACTTGAATCCTTCTTTCTTTGGCCTCCTCTCTTCAAATCCGAATTTTCCCCTTTGTTTCTCCCTTAAAACAGATCCATATACTACAATATAATCATAGGAAAGAAAAGAAAATGGAGGAGAAGAGGTTTGCAAAGGAAAGAGCATAAAAAACTACCAAAAATCCATACCTTTGGCCTTTAATTACTCCTCCTCTTTCTCCTCCTCTTGTGCGCCTCTCTCCTTAGGGTTTTTCTCTGGTTTAGGGTAGAAACATATGAAGCTAAATGAGTATAGGAGTGGGGCGCCCTATATATATAGGTGGGAGGAAGGAAGACTTTTTAAAAATTCCTATTTTGCCCTTTATTCTTGGCATTTTTGTTTCTAATTTGTTTTAGCTCTTTTTTGAGAACCGTCTTCTCTATTATAAAATTTAGGTTCCTAATTTAGTAAAATGCCTTTGGAATCACTCAAATCAAAGCTAAAACTTTCCTAAATGAATCCGTTAAAATTTGAGTATACTGACATTAGAAAATATCTATAGAAGGGGTTTTAATAGTCTCGGGGCTTCCCATGGTCTTCAAGGCCTCTGATAACCCTGGAGAACTCAAAACTTACATTTAAAAAGTCCTCATGTGTGAATTCCAAAATTTTCTCAAAATTACAAAAAATGCCATTACATTCCATAACTTTTTTGTTAAATTTTGTTTTTTCATTCTAGTTCCATTTTTCTTTCCATTTGAACCTAAAATTTTCATTTTTAGGCGTCTAGAATGTTACTTAAATTTTTTAGGACCTTACAAATAATACATCAAGACTAGTATATATAATGATTGATAACTTTAAGTTATAGATATATGATATTAAGTCAATATATAGGTACATTGTTAGAGAAAAAGTATACTGGACTAATGTAATGTTCAATTTTCGTCAAAATGATGAAAATAACTATGTTTTCAAAGCAAGTCCCCTGAAATAAATTATTTAAGATCCCAAGAATTTTAAGTAGCATTCTAGACTCCTAAAAATGAGAATCTCAGGCTCATACGAAAAGAATAATAGAGCTAGAATGAGGAAACAAAATTTTATGAAATGTTAACGAAACGTAATGGCATTTTCATAATTATGCACAAATTTTGGAATTCTCACATGAGGGTGTTTTTAATGGAAATTTTAAGTTGTGTAGGGTTCTTAGAGGCCCTAAAAATCATGGGAAACCCTGAGATAGTTAAAACCTCTTCGATGGACATTTTCTAATGTCAGTTAACCTAAATTTTGACCTTTTCATTCAGAAAGATTTTAGCTCCGATTTGAGTGATTCCAAAGACATTTTATAAAATTAGAAACCTAAATTTTATGATGAAAAAGATAGTTATAAAAAAGGAGCTAAAATGAAAATACCAAGACGAATGGACAAAATTGAAATTTTTAAAAATTGTTTCTTTACCTAGCTATATATAAGGACACGCCCTACCTTCACTTTCATTTAGCTCACTTTGTTTCTGCCCTAAACTAGAGAAGAGAGCTAGGGTTTGAGGTGCACAAGAAGGAGAAGAAAGGAAGGAGAAAAAGCTAAGGAAAGGTATGATTTTTCATGGATTTTCATGCTTCCTCTTTAACAAACTCCTCCTCCTCCATCTTCCCTTCTTTTATATGGTTTTATTGAAGTTCTTGAATCTATTTTGAGTGCAAAACAGAGGGAAAATTTTGGATTTGAGTTGAGGAAGCCAAGGAAGGTGAAAAATAAATAAGAAAAATCAAGGAAATTAAGGTATTTTGTCATCTCCATACTTAATCTTCCTTCTCCCTCCTTTTGTGGGTGGTTCAACCTAGGTAAGACCAGCCCTAAGGGGTTGAGTTTCTAGCTAAACCAAGGGTGAATCTTAGAAAATTGAGTGTGGAGAATAAGAATATGCAAAGAAAATTAACAAAGAACCATTAGGTTTTAAGATAGGAAGGCTAGCATTTTGATTGCACCTTGAGCTCTCCCATGAATCCTAGCCATATTTTATGATATTTAAGAGTTCATATAGGCTTCTGAGACACAAAGAGAGCTTCCTCCATGCTCCTCCTATCAAAGGAAGCAAAGAAACTCGAAGAGTAGCCTTAAGGAGCATGGTCTCGGCCTAGAGTAGTTAAGGTACCTAGGGGAAGTTTTAATTTGTTCCAAACTTATTTTTGAGTTATATATGATAGATGAAGATGAGGGGAAGCCTTAGAAAAAAATTAAAAGACTTAGGGAATGAATTGGTAGTCTAGGTTCCATATTATGGCCTAAAGAAGCAATACCTAGTTAGGCTTCTTGTTTTGATTGTGTGATGACTCTAAGAGGCTTAAAAGGAGTCAAGAATCATAAGTGAAGGAAAGAATGGAGCCTAGAACTCAAATGATGGATGTTGCTCCATTAGGTTCCTTTAGGAACCATAAATGAACCATAAGACAAAGTTAGTGTTCTAAGTAAATAGGTAACTTTAAGAATGGTTCCAAGAGCATAATCGGTTCCTATTTTGTGTATTTAGGCCAAAGGAAACAAGCCTCCCATCATTGTGAGTGTGTGGCCGAGGAAGGGAGTGCATTTCCAAGAGAAAAAGTGTGCTTGTGTGGCAAAAGTAGCTCAATCCTCTTTCCCTTCTACATGAATTAATGTTTGTCTTGCCTTTGAATGTGTGTATGTGTGTTTTAAGCCATAAAAAGTGTTCTATCATGTGCATATATGCCATGGTAACATGATGTGATATTATGTTTTCAAATGATATTTTATATGTTTGCTTGAGTGTGGTGAAGCCAATAACACTCTAGCTATGGTGAGGATAAGCCAAAAACCCTTAAAAATGGTTAAGATAAAGTTTAGAGTCTCCTAAAAGTAAGGCTTAGTTCAAGGCTTTTAAGAAAATGGGTGAGGCAAGTCCAATAACCTTGAAAAGAATGAGTGAGGCTAATTTACTTATTTGACAAACCTTTGTATGACTTGTTCAAATGCCAAAAATACTTCTTGAATGATCACACTTTCCATTATGCTCATGCATGCATTTTTAAGACTTGAATTGCAATCTTTATGTATGATTGAAAGGGAGATAAGCTATTGGGATTCTTTGAATCTCATTCCCTCCTCTCCAAAGTCTTAATATGCTAGGTGGACCAAATGAACAAGGTAATGGAAGCTACCTAGTTAGGAGATAAAAGATTGACAACAAAGTGTTTAGTTTTGCTTCCTTTGTAGTTATATGAATGGCATACGATGTAATACTATGATAGAAATCTTGTATAATCATTTGAACACATGTAAATATTCATATATTTGATGTATGTAAGGAACTTGATGCCAAATGAATGATATTGTAGTTTTTGGACATTGGATGGCAATGTAAAGTGTATGCATTCTTGTGTATGGCTTAGGGTGAGAGAGTGAGTTTTTGATTTCTAGGTTTATGTACCTTTGAGACATGTTTAGTGGGTTATTTTGCTGCTTTTCCACGTGTTCAAGTGGCCATAGTTGCCTTAGAAACTAAAATGGACCATTTGGACCCCTTATGAGACATAAAAGTGACCATTTTGTAACCTAATATCAAATTATAATCAAAGAAACAAATTTTCCTATGAAATTTGCATGCAAATAGGTTTCATCTAGAACTTCTTGGAAAACAAAGACCATATTTGGAGCTCTGTGGAATTAATTATGATTTTTCAGAGTTGGTTTTTTCTACTGAACTGATGCAGACACTATTCATTTAGTCAGTTGCTTAGACTATGTCATTCGAGGGCTAAATGGTGTTCAACACTTATAAAATTTTATGGGTATAAACTAGACATAATAATCTTTCCATGGCCATTGAGATCACCCCAATTGGACCTCTAAGCAGGGAGACATGAATATTTAAAGTTGAGGGATACTACCAATAGTGATAGCCAACCTCTAGTACTATTCTATCAATTTCCCTTAACTAGACACCTTTGTTGTGGCCTGGATTTATTTTTACATAAATTAGACATCTGTAGATTTCTAGAATGGTAAAGTATGCTTAATTTCAATTTTTCTAAAATTAGTTTTGATTTTTCAAAATTTATGTCAGAATTCTGGAATTCTACCCGAGGCTACATCATTGAATTTCATGTGAATTCTTCATTTGCACAAGTTCTAGGCCACTTCTTAAGATGGTTTTGAGTTGTAATTATGTAATTAAATATGAGAATGACATGGATAAGTTTATATGATCTACAGGACATCAAATGAAAAATTTATACCAGACGTAACGCCACTTTAATTGGGTATTTTGAAGAATTTTCTCTTGAATGTAGTGTATTAACCATAAATGAGCCTAGATAAGATATGGGATGAGCTATATAAATATAGTGTTACAACTAACCTGCTATGAGAATGCTACATGGATGAGCTATAGAGTGTGCCATTAGCAATTCTCATGTGACTAGAGGGAAGGAAGTCCTTTGACATAAAGTCATTATGGTTCCCTAAATGAGGAGTCAAATACTTTGACACCATCTTTTATCACCTTTGATCGGAATGGCCAATAAGATGGTGACTGGATATATCACAAATTATGTAAAGGGATGTGAGTGATGTATATAGAATTGTATCCCTCTTGTATAGGAGGAGTGATATCTACAAGCCCCTTGATTAGGTAAAACTAGGAAATGCATGACCATACTTAAATGAATCAACGTGTGATATTGATAATTTGTTTTGATTGGCTACTATTATCAAGAAACATAGGTTGAATGTTAATAAGGATACACATTTCATGCCTTGAGTTCTATAACACCATGCATTTCTAGTCTTGCCTCATGTCACCTCTAAGTCTCATACCATGAATTACACTAAAAAGTGGAAAAATAGTATTAAAATATTACATTTCTTTGTGTTGCACTATACAGAAATTTTTTTCTCAGAGTTCTGTGGGCCATATGGACTCATACATTACATTCTCATATTTAATCACATGAACACAACTCATTCACACCATCAAAAGTATCCTACATCTCAAGAAACTCGAAGGGAAGCTCAAAATATACATACATAAATTCGGCCAGATTTTTTCACTTTTCTATCACAATTTTGGAAAATCATAACTAATTCTAGAAAAATTAAAATCATGCATTATTAGCCATTATAGAAAGCTACAGATGTCTACTTCATACTAAAAATATGTCCAAACCACAAAATCTAACACAGAGGACGTTTGACATTCGAAAAAGTCCAAAGGTCAAGTTGTCCACTGGTGCTGTAACAGATTTCTGTAGTAAACTTAAAAAATGTTCAATTAATTCCAAAAAAATTCAATCTATACAAATGATACCAATATGGAAATCTGTGTATGTTATCTAGAGGGGAAAAATAATTCCAAACCAGTTTAGGCATGCCCAGGCCTCGAAATCCAATAAAACAATAACAGAGGTTGGTTAGAATTCCTGATACTGGATAGATTTTTTGAAAATTCATATCTCCCTCTCTAGACGTCTAAATAAGTTGCTTCTAGTTGGCACAAGTCACTATGAATATTTAGTTTCTCCTATAAAATTTTGTGATAATTGGACTTCGTTTGGACCCTGTGTGACAGATTTCATTTTTGGATCAGTATGAACAGTGACATAACCAAAACCAGAAAATTTGCCAACTTTGAATATTCATCAAATATTTTGTAGATCTTTGAAAATTATATTCTTTATCTTTTCAAAAAGATCTCAACAAGTTCTAATTGCATGCTAAATCTCAGATTAAGAAAAGCTCATTTGGACAAAAAGTGACATAGGGTTCTAAATTGGTCTATTTTGGCTCCATAAGGGATACCAAAATGTCCAAATGGCTTTCCTTGGGGTTTGGCACCTCTTGGGTAAGTCTAAAAGCATAATTAAGACTTGTGTGAGCTGGCCAAATGGTCCCAAACTCCATGCCTCATTTTGGTTATGCCACATGCAATTATACGCATACTTCCATCATGAAAACTTGCCAATACCTAACAAAAATGTGCATATTCATACATACTAATTTAACTCATTCATACATCACTTATTAACATAATTGCATATGTTCAAGAGGTCATAGGTCATATACAACCATAGATGACAGCATTTGCCACCTTGATGGCCTTAAAGAAGTAAATTTCATACATTTTGATGTCATATTCTCATCTCTCAAGTGGTTGGCTTTCATCTCCTTGCTCTCTTGGTCCACCTAGCATGTTAGGACATTGGAGAGGAGGGGATGAGATTCAAAGAATCTCAATAGCTCATCTCCCATTCAATCATACATAATGGATACAAACAAGTCTCATAAATGCATGCATGGCATGTGAACATGTGCAATCATTCAAGGAGCATTCTTAGCCTTTCAAAAAGTCATACATAGCATACATAAGCTTGCCAAGCAAGTGGATTGGCCTCACCCATTTACTTGTGAATTTTAGACTTGCCTCACAAATTCTTTAAAAGGTTTTTGGACTCAACCATACTCTTGGGAGTCAACCTCACTTTTGGAAGACTTTTTACTTTGTCTCAACCAATCTTAAGGGTTCTTGGCCTCACCACACTTAAGCAAACCAAGGCAAATATCATAAACATCATTTGGAAAACATGATGTATCATCATGGTACCATGGAGTAAGAGCTCATGCTAGAACATTTTTTCATGGCTTGAAATACATATACACACATTCAAAGACAAGTAAAGCAAGTAATCATGCATGAGAGAAGGTGGAGAGAGCTACCTTGTACACAATCACACACTTTTCTTCTTGAATCCAAGCCTCCTCTTTCGGCTACACACACACAAAAGTGTGGGGTGGTTTCTGTTAGCCTAAACACAATTTATGGAGGCCAATTAGGTTCATGGAATTAATTCTAAAGCCACACAACTCACTTAGACACTAGCTTGCTCTATAAACCTCATTATGGTTCCATAATTGCACCTAATGAAGTAACACCCCTCTAATAAATTCTAGACTCTATTCTTTCCTTTTAAATATGATTCTTGACTCCTTTTAAGCCTCTTAGAGTCATCACACAATTAAAACCAAGAGCCTAACTACATGTTGCTTCTTTAGGTCATAATATGGAACATAAAGCACCAACTTACTTTCTATGGTTTCTAAATTTTTTCCAAGGCCTCCCCTCATTTTCATTCATCATATATGACTCAAGAATGGGCTTAGAAAAATTTAAAACTCTCCCTAGCTATGCCATGTCCCTTTGGCCGAGACAATGCATGGTTTTGCTCTCCATCGACCTTGCTTTGTTTTCTCAAGGGAAGAACCACATGGGGAGACTTCTAGGGATCTTAGAAACTCATTTAAACTCTTATTTAGGCCTAAGAATCATTGTACAAAATCAGATTTTACAAAGTGCAATTAAAACCCTAGAAATTGCATCTTGAAATCTAATAGCTTTTTATTAATTCTCTTTGCATATTCTTAATCTCCACACCTTTTTTCCTTAGAATCACCCTTGGTTCTATAACACCGTAAATTCTAGCTTATTTCATAACATTCATAAGTTTCACATCATCATTTCTATGAGAGCACATGAAAAAGGGACTAAAAATAATGGATTTATTTGCATTGCGTCATACTTAAAAATTACAATCGATGTCACGTGGACCGTGTGAGCTCATGCTATACATTCTCATATTTAATTACATCAAAATAACTCATTTGCATCATAAAATTATACCCACAACTCATGGAAACTAAAATGGAGCATGGAATATAGAGGTTCATTCTTGGCCAGATTTGCTCCAATTTCTGACCAAACTTTAGAAAATCATAACTAAATCTAAAAAAATTGAAATCATGCAATCTTGGTCATTCTGAGAAGATATGGATGTCTACTTCATACTACAAATATGCCCAGGTCATAACATTCATCACAGAGGATGTTTGACATCCAAAATGGTCCAGAGGTAAGAATGCATTTTGGAACTGATATAGAATTCTGTAGAAAATTTTGAAAATGTCCAATTAATTCCACAAAAATCCATTCCATGCAAATTATACCAATCTGGAAAGTTGTGGATGTTAGATAGAGAGAAAAAATATCTTCAAACCAGTTCATCAAGGTCAAATCTCGAAATTTAATGGATCAGTACTTCAGATCGGGCAAAATTACTAATACTAGATAGAAACTTCAAAAATTCATATCTCCCTCTCTAGACCTCCAAATAAAGTGCTTCAAGTTGACACGGGTCACAGTGATTGTCTAGTCTCTCTGTATAAAATTTTATGGCAATTGGACATCATTTGAGCCTCAGATGATAGAATTCAAATTCGGACCAAAGGAATAGTGCAGCAGACCAAAACTATAAAAATTGCCAAATTTGAAAAATCATCAAATATTTTGTAGATATCCAAAAATTATTATCTTTATCTTTCCAAAAATCTCTCAATGAGACCTAATTGTATGCCAAATCTCGAATCAAAACTAACTCCAAAAAGGGATATAGGGTTCCATTATGGTCAATTTTGTCTCCATATAGGGTACCAAAGTTACCAAATAGATTTCCTTTGGTCTTGGCATCTTTTGGGCAAGTCTAAAAGTACATTTAAGACTTGTGTGAGCCGCCCAAATGGTCCCAAACTTCATGTATCTCATTTTGGCCTCTCACCCACACTTATGCACATTTACATCAAACTTTCAAATTGCATAATTTGGCATTACATACTCAAATTGTATTCTAGAGTTCATACATCATATCCATACATTTAAACCTCACATAATATTATATTTACACATGTCTCAAGCGTCATAGATCATTTACAACATCATATACATCATGAAGCATCATTATGGTTCCAAAAAGAGAGAAGCTAGGCATATGGTTGTCAATCTTCCTTCTTCATTGTTGTTGGCTCCCATTACCATAGCTACTTGGTCCACCTAGCATGTTAGAGCATTAGAGAGGAGGGAATGAGATTCAAAGAATCCCAATAGCTCATCTCCCATTCAATCATATATAATATATGCAAAGCAAGCTTTACAAATGCATGCATGAAAAAATGGAAATCATGGACATTTAAAAAACATACTTGGCATGTAAACAAATCATACAAGACATTCAAGAGCTCACTAAGTGTTTGGATTGGCCTCACACTTCTCCTCATGGATTTTGGACTTGCCTCACCCATTCTTTGAGAGCTTTGGACTCAGCCATACTCTTGGGAGCCCACTTTGCTTTTGGGAGACTCTTTACTTTGTCTCGACTAAGGTCAAGGATTCTTGGCTCATCCTTACCATGGTGAAGAGTTCTTGGCCTCTCCACACTTAAGTAAACTCAAACAAACATCATGTATTCATTTGGAAGCATAACATGGCATCAAGAATCATGGCACATAAAGGCATGCTAGCATACTTTTCATAGCTTGAAAATACACATACACACATTCTAAAACAAGCTAAACACATATCCATGCATGAGAGAAGGTAGGGAGAGCTACCTGGTATACAATTACACACTTGATTCAAGCCTCCTCTTTCGGCCACACACCTACAAATTGGTGGAGATGGTTTCTCTTAGCCTAGATACAATTTATGGGAGCCAATTAGTTTCATGAATTATATTCTAAGGCCATATAACTTGGTTAAACACTAGATTGCTCCATAACCCCCATTATGGTCCATAAATGCATCTAATGAAGCAACACCCCTCAAACCATTTCTAGGCCTCATTCTTTCTTTTCAAATATGATTCTTGACTTCTTTTAAGCCTCTTAGAGTCATTACACCATTAAAACAAAGGGTGTAGCATTATGTTGCTTCTTTAGGTCATAATATGGAACCTAAGGCACCAAATCAATTTCTATGAGTTTTAAATTTTTTCCAAGGCCTCCCTTCATTTTCATTCATCAAATATGACTCAAGAATGGCCTTAGAAAAATTTAAAACTCTCCCTAGCTATATAAAGTACGCTTGGCCGAGACATAGGGGGTTTTTGGGCTCTTTGGAGATGTCTTTGTTTTCTTGAAGGAAGAAGCTTGTGGGGAGTATCTTAGGTGTCTCAAGAACTCATTTAAACTCTTAATTAACCCTAGGAACTATCATACACATCCAGATTTTGGAAGTTGTACATAAAACCCTAAGTTTTGCATCTTGATTTCTAATGGCTATTTCATGATTTTTTTTGCATATTCGTATTCTCCTCCATCAAATACCTAAGATTCATGCTTGGTTGGGCTTGAAAATCATATCCTCCTAGGGTTCTTACTGTGTATTGAAATAGAGAAGAAAGGGGAATCAATATAGCTACCATAGGATGCATTTTTACCTTGTTTCCTTGCTTAATTTGGCTTGAATCTTGCTTTCTCCAAGCTCCTCTCTTCAAATCCGAAATTTCCCTTGAATTTCTCCCTTGAATCAGATTTATGAACTTCATTTTAATCTAAGGAAACAAAGGAGAAGGGAGGAGAGGAGGTGTGGATGAAGAAAAGCAAGGAAAAATACCATGAAAACATACCTTAAACTTGGTTCTTCCTCCTTCTTCTTCCTCTCTTGGGTGCCTCTCCCTTAGGGTTTTGCTTCTGATTTGGGGCTGGAAAATCTGAAGTGAAATGAGGGCAAGTGTGAGGCGCCACCTATATATAGCTAGGGTAAAATGACTTTTTCAAAAATTCTAATTTTGCCCTTCATACTTTGCATTTTCGTTTCTCCTTCGTTTTAGCTCCTTTTTGAGAACTGTCTATTCTATTATAAATTTTAGGTTCCTAATTAAGAAAAATGCTTTTGGAATCACTCAAATCAAAGCTAAAACCTTTCTAAACAGATCCGTCAAAGTTTGGGCACATCGACATTAGAAAATGTCCACCAGAACGGATTTAACTGTCTCGGGGCTTCCTATGATTTTCAGGGCCTCTAAGAACCTCGGAGAACTCAAAACATTGATTTAAAAAGCCCTCCTATGTGAATTCCAAAAATTACCCAAAATTACGAAAATGCCATTACGTTTTGTAGGTTTTCCGTCAAAATTTGTTTCTTCATTCTAGCTCCATTTTTCCTTTTGTCTAAGGCTAGACTTCTCATTTTTAGGAGGCTAGAATATTGCTCAAATTTTTTGGGACCTTAACTAATTCATTTCAGGGGACTTGCTTTGAAAATGTGTCTGTTTATGTCATTTAACGAAAACTGGAATTACAATTCTCCCCCCTTTAAAAAATTTTGTCCTTGAAATTTAGATAACATACCTCATGGGAAGAGTTCTAGATATTTTTTTCTCATATCATCCTCTAGTTCCCAGGTGGCTTCCTTGGGAGATAACCCCTTCCAAACCACTTTCACCAATGGTATCGTCTTATTCCGTAACTGCTTGAGTCTAATGTCCACGATCCGATCTAGTGATACTATATATGATAGATCATCCTGTAACTTCACATTCTCATATTCTATGATAGGTGAGGGGTCGGGCTGGTACTTTTTGAGTTAGGAAACTTGGAATACATTATGAACTTAGCTTAGGTTCGGAGGAAGGGCTAGTCTGTAAGCCACAGGTCCTACTTTATCAAGAATCTGGAAAGGACCTATGTACTTTGGGCTAAGCTTTTTACTCTTAATAGACCGACCTATCCCTGTGACTGGAGACACTCTAATAAAGACATGGTTTCCAATCTCAAACTCTAGTGCCCGCCTACGTTTATCTGCATAACTTTTCTATATATTCTGGGTCGTCAGAAGTTTCTTTCTAATGGTCTCTATCTATCTAGAGGTCAATCCACTAACCCTGGGCCTATCAGGCTCCATTCTCCTAGCTCAACCCAACACATCGGGGACCTACACTTCCTCCCATACAATGCCTCATACGGTACCATATGTATACTTACGTGATAACTGTTATTATAGACAAACTTCGCTAGAGGCAAGTATGTATCCCAGTTCCCTTTCATTTCTAGCACACACACCCTTAACATGTCTTCTAGGGCTTAGATGGTTCTCTCTGTCTATCCATCCATCTGAGGGTGATAGGCTGTGCTAAATCTGAGTCTGGTGCCTAAAGCATCCTGTAATGATCTCTAGAAATTCGATGTGAATCTGGGATCTCTATCTGAAACTATGTTCCTAGGCATACCATGTAGTCTAACTATCTCCTGTATGTATAGCTGGGCTAATTTATCTAGGGTATAAGTGACTTTCATAGGTAAGAAGTGTGCTGACTTTATTAACCTATCCACGATTACCTATATTGCATCATACCCTAATGATGTCCTGGGTAATCCCATGACAAAATCCATAGCTATGCTATCCCATTTCCACTTCGGGATATCTAGAGGCTGAAATAACCCAGCTGGCTTCTGGTTTTCTATTTTCACTTTCTAATATACTAGACATCAGGAGACATACTCTGCTATATTTGTTTTCATTCCAGGCCACTAGAACATTTTCTTCAAATCCTGGTACATTTTATTACTGCCCGAATGAATGGTATACTTACTTTTATGTGCCTCATCTAATATCTTTTCTTTAATTTCTATGTTTCTAGGCACATACAGCATATCCATATACCTCACTATGTTATCCTCAGACAGATTAAACTCTTGAATACTACCCTGGGCTATCTAGGCTCTAACTTTATTCACATGATCATCTGTCTGCTGGGCCTCTCTTATCTGATCCTTCAAGTCATTTTCTATTCAGGTCTCACTCATTAATAGCTTCCCTAAATACACCTTGCAGGGAGAGACTCATGTATCTAAATCTTTCAAACAATTTCTGCTCTCAGATCATCATCCAGGCCATGTGTAAGGATTTTTTACTCAGGGCATCAGCTACCACATTAGCCTTACTGAGATGGTATTTTAGTGTGAAATCATAATCTTTCAGAAATTCTAATCATCTCCATTGCCTCATATTCAGCTCTTTCTGTACAAATAAATATTTAAGGCTCTTGTGGTCCCTGTAAATTTCTATTGCTGCCCCATATAAGTAGTATCTCCATATTTTCAAAGCAAATACCACCGCAGCTAACTCTAAGTCATGTGTGGGGTAGTTTTTCTCATGAGTTTTCAACTATCTAGAAGCATAAGCTACCATTCGACCTTTCTGCATAAGCACACATCCTAACCCTTTCTTAGAGGCATCACTGTATACTACAAAAGTTTCTTTAGGGTCAGGGAGTACTAGAACTGGGGCTGTGGTCAACTTGTGCTTTAGCTTTTGAAAACTACTCTTGCATTTTTCATTCCACACAAAACAGTACATTCTTTCTAGTAAG
This sequence comes from Erythrophleum ivorense, assembly GCA_026724425.1. Classification (NCBI taxonomy): domain Eukaryota; kingdom Viridiplantae; phylum Streptophyta; class Magnoliopsida; order Fabales; family Fabaceae; genus Erythrophleum; species Erythrophleum ivorense. The sequence continues at coordinate 397,108 of JAIUCV010000678.1, read as the reverse complement.
CCAGGTCAGTGGCATCGCTATCTGAGAAAAGCCCTGAATGAACCTCCTATAATAACCTGCTAAACCTAGGAAGCTCCTGATCTTTGTCACTGTCCTAGGTCTCTCCTACTGTAATACTACCTCTACCTTATGGGGATCTACTGCGACCCCTACTTGGGAGATCACTTGACCTAGAAACTGAATCTTAGTAAGCCAGAACTCACATTTGCTAAGTTTAGCATACAACTGTTTCTCTCCCAGGGTCTCCAAAGCTAATCTTAAGTGCTGCTCATGTTCCTCTCTACTTTTTGAGTAGATGAGGATGTCATCAATGAAGATAACTATAAATGTATCTAAGTATGGCCTGAAGACTCTATTCATATAATCTATAAACACTATAGGTGCATTTGTCAACCCGAAAGGCATAACTAAGAATTCATAGTGCCCGTATCTAGTTCTAAACATTGTCTTAGGGATATCCTTAGCCTTTATTCTGAGCTGATGGTATCTCGACCTGAGGCTTACCTTGAAAATCACTTATGCTCCTATTAACTAATTTAGGAGGTCATCTATGCGAGGGAAAGGGTATTTATTCTTAATGGTTATTTTATTGAGTTCCCGATAGTCTATATATAGCCTAAGGCTCCTGTCTTTCTTCTTCACGAATATGACTGGAGCTCCCTATGGCGAAACACTGAGTCTGATAAAACCCTTTTCTAATAACTCTTCTATTTATTTCTTAAGTTCTGTTAGCTCGGTAGGAGCTATCTTATACGGGGCCTTAGACACTGGACCTACCCCAGGTACAATGTCTATAGGAAACTCAACCTTTCTCTTTAAGGGTAGTCCGCTAATCTCTTTAGGAAATACCTCTGGGAACTCCCTCGCTATGGGAATCTCATCTATACCCTCTTTTACCTCAGCCTGAACTAAAAAGAAAACCAAATACCCCTGACAACTATGCCCTAGAGATCTTTCAGCCTGGGAGGTGGTGATAATAGATAACTCAGCCTTAGTACTAGGCACAGTCCCAAACTCAGGTAAAGTAATGCACCTGTGGCTACAATCTAGTGTGGCATTATTTGCAGACATCCAGTTCATGCCAATGATCACATCAATATCAATAAAGGGCATACAAATCAAATTAAGGGTGGTCAAGCAATGATTAAACTAGATCACACAATTCAAACAAACATGGGAGGTAATGACTCGATTTCCTGTGAGGGTGGATACATGCAACTCATATGGCAATGTATGCATACTCAAACCCAACCCCTAGTACAGTCATATGATATAAAAGAGTAGCTAGCACCTAAATCAAATAATATAGTCACAGAAAAATTATTTATTCTAATAGTAACTTAAATCAGACTCGAGGACTGGCTAGCCTCTTGCTGTGATAGGGCAAAGACTCTACCCTGGGTCTGTGGTTTGGGAGGATGAGCCATCTCCCTCGGCTGTGTGATCTGCAATAGAGCCTATGGAGGAGCTTAGGTACAATCCCTGACTATGTGCCCTGGCCTGCCACATCTAAAACATACATTTTACCCTGCATAGCACGGTCTAGTACCATGGTTCCTGCCATACTAGGGACATATGGTAGGTGCAGCACTGCCTTTACTGGACTGAGTCCTTTGTCTCTTCCCTTTTCAGCTCTAGTAACTCTTTCCACCTCTATGGCTAGTCACTGTAGCCTGGGAACCCTCTCTAGGTCTCTTAGGCTCAGGGAGGGCAAGGGGTGGTTTGGTGTTGAAGCTAGGCTGTATCATCCTGGGATTTGTTACTGTAACTCTGCATACTTCTACAAGGGTGTTGAAGTGCCTGATTCTATGTGGCACTACCCTATCTCTGATCTCAATGAGCAACCCCTTCTCTAATCTATCTGCCCTCCATCTTTCATCATCACGTCTCTATAAGTAGGAGGAATATTTGGAGAGCTCAACAAATTTTGCTACATATTGTCCACGGACATCCCCAGAGTCTGCTTAAACAGAATGAATGTTGATTCCTTCTCGTCTCTGATGGAATTAGGGAAGTACTTCTCGTGGAAAACCTTAAGGAATGCCTCCCATGTAATTGGGGCATTCCTTGCTCTCAAGATAGGCTCAGTGCCCTTCCACCAATAATTGGCTTCTCCCTGTAACTAAAATAGAGCCATCTTGGCTTTCTGCTCAGATGTGCACTCCATCACCTCAAAGATTTTCTCTAATTCCATGATCCAGGCCTCAGCTTTATCTGAATTCATTTCACCATCAAAGGTGGGAGGCCCAAACTTTCTGAATTGAGTGATAACTTTTCTAGTTGAGGGTTGCTACTGTGCAGGAGGCGTCTAAGCTGGTGGAATTGGGGCAATAGCCTGTATGTGTGGCTGTGGGTCTAAATGAGTCACCCCTGAATGCTCGGGATGATCTGAGTGTAGAGGTGGCTGAGGAGGAGTAGGTGTAAGGTCCTGGCTATCTCTCTCAGCAAGCCGTTCCTATAACTACATAATAACAGCCTGCTCCTGATCCAAGCCAGCCATGATGGACTGTAGGGCTCTAGCAACTGGATCACTAAGTCTGGCTTCATTAGCACGAGCCACTCTAGAGGCCCGACCTCTCCTAGTGTGACAACCCTACCTTCTTATCATTGTAATTATGGTTAAATGTACAATTAACAATTAATTATCAAGGTTTGAGTGGTTACAATCTATCACATTGTGAAAATATGGGAAAAATTTAAACCTTGATGTTAGGGTCATCACCATACCACCACACAAATCAAAATTTACATAAAAGAAATCCTACTACCATAAAGGGTTTATGATACAACCATTCATCAGTTTCAATACCCAATAGCCTTCCACAAGTGTCCCTATATTTTCTCTTAATTTCACAAATCTCATCGCGGCGAGTTGGACCTTCGCTGTGGCCAACCTATGTGGCGCCAAGGCGGAAACGCCTCATGAAGCTACTGTTCTTGACTCCCACAATTCTCGCCTTGGCGCAATATATTTGCGCCGCGATGAGTTTTGCCTCTGTCCAACCCTTATTTTATTTCCTCGACTGGCGCCATGACAGGATATAATGCACCGCGACGAGTTTTGGTTCTGTTACCCTCCTAGGCGATTTTTTTCACTTTGCGCTGTGGCGAGATTTATCAGGCCGCGGTGCTCCTCGCCATTGTCACTTCCTGGGCCAATTTTTTTTCCTTGCACTGTGGCAGAATTGGTTATACCGCGGCGCCCTTCGGCTCTGTCTCTCTTTTAGCCTCGGTGAAGCCTTCTTAGCTGCGGTGGAACTCTCTCCTGTGACCATATTACCCAAATTTCGCCCTCTACACTCCAAATCTCATCTTAGAAACACTCTAGGTCCACCTACCCTTGTTTTATGTGGTCCTAATGATGTTTATCCACCCCATTTACCCATCAATCCGTCCATTATCCTTGCGAAACTTAAATACTACTTCCTACTTACCCAACTAGCTCATATCAGCAAATTCATGAATATATGACAACAAGAACACATGCATTAACAGTAATTAACATCCCATGCACATTCTATAAAGATTCTATTCAACAATAGCTTATGTCCACATCCAAGGCATCATAAGACTACAATTCCCATATGGTAATCCATATCATAATTTCAACAAAACTATATATATAATACTATAAGTTCATACATTAGTATTCAACTATAATGAGACTTAAATCCTTAACGGTTACATTTCAATCAAACAAAATATAAATGCCTACACTTGGCAACATGATTACATGATGATGCTATGTAAACTAATAACAAAATTGCATCTACCCTATTCTACTTAGACCAAGTGTAGCTCCCCACACACGGCCTCAGCTCATGGATGTTCATCCACTTGCTTACCCTTATCTTTACCCGAGGAATCTTTACTTGAAATATTAATCCCATAAAACAGGGTGAGATATAAATCTCAGTAACTAAGGCAATTCCATCATATATCCAATTTAATTAGCATATAAGCATGAATCAAAATCAACATCAGAATCATATCCATCATATCAGCAAATGAAACAATTAGGCTATCATGATTACTATCCCATACTAGCAATATATTATCACATGTTAAAGGCCATTAACACCGGGAGAGGCCTATCCACGACACCTACTCCCTATTGAGCACAACTAGGGCTCAGTGCATCTGGGTTTGATCATAACCTAGTGCTCGATCGAAGCACATGCATGGGTGGCAGCCGCACCACAACTCCACCATGGACTCACAAGGTCCAATCACAATTCAACAGATAGCCAACCAATTCATTCAACATTTTAAATCATTCATATACAGCAACATATGAAATTAAATCAAATATATACATGGAATTGATATAACCCGGTTACCTCACTTGTAGACACTTGCAACAGTCACCAATGGTGCAGAAATCCTCCTATAACCATGTCATCATAGAATTACTACTCTAATTCGTCATTAACAGTTACAATCAGTACCCAAAGAATTTAAAATGCTAATGACTACCTAAGAATCACTTACCCAGCCACTATAAGTCCTAAATTCGATTAGAATGCCCTTCACCAGAAAGCTCAATATTCCACCTAAAATCCTAAGCAAATTCGTACATAATTAATACCCATTTTATAAATTAGCTATGGGGGTCTCAAATTAACATATGAAACATCATAATGGAGGGTTTAAACTCACCCAAGGTCAGCCATAACCTCAACCTACGAATTTTACCAAGAAAACTCTCAAATTCCCACATTTCAGATTTTGGGTAGAATGAAAATGCTCCAAATGAAAAACTAATAAGATCAAATTAAAGAGAAAGATGAGGAGATTAAGTTGTATAACTATTACCTTGGCTAAATCTTGCTCTAAATATGAGAAAATGCAGAATTCATGCCCCAAACCCTAGCCTCCTCTCCAAGCTCTGAATTTGCTTCTTGAGTTTCAGCAAATGAGAAAGTGGCTGGAGTATTAGGGTTTAAGTTAGGTTTTAGTTAGGTCAAATGTAGGTCATGGGTTGCTCCAAGGTCCATCTTCACTTGGGCTTTAGATTTTTGCTTGTTGGGCCAGTTTTTATACATTGGGTTGCTGAAGTTTAATTAAGTTTGGGCCAAGTTTGAAGAGCGTTATTGGGCCATTTAGAAGAGTCTATACAAGGTGAATTTTGGGCGGCCATCACACTAAATTGGGTTGGGTCTACACCTAACCCATTAGGCCTCCATTAGCCTCTTATCATGATCTATTAATTTAAGCCTAGATAGGATTTATATCTCAATTAAATCTCAACCCATATTAATTATTCCTAATTAACCTAATATGTGATTAACACCTTAATTAATTATGGGGTGTTACACCTAGTGTTCACCATTATGCTAAAACACCATAACAAACTGTAACATAAGCTAGGGAACACTTCCACCATCAAACACACTAAATTCATCCGAAAACAAGCTCATATGTATCTAGGCAACTTATAAACACAAGCCACAACCCACAATGAGAGCCTGAACCTTTGCTTTGATACCAATAAATGCAATACCATAAATTCTAGCTCATTTCATAACATTCATAAGCTTCACATCATCATTTCCATAAGAGCACATGAAAAAGAGATCGAAAATAATAGGTTTATTTGCATTGCGTCATACTTAAAAATTGCAATCTGTGTCACGTGGACCGTGTAAGCTCATCCTATACATTCTCATATTTAATTACATCAAAACAACTCATTTGTATCACAAAATTATGCCCATAACTCATGGAAACCAAAATGGATCATGGAATATGGAGGTTCATTTTCGGCCAGATTTGCTCTAGTTTCTGACCAAATTTTGAAAAATCATAACTAAATTTAATGGAACAGTACTTCAGGTTGGGCAAAATTACTAATACTAGACAGAAATTTCAAAAATTTATATCTCCCTCTCTAGACCTCCAAATAAGGTGCTTCTAGTTGGCATGGGTCACAGTGATTGTCTAGTCTCTCTATATAAAATTTCATGGCAATTGGACATCATTTGAGCCTCGGATGACAGAATTCAAATTTGGATCAAATGAATAGTGTAGCAAACCAAAACCATAAAAATTGCCAAATTTGAAAAATCATTAAATATTCTGTAAATCTTCGAAAATTATGATCTTTATCTTTCCAAAAATCTCTCAATAAGACCTAATTGTATGCCAAATCTTAGATCAAAACTAACTCCAAAAAGGGACATAGGATTCCATTATGGTCAATTTTGGCTCCATATAGGGTACCAAAGTTGCCAAATAGATTTCCCTTGGCCTTAGCACCTTTTGGGCAAGTCTAAAAGTACATTTAAGACTTGTGTGAGCTGGCCAAATGGTCCCAAACCTCATGCATCTCATTTTGGCCTTCTCACCCACACTTATGCACATTTACATCAAACTTCCAAATTACATAATTTGGCATTACATACTTAAATTGTATTCTAGAGTTCATACATCATATCTATACATTTAAATCTCACATAATATTATATTTACACATATCTCAAGCGTCATAGATCATTTACAACATCATATACATCATGAAGCATCATTATGGTTCCAAAAAGAGAGAAGCTAGGCATATGGTTGTCAATCTTCCTTCATTGTTGTTGGCTCCCATTACCATAGCTACTTGGTCCACCTAGCATGTTAGAGCATTGGAGAGGAGGGGATGAGATTCAAAGAATCCTAATAGCTCATCTCCCATTCAATCATATATAATATGTGCAAAGCAAGCTTTACAAATGCATGCATGAAAAAATAGAAATCATGAACATTTAAAAAGTAAACTTGGCATGTAAAGAAATCATACAAAACATTCAAGAGCTCACCAAGTGTTTGGATTGGCCTCACACTTCTCCTCATGGATTTTGGACTTACCTCACCCATTCTTTGAGAGCTTTGGACTCAAACATACTCTTGGGAACCCACTTTGCTTTTGGGAGACTCTTTACTTTGTCTCGACCAAGCTCAAGGATTCTTGGCTTATCCTTACCATGGTGAAAATTTCATGGCCTCTCCACACTCAAGTAAACTCAAACAAACATCATGTATTCATTTGGAAGCATAACATAGCATCAAGAATCATGGCACATAAAGGCATACTAGCATACTTTTCATATCTTAAAAATACACATACACACATTCTAAAACAAGCTAAACATACATCCATGCATGAGAGAAGGTAGGGAGAGCTACCTTGTATACAATTACACACTTTGTCCTTTGGATTCAAGCCTCCTCTTTCGACCACACACCCACAAATTGGTGGAGATGGTTTCTCTTAGCCTAGATACAATTTATGGGAGCCAATTAGGTTCATGAATTATATTCTAAGGCCACATAACTTGGTTAAACACTAGATTGCTCCATAACCTCCATTATAGTCCATAAATGCATCTAATGAAGCAACAACCCTCAAACCATTTCTAGGCCTCATTCTTTCTTTTCAAATATGATTCTTGACTCCTTTTAAGCCTTTTGGAGTCATTACACCATTAAAACAAAGGGCGTAGTATCATATTGCTTCTTTAGGTCATAATATGGAACCTAAGGCACCCAATCAATTTCTATGAGTTATAAATTTTTTCCAAGGCCTCCTTTCATTTTTATTCATGAAATATGACTCAAGAATGGCCTTAGAAAAATTTAAAACTCTCCCTAGCTATATAAAGTATGCTTGGCCGAGACATAGGGGGTTTTTGGGCTCCTTGGAGATGTCTTTGTTTGCTTGAAGGAAGAAGCTTGTGGGGAGCATCTTAGGTATCTCAACAACTCATTTAAATGCTTAATTAACCCTAGGAACTATCATACACATCCAGATTTTGGAAGGTGCACATAAAACCCTAAGTTTTGCATCTTGATTTCTAATGGCTATTTCATGGTTTTCTTTGCATATTCCTATTCTCCTCCATCAAATACTTAAGATTCATGCTTGGTTAGGCTTAAAAATCAGATCCTCCTAGGGTTCTTGCTGTGTATTGAAATAGAGAAGAAAGGGGAATCAATATAGCTACCAAAGGATGCATTTTTACCTTGTTTCCTTGCTTAATTTGGCTTGAATCTTGCTTTCTCCAAGCTCCTCTCTTCAAATCCGAAATTTCCCTTGAATTTCTCCCTTGAATCAGATTTATAAACTTCATTTTAATCTAAGGAAACAAAGGAGAAGGGAGGAGAGGAGGTGTGGATGAAGAAAAGCAAGGAAAAACACCATAAAAACATACCTTAAACTTGGATTTCTTCCTCCTTCTTCTTCCTCTCTTGGGTGCCTCTCCCTTAGGGTTTTGCTTCTGATTTGGGGCTGGAAAATTTGAAGTGAAATGAGGGCAAGTGTGAGGCGCCACCTATATATAGCTAGGGTAAAAGGACTTTTTCAAAAATTCTAATTTTGTCCTTCATACTTTGCATTTTTGTTTCTCCTTCGTTTTAGCTCCTTTTTTAGAACTGTCTTTTCCATTATAAAATTTAGGTTCCCAATTAAGAAAAATGCCTTTGAAATCACTCATATTAGAGCTAATACCTTTCTGAACAGATTTGTTAAAGTTTGGGCACACCGACATTGGAAAACGTCCACCAAAGGAGATTTAACTGTCTCGGGGCTTCCCATGGTTTTCAGGGCCTCTGAGAACCCCAGAGAACTCCAAACTTTGATTTAAAAAGCCCTCCTATGTGAATTCCAAAAATTGCCCAAAATTACAAAAATGCCATTACGTTTCGTAGGTTTTTAGTCAAAATTTGTTTCTTGATTCTAGCTCCGTTTTTCTTTCCGTCTGAGACTAGAATTCTCATTTTTAGGAGGCTAGAATATTGCTCAAATTTTTTAGGACCTTAACTAATTCATTTCAAGGAACTTGCTTTGAAAACTTGTCAGTTTTTATCATTTAACGAAAACTGGACATTACAGGTTCTTCCTAAAAATCAAATCCTCTTAGGTCTTCTCAAGTGGGACAAAATGGTGGAAAAGGAAACCAAAGGGAGCAACATAGGATGAGAAATTACCTTATTTTCTTACTTTTTCTCACTTGAATCTAGCTTTCTCCAAGCTCTTGTCTTCAAATCTGAATTTTTCCTTAAGTTTCTCCCTTAAAACAGATTTGTAAACTTCATGTTAATGAAAAGAAACAAAGGAGAATGAAGGAGAAGACATTTGGAAAAGAAAGAGCATGAAAAACTACTAAATTTTCATACCTTAAGCCTTTGATTTATCTTCCTTTTCTTCCTCCTCTTATGCCCCACTCTCCCTAGGGTTTTCCTCTGGTTTTGGGCAGAACTTGGTCATGCAACATGAATTGAGAAGAAGGCGCATTATATATATAGGTGGGAAGAAGTTACACTTTTCAAAAATTTCTATTTTGTCCTTCATTCTTAGCATTTTCATTTCTCTTTTGTTTTAGCTCTTTTTTGAGAACCGTCCTTTCCATTATAAAATTTAAGTTCCCAATTTAGTAAAATGTCTTTGGAATCACTCAAATCGGAGCTAAAACCTTCCCAAAGAAATTTGTCAAAGTTCAGGTGCACCAACGTTGGAAAACATCCACCGAAGGGGCTTTAGCTGTCCCGAGACTTTCCATGATTTTCAGGCCCTCTGAGAACCCTGGGAAACTCAAAACTTCCATTTAAAAATCTCCCCTATGTGAGTTCCAAAATTTGCTCAAAATTATGAAAATGCCATTACGTTTCATAAGTTTTCCATAAGAAATTGTTTCTTCATTCTAGCTATATTTTTTTTTACATCTGAGCCTAAGATTCTCATTTTTAGGAGTCTAGAACACTTCCCAAATTTTTTGGGACCTTAACTACATCATTTTGGGGGACTTCCTTTCATATATGGTGAATTTTGTTCGTTGACAGAGTAATCGTATATTACGTTTCTCGCGTTTTCTCTCATTTTCAGAGAATCGGATGTTACAAGTTCAATTTAGATATCAATACAAAAGGAATTAAATTCAATGGTATTCGTCACAAATTAGGTATATCAAATCACAATCATTCTTATTACTTAGGTGACAGTGATATATTGCTAAACACCATTCACTATTTGTGATTCTAAAATAAGATTATTTTTTGGGTTACTACTAACGTAATAAGAACTTAGGAGGTCACACACAAAGAGTAAGGATGAAATTGAAATATTATAATATTATTGAGGTTTTAGTTAGATTAGAAATCCCAATAATAAGCTCAATATAATATGATTAGATTATATTATAGAATAATACATTATTTAATATTAAGGTAATATTAAATAATAATAATATAATGTAAGGTTACTTAATATTAAAGTAATATTATATTATGTTGGGCCTATCTCTCCTTGCTCCCTATTGGGCTTGGGTTAGCATTCTAAGAGTTTAAGTTGAATTAGAAATTATAGTTTCAATAGGATTAGAAAAGTGTTAAATCCCAAGTCTATAAATACAAGACCAAAAGGGGTGGCACATAAGACATAAAAGAGTATCTTTGAAATTCTAATTCACTTAAAACTTTGAAAGACCTTAACTCTAGATAGTGAGAGGCCTTTTCTAGCAGAAATATAAAGTGAGAGAAGGTTTCACCCACTATATGTGTTGGAGATTGTGCCCTAAGCCAATCATTGTATTGTAAATATTGTACTTTATTAAGAAATAAGAGTTTTCTTTTATTACATTATTATATTTTTGGCATGTTCTATATAATAATATCTTTGGATAAATTATATTGATTATCCTAAATATCCCTAATTGATCATTATTGTGGGAACGATGATGAACTAAAACTAGTATGATTTTGATTAATGATTATGTGTTAATCATGTATATAGATACGAATCAAAATCATAGGCACTATTAGGGAACAAGATGCTGGATCGACCCGTTATGAGATAACTATATGAATTAAATCATAAGCAAATCTCATATATAACTGTGTCACTAAGCCTTTAGACTTGAGATCACTATAGTTTCCAACATGAAAAAATACTATTTTTTAGCATAGTCAAAAGTCATCTTTAACCGAGTAATCATAAAGGCTATGATCGAGTACAGTGAAATTCATGTAGAAGAAAATGAGTGGTCAAAATAGGATGTGTCCTTCTAATTAATAGAAAGATATCTCTGGGCTCCTTGATGAGTGAGACTGAGAAATGTATGGCTGTACTCAAATGGAAGAGTTTCCATTTGTACTGTCAGTCTGCATGTAGATCAAAAAAGGGATGATCAAATAAGATAAAGATGACATTTTCATGCCTCATATTTGATCTCGATATCATGTGACAAAAGGGATGTGATAGGATTATATGACAAGTTGCATCAGATCACTGATCCTTATATGATTTGGATAATCACAATGTCATGCTAGAGGCCACTTGTGACTTGTGGGTTAAATAGTGTCATTAGCCCACTGCCAACGTCATATGGGCCTACAGGGTCGCACACAAGAACGAGTCAACTCGAGTTAGAATGTCTAAATTCATTAAATCTAAAATTGTGTCTAGATTCAATGAATGTCACGTTCAATTTAGGGTGAAAGAATTTTTATAAATAAATATATATAGTTTATAAAATTCAAAATATATATGTATATATATTTATATTTCAAAAAATATATATATCCTTTAATTAATTTAAATCAATTAGTTTTAGATTCAAATCTATATGATAGATTTATATTTAAACTAATATGATAATTTAAATTTAATTTAAGAGATAAATTAAATTTGAATTCAGTTCTAGATTTAGATTAAATAATTAATTAAATTTAATCTATTAGATAGACTCAAATTTAAACTAATATATTTAATTAAAATTTGATTTGATTTGATTTAAAATAATGTATTTTAAATCAATCAAATATATCTAAAACCCTAATGAGATATCTCTATAATAATAATAAAAAAGGAGGAGGTTTGGGTTTCCAGAACAACAAAAAAACCCTAGAGAGAAAAGCGTACAGACAGTGTATGGCCACCTAGAGAGAGAGCGAGAAAGAGGAGAGCATCTTCTCAACCAAGAATGTGTACGGACATTGATAAGAGGCACTAGCACGCTGTTCGAGTTGAGTAATCGTTCATATGGATACCGGTAGAGGGAGCAAATCTGAAGATTAATTCCTGAGATTCGACAGAAAAAGGTAAATATTTCTAGATCTACTTGATTTAAACAACACTGATGGATCCGTGGGGAGGGATTTGGGATTTTAAATTTTCACTGCGTGTCCTAGAATTCCCAACACTATGTAGATATCGTAGAGGCACAAGTCACTAGATCTACACATGTGATGCAGTTGTAGCTCAAAATAAAAGGTAATATTTTTATTTTATTTTCATTTATGTTCCTGCACATATTCCTGGGAATAGATTTTAGTAATCAAAAATTTAAATTTTACTGTGCCTAAGATCACTACAAACCCCAACACCCACATATAAAAATACATGTAATCCATATAGAATGCCATTTGCTAAATTATGTTCTAACTCTTAATACATGTATCCATGGATTACAAAATCATAGTCTAACACTTTTACATGTATTGCTATTTGTAATATTTGGTTCTCTAAAAACAAGAGAAAACGTGAGAACGTAACATGCGGTTTCTCTGTAAATGAACGAAATTCACCGGATACAAAAGCAAGTCCTCCGAAATGACTTAGTTAAGGTCCCCAAAAATTTGGGAAACATTCTAGACTCCTAAAAATGAGAATCTCAGGCTTAGACAGAAAGAAAAACAAAGCTAGAATGAAGAAACAAAATGTTGACAAAACATAGGGCCATTTTTGTCATTTTGAAAAAATTTTAGAATTCTCATAGGAGGGCTTTTTAAATGAAAGTTTTGAGTTCTCCAAGGTTCTTAGAGGCCCTGAAAACTATAGGAAGTCCCAGGACAGCTAAAACCTCTCTGGTGGACGTTTTCCAACATCAGTTGACCTGAACTTTAACTGATTCATTCAAGAAGGTTTTAGCTCCAATTTGAGTGATTCCAAAGGCATTTTATGAATTATAGAATCTAAATTTTATGATGAAAAAAATTGTTCTTAAAAAGGAGTTAAAATGAGCCTAAACGGAGCAAATAGGCGCTTAAGGGTAAAATGGTCGTTTTAAAAAATTGTAAAAGAGGCTTCTTAAGTAAGATTACACCTCATCACCTTCTCCAAACTTCCATTTGCAGAAAAATGGGCAGAAATGTTGTGACATTAAGAGGGGGAAGAGAGAAGAAGTTTAAACTTTTGTTTAGGTAAGTAAACGGCCCCGTTTCATCCTGTGCCAGTTAGGAAAGTTATTCCTCTCTCTAAGAGCTCTCTAATGGTGGTTTTCTTTTCTTGAAAACTTGAAGATTCAGGTCTAACCCAAGCCAAAAAGGAACTCTTTTCAAGAAATTAATCATTAAAAAATAATCTACGCGAAGAGAGCTCTATTTTAAGGTAAGACTTCACTTGAAATACTTACAAAATCTTATATTTTCAAGCCATTTAAGCTTAGATGTAGGGAGATAAAGTGAAGAGGAGAGTTTTTCTTTATGTGTTCTTGATGGAACCAAAGGTTATGGAGTGTGAGGATTAAGAATATACAACTAGAATTGAAAAGGGAGCTTTAAAATGCAAGTTATGGAATTTAGGGATTTGGTTGCACCTAGGCTAAGATGAAGCTTCCTAGTAGTAATTTAAGTTGTCTAAGAATATATATGAGTTCCTAAGACACCAAGAGAGTCTCCCACATGCTTCTCCTATCAAAGAAATTAAAACAACTCTATTAGTGCCATATGAAAGCATAGCTTTGGCCAAGGAGAGTTCATGCATCTAAGGAGTGTTTTAATTCCTTCCAAGCTTAGTTTTGTATCATGTGTGATGGGAGAATGTGAGAGGAAGCCTTGAAAAAATATTAGAAGCTATAGAAAGTAAGATGGCCTTATGTGTTCTATATTATAGCTTAAAGAAGCAACACCTAGCTAGGCTCCTTGAATGGATTATGTGATGACTCCAAGAGATTTAAATAGAGTCAAGAATTATAAATGAATAGATAGAATGGAGCCAAGATGATGTTTTCTTAAGGTTGCTTCATTAAGTGCATTATGGAACCATAAAAGAGCTTTATGAATTACCTAGCTTTTCTAGTGATTGTGTGGCCTTAAAATGTAATTTAAGAGTATAATTAGCTTCCATATGATGTGTCTAGGCCAAGAGAAGTGATCTCCACCTTCTTGGGTGTGTGAGGTCAAGGGAAAGGATTCAAGACTCAAGGAAAAAGTGTGTAAATGCAAGCAAGGTAGCTCTCTCCTCCTTCTCTCATGCATGGATGTGTGCTTACATTGTCTTTGAATGTGTGTGTATATATTTTGAGTTATGAAAAGTATTTTAGTATGAGCTTTTATTCCGTGGTACCATGATGATCTTTTATGCATTCAAATAATGTTTTATATTCTTGCCTTACTTTGTTTGAATGTGGAGAAGCTAAGAACCCTCTAACCATGATGAGGATGAGCCAAAAACCCTTAAAGTTAGTTGAGACAAAGTAAAGAGTCTCCTAAAAGTGAGGTTGACACCCAAGAGTAAGATTGAGTCAAAAACCTTTTAAAGAAATGGGTGAGGCAAGTCCAAGATCCACAAGTGAATGGGTGAGGCTAATCCACTCACTTGGCAAGCCTATGCATGCTATGTATGACTTGTTCAAATGCCAAGAATGTTTCTTGAATGCTCACATATGTTAACATGTCCATGCATGCATTTTCAAGACTTGTATTGCATACGTTATGTGTGATTCAATGAGAGATGAGTTATTAGGATTCTTTTAATCTCATCCCCTCCTCTCCAATGTTCTAACATGCTAGGTGAATCAAGAGAACAAGGTAATGGGAGCCAACACCTTGAAAGATAAGAAATTTACAACAAAGTGCATGAATCTTACTTCTTTAAGGCCATATGAGTAGCAAGTGTTGTAAATTATTATAGTATATGTCCTATGATATTATGAACATGTATAATTATGCTAATGTATTATATACAAATGAGATTGAATGTTGTATGAATGGTATGGTACAATTTGAGTGTGGAATGACTAAAATAGCTTTATGGAAATGTATGCAATAATCGAAGTGGAGAAGCCAAATTGAGATGCATGAGGTTTGGGACTACTTGGGTAATTCATACAAGTCATATTCATGGTTTTAAACTTACCCAAGAGGTGCCAAACACAAGAAAGACCATTTGGGCACACTTGGTATCTAATATGGAGCAAAATTGATCATATTGGAAACCTATGTCACTTTTTGTCCAAATGAGCTCTTCTTGATCTAAGATTTGGCATACAATTAGAGTTTATTGAGATATTTTAGGAAAGCTAAAGTACAGAATTTTTGAAGGTCTATGGAATATTTGATGAATTTTCAAAGTTGGGAAATTTTCTAAAATTGGTCAGGGTACTATTCATACTGATCCGAAAATGAATTCTATCACTCAAGGAGCAAATGGTGTCCAATTGCCACAAAATATTATATGGAGAAACTAAAATTTTCCAACAACTTGTGTCAATTAGAAGCACCTCATTTGGAGGTCTAGAGAGGGAGATATAAATTTTTAAAGATTCTACCCAGTATCAAGCACCCCAATTGACCTCAGGTACTATTTGATTGGGTTTCAAGCTCTAGGTGTGTCTGAACTGGTCTGGAGTTATTTTTCTCCTCTAGCTAACATCCACAGCTTTCTAGATTAGTATAATTTGTATAGATTGAATTTTTTTAGAATTAATTGTATATTTTTGAAAATTGCTACAGAAACTTATGACAATACCAATGGATGGCCCGACCTCTTGACTTTTTCGAATGTCAAACACCTTCTGTGTTTTGTTGCATGGTCTAGATATATTTTTGCCATAAATTAGACATGGGTAGCTTTCTACAATAGCCAAGAATTCATGATTTTGATTTTGCTAGAATTAGTTATGATTTTCTAAAATTTGTGACAGAAGTGAGGAAATTCTGGCTAAAAATGCATATGTGTTTTATGCTTTCCTTAGGTTTCCACGAGTTATGGGCCAATTTTAATGATGAAAATGAGTTGTATCCATGTAATTAAATATGAAAATGTGATATATGAGCTCCCATGGTCCATAGGATACCGAACGAAAATTTTATACACAATGCAATGCTAAATAATGCATTATTTTAATGCAATTATTTTGCCTCTTATGTGAGCTGTATGATGTAAGGCATAGATATAGCATAAAATGAGATATAAATTTATGATGTTAGACTATTACTTTAGTATCAAAAATATGGATTTATATGTTGATATACATAACACCAAATTCTAAGCTTTTTAGGTGTAGAATTTGATCTTTCTAAACCCTTACATCTTCATTTTCCTTTCTTAGAGATTCACTTGGCCATGGTTAGTGGAGATAAGAAAATATGAAATTCAAAGAATCTTAGTAGGTAAACTAAGATTTAAACACACATGTGGTTCAATCAACCACATGAAAGCAAGCATGTATGTTATGTAATCATAGCCAAATCATACACAAGAAAGCAAATCCATGCTCTAGGGATTTCCTTGGCTCAAGCAAGAGCAAATCCATGCGTTCAAGAGATTTTTGACCTAAGGTAGAGTAATTCCACCCTAGTCCCACCCATCAAAGAGCCACCCCACTCATAAATGCAAATAGGCATCATGCAATTGCATATTGTATTCGACAATGAATAAGCAAATCCATTGCAAATAATACGCACAAGCAACAAAAGTACTCAAACAAACCAATCATACATATAAAAATAGAGGAAAAGCTACCTTAACAAACAAATTTAATCAATTTCCTTGCTCTACTTCTCTTGATCCCATGGCCTTACACACACAAACACTTTGGTGTGGTCCCACTTGCTTGGCCTAGACACATCAATTAAAGCATGAAATATTCAATTAAGACATTTTCAATCTCATTTTAGCAATACATGTGCAAACTATATTTCAAAGTATGGATTTAGTTACTTTAAGTGTTCTAAAATAATCCATTCCATTTTTCATGTTTCATGTAGCAATTTCATCATTTATCTATCTTAATTTACTCATTTTTTCACTAAAACAAAACCAAAAACCAGTTATAACACCTATTCCATTTTTAGGGTAATTAGGCTTTTTCATGGTACCAAAATTTGCACATAATCAAAACATATTATTTTCTTCAAACTAATGATTCATCTAGCCTTTATATTAGTCATTTAGGCCTCTTAAACCATGTAACCAAATTAAAGACTTCCCTAGGTACCAAATTCATCTCTTGGCCGAGGCACACCCACAACTCTCATTCTTAGAGTTTTGTTTGCTTCATAGAGAATTTGACGGATTTAGGTTGTCCATAGTTTATTTCTAATTTAATTAACTCTCCTAAGGTTTTGAATCTCGCAAAACCAAAACTAAACCCTAGGTGAAGCTATATGCCTTTCTTTTGGTTCTTTACCAATTCTATTTACATATTCTTATTTTTCACCATTCAAAACCCTTAGTTACACCAAGTTTTCATCAAATATATACATAGTTTTCTCTCTTCCCATCTTGTCCAAATCTATACATGGATAGGGGTTTCAAAAATACAAAATTTTCCTAGACTAAATCATACCTTGCTTTAATGTGCCTTTAATGGAGATTCTTTCGGTACAATTAGTTTCCTCAAAAGAGTTTCCTCACTCAAGGGAACAACCATAAATATTCACCCTTTTGAGAAACCAAAACCACCATGAGAATGAAGAGAAGGAGTAGGAGAAGTTTCATAGCAATATTATAATTAACTTTAACAAGTTTGCTACCATATATGAAGCTTTCTTTTTCCTTCCTCATTTTTCCTTCTTCACACCACCAAGAGACCTTTTAGAGCTACCCTAGGTCGGTTATGGAGAGAAGAATAATTTTGGCACTTTATATATATATATATATATAGGATTTTGTAACTTTTTTCAAAAATATCAATTTTGCCTTTAGAATTTAATTCCACCGTTAGGACTCATTGTTTAGTATTTTTAGAAACCAACAACTCCACACTAAAATTCAGACTCTCCTCTTTATTAAAAATATTTATGTAGAGGTTACAGGAACTTAAAATAGTCTAAAAAATTTTGGTCAAAGTTATCGCTATGTGAGGTCCTAAACCATACACTATCAAGGACTTTGTAATATTTGATTCTTTGAAAACAAGAGAAAACGCGAGAAATATAATATACGGTTTCTCCGTAAACAAACGAAATTCACCGAATACAAAAGCAAGTCCCCTTAAATGAATTAGTTAAGGTCCCAAAAAATTTGAGAAGCATTCTAGACTCTTAAAAATGAGAATCCCAGGCTCAGAAAAAAAAAGAAAAATGAAGCTAGAATAGTGAAACAATTTGTGACAAAAATTGATGAAACATAATGGCATTCCGTAAATAAGTACAACTTTTAGAAAAACACATAGGAGGGCTTTTTAAATGGAAAATTTGAGTTACCCAAGATTCTCAGAGGCCTCAAAAACTATGGAAAGCCTTGGGACTGGTAAAACCCTCTGGTGTACGTTTTCCAACGTTAGTGAGCCTGAACTTTGATGGATTCATTTGATAAGGTTTTAGCTCCAAATTGAGTGATTCCAAAGACATTTTATTAAATTGGGAACCTAAATTTTATAATGAAAAAATATGGTTCTCAAAAAGGAGCTATAGCGAAGCCGAAACAAAATTGCCATTATAGAAGGATGAAATTGGAATTTTTGAAAAAGTGTATTTCTAGAAGCTCCCAAACACTTCTCCCTTTTTCTCCCACCTTCTTAAGCATGACTTCCTCTACCCAAATTATAGAAAATAGCAGCTCCTTGAGGCTTACCAAGAGAGGAAGAAAAGGGGGAAGAAAAAGGCAAGAAAGGTATAGAATTTCTTAGTTTTTTCATGTTTTCTCTTTAGCAAATCTCTTCTCCTCCATTTCCCTTTCTTTCCTATGGTTTTATTGAAGTATATGGATCTATTTTGAGAGAAGAATAGAGCAAAAAGTTAGGATTTGAAGAGAGGAGACCAAGAAAAGTGAGAAACAAGCAAGAAAAGCTATGGAAACAAGGTAAAATCTTCATCCTATGGTAGCTATTCTTCCCCCCTTCTTCTCCCTATTTCGCCCCATTTATGTAGCTATAAGAGGGCTTGAATTTTGGGCAGAACCAAGGGTGAATTCTATGAATTTAAGGGAGGAGAGTAAGAATATGCTAGGAAATCCAAGTAAAAGCTATTGATTTTTAAGATAGCAAACCTAGGGTTTCATGAGCTCCTTTGAAAATATGATTTGATGCAATTGTTTCTAGGCCTAAATGAATGTTTGGATGAGCTCTTGAGATCTGTAGAAGGCTCCTCATATGCATCTTCCATCAAAAGAATGAAGCAAACTCACTTGGTGTTCATATAATACATAGCTTCAGCCTAAACTAGATAAAGCACCAAGGGGTAGTTTTAGTTTGTTCCAAGCTTATTTTTTGCATCATGTATGATGGGAGAGTATGAGAGGAAGCCTTGGAAAAATTTTAGAAATCATAGAAAGTGAGATGGCCTTATATGCTCCATATTATGGCTTAAAAAAGCAACACCTAGCTAAGCTTCTTAAATTGATTGTGTGATGACTTCAAGAGGTTTAAATGGAGTCAAAAATCATAAATAGATGGAGAGAATAGGGCCAAGATGATGTTCTCTTAAGGTTACTTCATTGAGTGCATTATGGAACTATAAAAGAGCCATAAGAGTCACCTAACTTTTCTAGTGAATATATGGCCTTAGAATTTAATTTAAGAGTATAATTGGCTTCCATATAATGTGTCTAGGCCAAAAGAAATGATCTCCACCTCCTTGGGTGTGTGAGGTTAAGGGAGAGGACTTAAGGCTCAAGGAAAAAGTGTGTGAATGCAAGCAAGTTAGCTCTCTCCACTTTCTCTCATGCATGATTGTGTGCTTACATTGTCTTTAAATGTGTGTATATATGTTTTGAGTTATGAAAAATATTTTACCATGAGCTCTTATTCCATGGTACCATGATGATGTTTTATATGCTTGTCTTGGTATGCTTGAGTGCAGAGAAGCCAAGAATCCTCTAGCCATGATGAGGATAAGCCAAGAACTTTTAAACTTGGTTAAGACAAAGTAAAGAGTCTCCCAAGAGTGAGGTTGACTCCTAAGAATAAGTTTAAGTCAAAAACTCTTAGAGAAAATGGGTTAGGCAAGTCCAAAATTCATAAGTGAATGGGTGAGGCTAATCCACTCACTTGGCAAGCCTATATATGCTATACATGATGTGTTCAAATGCCAAGAATGTTTCATGAATGTTTATATATGTTAATATGTCCATGCATACATTTTCAAGGCTTATATTGCATACTTTTTATGTGATTGAAAGGGAGATGAGCTATTGGGATTCTTTGAATCTCATCCCCTCCTCTTCAATGTTCTAACATGCTAGGTGGACCAAGAAGACAAGGTAATGGGAGCCAACAACTTGGAAGATGAAAGTGTGTCAACAAAGTATATGAATTTTGCTTCTTTATGGCCATATGAGTGGCAAATGTTGTAATCCATTATTGTATATATCCTATGACCTCATAAACATTTGTAATGATGCTAACGTATCATGTACAAATGAAAATTTATGTTGTATGAATGTTACAATGCAATTTGGGTATGTAATGGCAAGACTAGCATTATGGAAAATTGTGTATGGCATGGGGTGAGAGTTTGAGTTTCCAAATTCTGGATTTGTGCACCTTTGAGACAAGTTTAAAATGTCATTTTGGTGTAATCCCACATACTCAAGTGGCCACACAAGCTTGGGAAGCAAAATTGGACACTTTGATGCTAGTTGAGACCATAAAAATGACCAAACCGGAACCCTATAACACAAACTGACCAAATGGATGAATCCTCCCATGAAATTTGGCAGACATGTAGAGCCTATTGAGAGCTTTTTGGGAAGGTAAAGTGTAGAAAAAAACAAAGCTTTACAAAATTAATTATGAATTTTCAAAGTTAGGATTTTTCAGCTGTTTTGGTACATGTACTGTTCATATGGTCAGAATTAATTATGAAGCTAAAGTACTGTTCATATTTGATGGCTAATGGCATCCAATACTTGTGAAATTTACAAGAATAAACTAGAGGTTATAATATTTTTGTGGCCCCACCAAAATCACCTCATTTGGAGGTCTAAGAAGAGAGTTATGAATTTTTGAAATTTACTGTCAATACCAGTAACACCATTGGATGTCCAATACTGTTCCATCATAATTCAGTTCCTAGATGGTCTTGGTGTGGTCTAGAGATATTTTTTATTAAATTTTACATCCATAGCTTCTCATATTAACTAAATTTTCATGATTTTGGTTTTTGTAGAATTAGTTATAAATTTCCAAAATTTATGACAGTAACCTGTGATAGTAACCTAGACAACTAAGACCTTAGATGCTTTTCGAATGTCAAACGTCTTCCACTTGATTCTTCATGACCTAAAACTATTTTTAGCATAAAGTAGACATCCGTAGCTTTCTAGAATAGTCAAGAATGCATGATTTTGATTTTTCTAGAAATAGTTATGATTTTTCAAAATTTGTGATAGAAAGCATGCAATTTTGGCTGAGGCTACACTATGGAATTTTATGTGTTTCTTTCACTTACACGAGTTCTAGGCCACTTCCTTGGATGGTTTTGAGTTGTATTAGTGTAATTATATATGAGAATGTATTGAATGAGTTTATATGGTCCACAAGACACCAAATGAAAAATTCATCCCCTACGTGGCACAATTTTATTCATTATTTTTATTGCTCTTTCCTTAGAAACTTGTAAAATTCTTGGAAATGAGCTTAGATAAGGAATGAGATGAGCTGTACAATTATGGTATTACAAACTTAGTAAACAAACCTTATCTGGTTAATTTACTAATCTTATTTCATAATAGTATGATGAGGGATATTTATTTCTTAAGTCAATTCTTAGGTTTATAAATCCCAGATTTTTTCGTTGGTTAAGCCCGAATCAGTTCTTTTAGTTCTAACTAGCATTTCCTTTCCTTGTGACTCCTTTTTAATCATTCCTTTCCATTTTTAGGAACTATTTTAACTTACAAAACATAAAATATTACAACCATTATGACCTTTGGCTTAAATGCAACTCTGCAAATATTTCAATAATGGATAAAAAGAATCTTTAAATGTTTTAAACATTTCTATAGAGCATATTTAGATGATATTTTAGTTTTTCTCTAATACAGAAGAAGATATAAATAAAAATATAAAAATGGTTTGTTATAAATTTGTAGAAATGAACATACTCAACCAAAAAAAGAAAAGATTAAAGTAGAACAAAATGAGATCAAATATTTAGGTTTAAGACTAACAAAATCAAGTGTAAAATTACAAGATCATATTACCTTGAAAATAAAACATTTTTGTATAAATTAATTGATAAGAAACAATTACAAAGTCTCTCAGGAATACATAACTATGGAAGAAATTTTATAAAAAATCTTTCTAGTAAAGAAAAACCTTTATAAGAAAAATTAAAAAAGAGTAAATTATTTGAGTGGAAAAATAAAAACACTAAGATAGTAAAATACATAAAAAGTGTGATTAATAATTTAGTAACAATTTATTTTCCTAAAATAGGAAATAAATTAATTTTGGAAATTGATGCTAGTAAAATATTAGGGCATAGTATCAAAAGCTAAAGTTAATAATGAAGAATTAGTTTGTGGATATAATTCATGAAAATTCAAACAAAATGAAATAAACTATATAATTTATAAAAAGGAATTATTAGCCATAAAAAATAAAATAAAACATTTTCATATTTATCTATTTTTTGAAGAAATTTATTTAAGCTAATAATTAGTCAATTGAAAATTTTCTTAAAAGTAAAAGAAATAAAAAAAAAATCCAAGAAGGATTAGATAGTATAATTTTATTTGCCAATATATGTTCAAAATTGAATATATTAAAGGAACTGATATTTTTCTTACAAATTTTTTTAACAGATATCCAAACAATAGATAAAAGGAAAAAACTTTAAATAGAGGGATGGATTATAATTAAGAAAAAAACCTACGAAGGGAAAATTATCATAGCCTTCTCGAAAAAACTTCTAAATACCAAGTGTAAATTCTACATTCGTACTAACAATTTTTTGCTCCATTAGCCTATCTATATTTACTAGGTTCTATCCAAGAACTATGAAACCCATATATTTAGACTTAGGAATCCTAAAAATTTCAAATTTTCAAAGTTTTAAAGAAGTGCTGCAACAAGTAGGAAATCTAAAACTACATTCTCAAACTTCTTATGATAAACAAATCATAGATTTTTACAATCTAGGTTTACCTTATCAATTTTGTGAGCATATCAATGGAATATGGGAAGCTTATATTGAATGAAAGAAAGCTCAATTCAAGAAAAACCTAACAAATTTTACTTTAAAATTTTTTTGAAAAATATCAAAAAGAAAAACAGTTGGAAGAATTAATTTTGAAAAATATTTTAAAAAATAATTATGATTAAACAAATTTTGATCATACTAAACCCACTATGAATTTAATCAATTTATTGAAAAAGTAAAAAACCCTTATTTTTGAAAAAAAAAATAAAAGGATTTATCTTTTTGAAAAAGCAAAAAAGATTTTACCCTCTGAGGTATGTGCTTTAATAATAAAACATATTAAATTTAATAATTTGAAATATTAAGTGAAAGATTCAAATATAGTATTTCACAAATTATTCCTACAAATTATAATTTGTTAAAATTATATATTTTTATTAACCATGACAGTTGGGACATCATAACTACCAAATAGAGTATAGTTGGTAAAATTATGCTCCAAAATCACACCTAAGAACAACTCAAGAATTTTTCAAGTTTTATAAAAATTATGATTTATTCTGTCATAAAAAATGATAGGTTTTTAGAATATTATACTATATATATTTTTAGTACTATTAGGGAAAGAGTTCGTGAAAGGTTCTTTCAACCATACCAAATTTGAAGATTGGTAAATTCTAAAACTTTTCTAAGGCTTTCTCTCATCCTCTCCCATCATATATGATTCAAAATCAAGTTTGGAACAAATTTAAACTATCCCTTAGTACTTCTTCTAGCGTAGGCCGAAGCCATGCACCAAGAGAGCACCAAGTGAGTTTGTTTTGTTTTCTTGATGGAAGATGCATATGGGAAGCTTCTTAGGGATCTTTAGAGCTCATATAAATATTCATTTTAGCCTAGGAACTCTTGCATCAAAACAGGATTTTGGTGAAACCCTAACTTTGCTATTTTGAAATCTAATGGTTATTTGATTGTTTCCTTTGCATATTCTTGTTCTTCTCCCTCATTTTCCTAAGATACATTCTTGGTTTGGCTAGAAACTCAACTCCTTATGGCTGGTCTTATATGGGATGAAAATCACAAGAGAAGGAACAAGAAGAATCAAGCATATAAGCAGCAAAATACCTTGGATTCTTGGCTTCCTTTGGTTGTTCTTCACTTTGCTTGGCTTCTTCTCCTTGAATTCAAAAATTCCCTCTTAGATCTGACCTCAAAACAGCCCCAAATACTTCAATAATTCTATAGGAAAGATGGGAAGATGGAGGAGAAGGAATTTGCTAAAGAGAAACCAAGAAAATCCATGAAAAATCATACCTTTTACTTACTTTTTCTCCTCCCTTTCTCTCCTCCCTTGTACGCCTCACTCTCTTGTTTCTTTCTCTAGTTTACAACAGAAATGAAATGGACTAAATGAGGAGAAGAGTAGGGAGTGGGGTATATATATATGTAGGTTTAAGAATTATTTTAAAAAATTTTAATTATGTCCCTTCAACTTGGCATTTTCGTTTCTGGTTTGTTTTAGCTCCTTTTTTTAGAACCGTCTTTTCCAACATACAATTTAGGTCCTTAATATTATAAAATACCTTTGGAATCACATAAATTGGAACTAAAACCTTATCGAATGAAAGGGTCAAAGTTCAGGTCAATTGATGTTAAAAAACATATACCAGATGGGTTTTAATAGTCCCGAGGCTTCCCATAGTTTTTAGGGCCTTTGAAAACCTCAAAGAACTCAAATTTTTTATTTAAAAAGCCTTCCTATGAGCATTCTAAAATTTGCCCAAAATTATGAAAATGTCGTTACATTACATAGTTATTTCGTTAAATTCCGTCTGGTTATTTTAGCCTCTGTTTTAAGGTAGTTTTGGTCTCCTAAATTCATTATTTAATGTTTGGATCATTATTCTAAATTTTTTGGACCTTACCCAATTCATTTCAGAAGGACCTGCTTTGAAAACGTATTCGTTTTTGTCATTTTTACGAAAACTAGACATTACATTCTACCTAGAGAAAAAGGGAGAATAAGGCATGAGCTTCAAGAAAACTTAAGTAAAACAAGGGTTTAGGAGGATGAGGAGTAAGATTATGCAAAGAAAATCACATAGGAAGTCATAGAACTCAAGTTAGGGTCACCTAAGATTTTAGATGAGCCATGGAAGTTTCAAAACTCTAGGAAGATGACTTAAACCCTCTAATGCCATAATTGAACTAGCAATGAGTTATGGATACCCTAAAGTCTTCAAATTCCTAAAATCAAATTGGAACTAATGAGGTTAAATAAAGATTGAATAATAATCTAGGTATCTAAAAATGAGGTTATAAGACAAAAGATGGCCCGAAACTGAAACCAAAACCAAAATGGCTATATAGTTTAAATGAAAAGGTAGTGGTAAAATTGTAATTTTAAGTAACTTTTTAAAAACTAAAAGAAGAAAATTTTAAATGATAAAAGTAAGTTTTTCAGAGTTCTCAGAAGCGTTAAAAACTATAAGAACCTTTAGAATGACCAAAACCATTCCGATGTATGTCTTGGGTGTCGGTTGGCTCAAATTTCAACCAAATGATTTGGGATGGTTTTGAACAGCATAAAAGTAATAGTAAATTTTTTAATAAACTAGAGACTAAATTTTCATATGGAAAAGATGGTTCTAAAAAAAGAGATAAAATAAACCTAAATGGAGGAATAGAAGTAGAATGGCAAAATGAAAATTTTGGAAATTATTTTAAAACCCATCCTTCTTTATAAGTCACGCCACCTCCTCCAAGCTTCCATAACCAACCTATTGAGCTCTGAACCTGTAATGTCTGGGTTCGTAAAAATAACGAAAACAAATATGTTTTAAAAGCAAATCCCCTAAAATGGATGAGTTAAGATTCAAAAAAATTAGAATAATAACCTACACATCAAATAATGAAAATAGGAGGATAAAGATACCTTGAAACTAGAGTCAAAATAACTAGACAGAATTTAACGAAATAGTTATAAAATAGAATGGCATTTTTGTAATTTCAGGAAATTTTTAGAATACTCATAGGAGGGCTTTTTAAATGAAAAATTTGAGCTCTCTGGGGTTTTCAAAGACTCTGAAAACTATGGAAAGCCCTAGGACAGTTAAAACTCCTTCGATGTACATTTTCTAATGACAATTGACCTAAACTTTGACTCTTTCATTCAAAAAGGTTTTAGCTCTAAATTGAGTGATTCCAAAAGAATTTTATAAGATTTAGAATCTAAATTTTATGATGGAAAATACGGTTCTCAAAAAGGAGCTAAAACAAATCTAAAACAAAAATACCAAAAAGACGAGACGTATATGGAATTTTCTTGAAATAATTTTTAATCCCTTCCTATTTAAGTGATGCACCCCACTCTTCTCCTCACTTAATCAACCTTCTTGCTACCCAAAACAGAGAGTGAGACCAAGAGAGAGAGGTGCACAAGAAAGGGGAAAAAATGAGAAGAAAAAGTCAGGCAAAATGTATGAAATTCATGGAATTTCTTAGTCTTCCTTTAGTAAACTTATTCTCCCCCTTCTTCCCATAGTTATATTGAGGTATTTGGCTCTATTTTGAGCTCAAACCAGAGGGGAGAAGTTTGAATTTGAAGAGGAAGACCAAAGCAAGAAAAAAGAACATCCAAAGAAAGCTAGAAAACCAAGGCAAATATCTTGTTTCCATGCTTGCTTCTTCTTGCTTCCATGGATGTGTGGTTCGGCCACTCCTATGACAGCCAAGGGGGGATGAGTTTTGAACCAAACCAAGAGTGAATCTTAAAGTGTGGCAAAATAAGAATATGCAAAGAGAACAAAGAAAGAACTATGATTTTGCAAGATGTCTAACCTAGGGTTTTAGTTGCACCTTGGTTTATAGGAAGGTTTCTAACCATAATTTAAGGTGTCTTAGACTTTGTATGAGTTCTTAAGACACCAAGGAAGCCTTCCACATGTATCTCCCATCAAAGAAACAAGACAAACTCCATGGACTCCTTAAGGAAGCAATGCCTCAGCCTAAACTAGAAGGAGGATCAAAGAAGTGTTTTAATTTCTTCTAAGCCTAGTTTTGCATCATATATGATGGGAGAGTATAAGAGGAAGTCTTGGAAAAATTTTAGAAAGCTTAGAAAGTGAGATGGAGGTGTAGGTTCCATAATGTGACTTAAGGAAGTAACCTATGGCTAGGCTCCTCAAATTGATTGTGTGATGGCTCTAAGGAGTTTAAATGGAGTCAAGAACCATAAATGGAAGGATAGAATAGAGCCAAGATCATAAACTCTTGGTGTTGCTTCATTAGGTGCTTTATGGAACCATAAATGAACTATATAAGTGCCAAAGTCTTTCTAGAGTGTGTGTGGCATTAGAGATTATTTTAAGAGTGTAATTAAATCCCATTTGATGTGTTTAGGCCAAAGGAATCAAACTCTACCTCTTTATAGGTGTTTGGTCGAGGAAGAGGAAGGAATTCCAAAGGATAAAGTGTGTTATTGCATATAAGGTAGCTTTCTCTCCTTTCTCTCATGCATGTTTAGGTGTTTTCTTGTCTTTGAATGTGTGTATATATGTTTAAGCTATGAAAAATGTTTCTAGTATACATGTACATGCCATGGTACCATGATGCTTTGTTTATGTGCTTGAAAGATGTCTTATGAACATGTTTTGGCTTGCATGAGTTTGGTGAAGCTAAAAATCCCTTAGCTAGGGTGAGGATGAGCCAAAAGTTCTTATGAATAGGTGAGACAAAGCCAAAAGTCTCTAAAAGAGTGAGACTTAGTCAAAAGTCCCTTGAGAAATGGGTAAGTCAAGTTTAAAAGCTCTAAAGAGAATGGGTGAGGCTAAACCATTGTCTTGGCAAGCCTATGTATGTTGTATGTGACTTTTTGAATGAAGGAAATGTTCTATGTATGTTTATGAATTTCAAGATAGCCATGCATGTATTTTTAGACTTGAAATTGTATCCTTTATGTATGTTTGAAAGGGAAAAGGGCTATTGGAATTCCTAGAAGCTCACTCTTCCCTCCCCATTGCCTAATATGTCTAAGTGGACCAAGTGAGCCAAGAAATGGGAGCCACCACACTTGAGAGCAAGAAGATTGACAAAGAAGTTGTTATTTGTTTATTTTGTAACCATAACATTGTCAAATGATGTACTCCTATGATGTATATGATGTATAAGGCCTTGAATACTTAGAAAAGTATGGATATATGATCTATGTATGAGAATTGGACCCATATGAATGATAGTGTATGTTTTTTACATGGAAATGCAAGATGATGCATGTATGTTCCTTATGTATATCATCAAGTGGGAGAATGAATTTGTGAGGTCTAGGTTTTTGGACCCTTGAGACATGTTTAGTAGGTTATTTTATCCTTTCCCACATGCTCAAGTGGCCTTAGAAAAGTTAGAAGCTAAATTGAACCATTTTTTACCCTTAAAGAGACATAAAAATACTATTCTGCAACCCTATATCACAAATTTACCAAAATGGACGAATTTGCCCATAAAATTTAGCATGCATATAGATCTCATCTAGAGCTTTTTGGAAAGCTAAAGACTAGATTGTTTGGAGCTCTAGAGAATTAATTATGAATTTTTAAATTTGCCAAAAAGTTGTTGAATTGATATGGTTACTGTTCATATGATCAATTTATTCTCCTATGTTATTTAAGTGTCAAATGGTATCCAATACTCATGAAATTTTACAAGAATAAACTAGATATAATAATATTTCTATGGCCATCAAGATTACCTCATTTAGTGGTTTAAGCAGAGAGATATGAATTTTTGAAGTTTGGAGTTAGTATCAGTAATGTAGCAATACCTTTGATACTTTTCCATTGATTTCCAGTGGCTAAATGTTTCTATTTTAATCTAGACTTATTTTTGGACTAAATTTAACATCTATAGCTTTCTATAATGGTATAGTATGCTTGATTTTGATTTTTTTAGAATTAGTTATGAATTTTCAAAATTGGCACTAGAAATCTAACAGCAGAACCCGAGGCTGATTATATGGTTTTGTGTATGTATGATCCAAACTCAGGATTCTTGTGACATTTTAAGATGGTTTTGAGTTGTATAAATGTATTTTAATTGGAGAATGATGTGGGTCAGTTAATGTGGTCCACGGAATGTGAAACAAAAAATTTAAGTGCTATGCAATGCAAAATATTCCATTTTTTAAATGTTTTTCCTTAAAAATTTGCTATGCTAAGGGAAGGAAATTAAAATATGAATAAGAAAGGCCTAGATAAATATGGTGTTACAGAACCAGCACACATATGGCATCCAAAAAGGGGAGGAGAGATAAGAAAAAGAAGGCCAAAAACGGTAAGTTTATGTGCCAAATTTCATGCTCTCCTAGTTAAAAACATTGTTCTTCCCTTTTTGCTCTTTGTAATGGTGGGCTTACCTTTCTAAAAGAGTGATTTTGGTGGCTAACCCTATGAAGAAAAGTGAAGCTTTGAAATAACCAACCATGCCATAAAAATCTCCATGGGAAGAGATTTCAAACAAGGTATACTATCACACGGAAACCATGCTTCTTCCTCGAGTTTTCTTTCCTTCTTAGTTTGGCCTAATTATGGAGGCCTTAAAGGAAATTAGTTTTTGGCTAAAATATGATTGAACGAAGGGTCTTGAGGCATCAGGAATTAGATTATATCATTGGAACCAATTGAAAAGCTTTAGAATTCAAGATAGGGAAAGTAGGGTTTTAATTGCACCTAAGGAGATATAAAACTCTAGAAGCCTAGTTTAAGCCATATGAAAGTATAATTATACTAAAGAGAGATTAAGGAATATGAATATGCATTAATATCCAAGAAGGAAGAAACAAAACTCCATGTAGCCTCCTTAAGGGTGATGATTTGGCCAATACAAGGATGATGCACCTAAGGAGTAATTTTCTTTTTTTTGAATTCTAATTATTTTAGAAACTTAGATATGATGAATAAATAATTACGAAATCATTGGATTGAATTTAGAAACCCTAGATTGAAAGTTGGATATTTAAGGCCTAAATTGGGATAAAGAAATAAGATGGCTTTAGACCTCCTTAATCATGTATATAATGATTCAAATGAGTTTCCTTAGAGTTATAAGACTTGTAGCAAGTAAGAGTTTAGGGTTTAGAAAGAAAAAACCAAGGATTGCCTCTTAATGGGCCTAAACTAGCCTTAAGATACATGTTAGACTTTAATGTGATTAAGTGTTAGTGATGAAGCTTAGAATGAATCCTAAAGGATTGATTTACGTTGTAATTGCCATGTGTAAGCCCATCTAGCTCAAACTCCCCTAAGTGTGGGTATCAAGTGAAAAAAAGTCAAAGGAAAAGCTAAGACCAAGTAGGTTAATGGCAATTGAAACTCTACAAGTTCTAAGGTAGCTTCATCTCTCTTTCTTGTATGCATTTGAATGCTTGAATGAGTTTAAATGCTTGTGTATATTGTTTCTTGATACTTCTATGAGAAATGTTTTACTATGTTTTCCAAATGAGTTACATGTGTATGAAAAATTTATGTGACAACTCCTAATTCCTTAAGGCATGGAATTGAGTGCAATAGCTCTTCCTTGGCCTCAGGTTGAAATTAGTTAAGCCGAACTAGTTTATGATGATGCCATGGCTTAAGAATAGATGAGTTTTTATATTATATGATGCATTTGGCTTACATGAAGCACATGCATAGCATCTTTGCACCACATGTAATGCATTTTCTCATTATATTTATATGTGCATGAATTAGTTGAGATTGGCTAATAAGATTCTTCCCAGAGTCTCATCCACATGCTCCCACTAACCATTTTAAGGTCATCAAGTAAAGATAAGGATGTTGGAAGGGCATAATATGAGAATTGATGTATTAAAGACATTATGTGTAGTAAACTTTGATGTATGTATTAGTATGACACTATTTTATTATTATTAATGGCCTATGATGTAAAATGAAATATAAAATCCATGTTTATAATGAAACCATACGTATAAACTAAAGTACTTTGTAATATGATGGTTGGTAATGAAATGTGATCATTTTGTGTAGTCTTGCATATATGGTACCATGATGTATGCATGTATACTTGGATGCAAAGGAGCTAAATTTTGATCCAAGCCACTTTGTATGTAATGAAATAGTTGGAAATAACATTTAGGATGTACAAAATTTGCTCAAAGTGGAAGAAATCCAATTCGACACCAATTGGTCCATTTTGATCCCAAATTTAGTCTTAAAAGAGACCTAAACTACTCCTATATTAAAAGTGGCCTAAATGATCTAGTTTTGATCTAAGATTTGGCATGCAATTAGAACCTTAATAGAGTTTTCTAACAAGCTAAGAATCAAAACTTTTTAAGCTCTTTTCACAAATTTTCAAAGTTTAGTAGATTTTACAAATTGGTCCCTAGTACTGTTCCTTCTGCATGGCTCTAGTTTTTTATGTCTTTGGGGGCCAAATGAACTCCATTGCTGATGAAATTTTTGAGGCATAAATTTCACATTATAAACTTCAGCCACTGAGTTTGTGTAAATCAAAATTGTGTAACTAAAGTTATGCATTTTTAAAATTTTAGGTCTGGTTATATTAAGCTAATGTAACAAATCCTAGACAAATTCTATTCTTCGTAACTTTTGGGAGGTCAAATGAATTCATTTGCTTTTAAAATATTTACAACATATAGTTCACATCTTAGGCTTTTCATAGACATCTAATTTATGAAAATAAGAGTTTTGTAGCTTGAAATATGAATTTTCAAAATTAGTGTAGAATTATGGCATTCATGTTCATTTCAGGTTCAAAAGACTCCCAAGGTGTCCCACGTGAAATTCATGATAAAATGGATCCAAACAAGTTTGATTATGGTAAATATGAATAAAGAAAAAGAAATAACTAAAATTAGACCCCTATAGCTTCGATTAGCTTGTAAACAAACCAATTTTACCTTAAAAAGTATGGAAACAGTTGTATACTTTTTGTTTAATGCTTACAATTGATATGTATATAAGCTAAAAAGCTAGTTATGATAGGTAGAATGAGATGGATTAAGTCGTAATAGGTTGCTTTGTATCTTAATTGATGTATTTAGGCTAAACTAGTGTGATGACACCCTTATGTATGTGTGCAGAGATAAGGAAAGCAAAGCCAAAGGGAAAGAACAACTAGCTAGTGTGGAGTTAAGATCCTTAGCTTCAAGAGGTAGCTTGCTCTTCCTTCCTTGCAAATATTTGGATGCATTTGAGTTAAGATGCATTGTGTGCATTGGTTTTTTATGATTGTTTAGGTTTATATTTGAATTGGCTTTTTAGCATGAGTTTTATGCATATATAAATTTTGTTTTTGGCTCATAGCTAAAGTGGCAAGGAATTGAGAGCAGTAGTTCTTCCCTAGCCTAGAGGTGAGCTTAGCTAGCATGTCTTTACATTGTGGCTAGATGAGTTCAGAAATTTTATGCCAATTTCATGTTTAAGTTGTTTTATGTGCATATGACCTTACATGCTTGCATTTCATCTCTCCATCATCTATTGTGTCCATTGGATTAGATTGAGTGTGACTACTGAGATTCCCCCCAGAATCTCACCCTTTTATCTCCCACTAACCATGTTAGATGAGCATAGCAAGGAAAAGGAGAAAGGAAAAGAGACAATGATTTGAAGCAAGTAGTAGTTAGGTTCAATAAGATGTAGATGTTCTTTTGATATGCATTGTGTGTGTATATATATATTGATGTATACCATGACAAAATGTAATAGCAATCCATGTATAAGTAATAGACATAAATGTATGCCAACTTGATGTAAATATATGTAATTGGAACATGTTTTGTTATATATGGTCCATGAGGATTGTATGCATGAGCACAAGTAAGATAGTGATTTTTAGATGGTAAGAAACTTTCATATGTTGAACTCTTTATAGATGATGTATTTATGGATTGAAAGTTGCTTATGGCAAGAAATTGTATATTAAAGTCCAATTAGACCACTTTAGAACCATAATTTGGTCTAAATGAGGCATAAAATGCATTCTTACCCTTGGCAATCTAAATGATCGAGTTTGGGCCTGAAATTGGTGGCCATTTAGAGGACATGTAGAGCTTTCTATAAAGTTAAAGTTTTTATTTTTCAAAGCTCTATAGAATATTTAGTGAATTTCTAAATTTGGCCCTAAAGAGTTGTCCTGCACTATTACTGTTCACTCTATTTAGTTATGATTTTCATGTTTTTTTAGGAAGCAAATGGATTCATTTCAACTTAAAATTTTTATAGTAGAAAGTTTAGATTATAAGTTTTCCATAGATATCTAATTTACATTAATTGAAGTTATGTATCCCAAGTTATGAATTTTTGAAATTTGGACTGCAATATATAATTATGGTCAAGTAAGGCTATTTGCTCCCTTTATACATATGGTGTGTATAGACATGATCTATATGATGAGACCACATTGATATATATGAGTTATGAATTAAAATGGGAAAGAACACCACTTTTGGATATCAAAGGTCCATCTGAGGTATTGAATAGCAAAACTACTGCTGCTAACAAAATTATTGCAAATGCGTTCTTATATATGGCATTCAATGGGGTGGAATAACTTAAATATGGTAAGTTATCACAATTGCTAAATGGTAGCGTGTGCAAACCCGAATAACAAGTGGCTAACTGATTTTTTTATACCTACTTGCCATTTGACTATGAAATATCCTCTAAATTGCAAAAAGTTGTAAACAAGCTAATATATGATTTAATAGAACTTCAAAATCTAGATGTACCAAGCGATAGATTCATTGAAGCACAAAATAAAAATGAAGCACAACAAATTAATAATGCTATTGAAAGTAATCAAAAGCCCTCTGATTCAAATAGCCCGGATTCATTCTTCTTGCACATCATAACTACATAGAAGATTGACACCAGTATAAAAAAGTACTACCAAATTTTTCTAGTGGAAGATAAGATCTATACATAGCATATAATTATCAAAAGAAAGCATATATATGGTATAAAACAATGCATCATGTGTTTCTCATCTCCATAAAGCATGCGAAGATGAATAAGAAGCAATACATTATATACATTTGGATAAATGTAACTATGGATAATTTTTGTAAAAATGAGAAAAGTCCAAAAAATAAATAAATAGTTACACATGTCTTTTATGACATGTATTGTATCAAAAGAAGAAATAACTTTTGAAAAGATACATAAAAAATTTTTGTTTCACATTTTAGAATTTTGTCTTAAATGAATAATAGAGAATAGTGAGCAAATAGTATTAAATAGTAAATAGTATATGATTAGTATCAAATAGTGGCAATTTTGCCTTTTTGACAATAAGATTTCTATAAATATAATAATTATTTACAAAAGTCATATACTTATTATATTATTATTGAAAATTTCTATATGTTATATTTTAATTAAAAAATTTGAGGACAAAAATATAAAGAATTGCATACAAATTTTTTGTTTTGAAAAAATTCTAATGAAAGAAATTCTTTTTGCTTGAAAAAAAAAATAAAGCTTTTATTTGTGTCTAGTGTAGGATTTATCAATTTGTATTGTCCACTTATTTTTATTAATGATTTTTTTAACCTTTTCCGTGAAACAAAACATCAAGCCTGGCCATTATTTTTAGATATTGCTTTTAAGACTCATATTTATTTTTTAAAATTTTTTGGGTAAATCAAAAGTCAAAACTTGAGATGGAAATATCTAATGGCAAGCCTATTTAATCAATGTTATGATAACAGGTGCTTTGGTCTCTTATAAATTTTACCTTTGATTTTAGATTGATTTTTGTATTGGTTTGGAAAATGTTTTAGTCGTCACTCTCATAAATATCTTTTTAAGTTTTTTATAAATAAAAAATCTATTTAAAACATAGTTGACTTTTTTTTTGGGCTTTTTAAGAATTTATATACTGTGCATCTCTTCCTTTGCCGAAAAATACAAGCAAGCACTGCTTGGACCACTAGTAGTGGGCCCAATCACGTGCAGAACAAGTCCAAGGGGTGAGAACTAATTTTTGTACAAAATAATTTTAGGTCTGAAGTCACTTCAGGATGAGTTCTCTTGCGTTTGGCCTTTTATCTAAATGTAAAAATGTTTGTCCTGAAATTAAACTATGGAATAAGTTTCATTAGAATAAAGTCTTTAAACATGCAACTTGAGAATATTTAGAAGAATTTGCATGGGTATGCTGCTTTTGAACATGAAAACCAAGTTCGAAAAGAATTAGGAATAAATACTTGACTGTAAAGAAATTGTTTGGAATCAGAAATCTCCACAGACGTGGTTAATTAATGGTGATTGATGTACTTGTTATTTCATATGGTGGTAAGGAAACGTATAATTAATAGTAGAATCGCTAGAATTTAGAATTCAGATGAGGCTTACAACATGGATTATTCTCAAATTGAAAAATTAGCTTTTGATTATTTTGTGGATGTTTATAAACAAGATAAGCTCACGTGGGGTGGACATCATCAGTCAACATTTGGATCAATTACCAATTCCCCCTTCATTTAACCAGCAGATTGGAATTCTATTGCTGCCTTTTTCTAAGTTGGAGATTGAAAATGCATTGTTTCAGATGGAGCCTGATAAGGCTTTTGGCCCAGATAGATTGCCGGCTCTTTTCTTCTAACATTATTGGAAACTTGTTAAATATGATGTTATCAGGATGGTGATGGCTTTTTTGTGTTTTTCTATTGAAGAAATTTAATAATATTTTTAATACTCTTATCCCTCAAATTAGTAATCCTTTCTCTTTCAATGATTTATTGGGTTGTCTAATGTAGTTTTCAAAATTATTACTAATTAATGTGTTGGTTAATATATTGCAATTGGTAATGGTTGATGTCATCTCATTAAATCATAGTGCTTTTTATAAAGAGGCGCTTAATTTTAGATAACCTATTTTTGGCATGAGAATTGATGACATTCATTTATAAGGTTAAAAGATCCAAGAATAGATGGTGCGTCTTGAAGTAAAATATACAAAAGGCCTTATGACAAAATTTCTTGAAATATTCTAGAGGATGTATTGATTTGGATGAAATTTGTAGATCATTACAAGAGAATAATCATGCAATGTGTTACCATTGCTTCATATAATTTACTATTTAAAAGCCAAGAATTAGGTTACTTCTATCAACAATGGGGCCTTTATCAAGGTCATCATTTATCTTCTTATTTATTTTTATTTGTTCAAATGTTCTTTTTTGCATGCATCCTAAAGATGAACAAAAGAAAAAAAAATAGCATTCAAGGGTTTCAATTTGCCATACGAGTCATATAAATCTCTCATTTAATGTATGCAACTGAAAATTTTCTATTCTTTAAAGCTATTCTAGTTCTAGATGCTTGGAATACAATTTTCCAAGTATCAAGTCACTTTAATTTTTGGGAGGGTCAACTTACTATCAAGGAAAAATCCCAAATGGTATTTGGCCCTAATACTTTGCAAATTATGTCTTCAACAAGTTCACTGATTCTATTGATAAATATTTAGAAGGGATGATTAATAATGACAAGAATAGATCTCATATTTTTAAAGATCTTGTGAACAAGATCAAAGGTAAGTTGGAAGGCTAAAAAGCCAAGCTACAATCATAAGGTAGTAGATTAAACCTTATTGGTACAGAGGAAACCAAACATACTCTATTTAATTCAATTTACACTTCTTTACATGCACATGTCCCTTATTTATACTAATAAAGGTACTTTGAGACTTCCTAATAGAACTAACATCTTATAACTAACATTTCCTGATAGCATATAGCTAACTACTTATTCTAATTAATGCCACGTAACAATATCCCCTTTTGAAAATGATCCTTGTCCTCAAGGATCCATATAAAGCAAAATTTTCGAATTCAAAAATTTATTCAAAATCTTTAGGAAATCAAAGTTTTATTAGTATAGCACTGGCTCATTTTTGTGATTGAACCTTCTAATGCAATTAGTCCCTTGAAATTTGGATTAGGTCCTCTCTTTTCATGAAACATCCTTACACTATAGGTCCACATGCTTGTATAGTTGTCCAACATTACAGGCCTATTGTGAGGTTGCACAAAGGCCTAAGATGTTTTTGGAGTTAGTGAATTGACACTTATTGACAAAATTATAACCTTAGCCACATGTGGAGATCCTTTTATTGTAGGTACAAACCCTTTGATCTAGTACTAATTTTGGTTCTTCTCACTCGCAACATCATCATGGTGCAACTATAAAATAATGCAAACCTTCCATCATTTTTGTAGATGCAAAACTCAATAATAATGTAGACAACATTGAAATTTTGGAGGATATGGAGCTTCATTGTCATCCCTTTATCGACTAGCTTTTTTGCAACACCAATGTCCCTTCCAACTTCTAATTTGATCTTCTCTCCAACCAAAATGATACCAAAAACCACCATTCCCTTGTCTCCAGCCCGTTTGACCTTTTACAGGTTCCAATGTTCGAGAGTGAAGAATTGAATAAGGAAGTCATAAGCATCAAACTTCTTAAGGTCGATTTTCAAAGAACCTACATAGAGAATGTCAATGTTAGAAGCAAACCTGTCTTTAGGCTATTGGACAGGACTATCACTATCCAATTCAAAACTCTATTTCTTGGTCTTCTTGTTACAAAAAGATTTCATGTGTAACTAATTGGCAATGATGATTCTATGTTATTGCAAAACAAAGGAGACTAAAGTGGAATGAATTTTGTCAGTGTCTTTGTCACCAAATGCCTTAATAAGTTTGCTATCGTCAGCCTTGCAACTTCAAGAATGGCATTGGTAGTACTGGTAAGCTCTAGCTGTTCTAGCTTCATGTCAGCCTTTGTGACTTCACCTCTGTTAACTTTTTTATAGTTATTTCCTTCACTTATCTTTGAGTTTGATTGTAATGGATCTTGGATTTGTTCATCTTAACTAAGCTCATCATCAATCATGGGTTTCATGTCCTTTTTTATTAGAAGAACTTGGGTTTGGTCAGGATGTTCTTGTTTGATGTCATCCTTGATCAACAAGTTTGTGTCAGTGTCATCCTCTTTGACTTCTTCATGGTTGACTTCTTCTTTAACCTTTGAGTTCAAAAATGGTAACTGTGGTACTTTGCTGGAGTTGCTTCTATCGATATTCTTTGTTTCCCTTTCTTGCATCTTTTAGATGTAGATTTTTTGGGGATAGGCTAGGTACATTATGTTGGCTAAGTTGGATGAGTCGAATAGTCAAATAACTATTTGAATGTCACTGCAAAACCCCTTATGAAACAACTGGCATCAATCCCCTCTAATAGGTCAACTTCTATTAGTAGTTCTTCAAACTTCTCTTAGAACTTTGCAGTAGTGGTCTCTTGCTTAAGATTCCCAATCTTCATTATTATTGCCACCTTTTTATTATTCTTCTCTATTTGCATCAAAGAACTTTATATTTTCATTAATCATTCTTGCAAATGGGATTGGGTGTCTAATGCCATTATGGAAACAAAGAGTGGCTTTATTGCCAATTTATCAATTATTAGTAGTTGCATTGCTTGAAAGATATGCCTCTTAAATTGATGCACATTATACAAATTTCCTTTGGGGTTATAAAACGGATAAGGTTGGATTACATATTTTAAATATTTTGCAACTAAGAAAACCTATGAGGGTGGTCTATGACTTAAGTCCATCAATTTAGTTAATCAAGCTTTATTGGCTAAACAAGCATGGTTGACAAGAAACTAAAAACTCTATTCGATTAGGTGATGAGCAAATATATAATGCAAAAAACACTGAATTTGTATTCTAGGAGACTTCTCAAGATTCTTGGATTTGAAAAATTGAAGCATATCTAGTAGCAACGGTTTAATTTTTAATAGTCTATCATGGTCACTTGGCAATGGAAGTATTGCTTTGAATAGTAGATTTTGGAGATTTCCCACTTACCCTTTAATTGGTATAAGTGATTTGTGTGATAATAGTGACAATGGTGGTGGGGGTTAGAATGAACATATGTATTAAAAGAAGGTTTCCTTTTTACTATAGAATTCTTGTTCTTAAACTATTTATGATGTGATATTTTTACAAAAATTTTAATTTCTTTTGTTTGCACATGGGGCCCACATATTCTAACTTTTATAAATTAAGTATTGTTTATTCTTTAAATATAGTTAAGAAGGTTGCTGATATCCTAGTATCTGTGTGTGGGATGGAGGTTTTTTTGTTTTGAAATAAATCTTCTACATGTTTATATTATGTTGCGGATGGTTATAGATTACTTTCCACTTGATTAGTTTGGCCTAATCCTAGTTCATTTACTTTTCTTTGGAAAAGCTTTTGGAATATTAAAGTTCATAGGTGACTACTACTTCTTGTATGGAGGTTGAGGAATTAAACTATTCTTACTAATGATATACTTTGGAAACATCATATGTAAACTTCTATTACTTGTTTATTTTATCATGACTACGAAGAAACATCAAATAATCAGTTTATTACTTGTCATTTTGCTCGCATTTTATGGTTCAAAGATTGATATGATTATTTAGTCTGATGTTAGACATTTAGTTTATTCATTAAGATAATAACAAAGATATCCTATGTATGGTCTTATTAGATAATATTAAGTGCTCATAAAATAAAACTTTGATGGAGAATTAGAAGCCAATTATTTAAGATGTTTTTAACAGAATTAGATTTTAGTGTAGGGTTCTACGAATATTATATGAAAGTTAAAACACTAATTTTGTAAGATTCAAAGGAGATGCTTACCTATAGCGACCATGACAGTAACTTAGAATGCTAGATCTTCCTCCCTATTGCCTTAAGTTAATTGAGTGGCTTTCAATAAGTTTAAACACTCTCTTGAGGTTAAAGAGGGGACCTAGCTCTATTTAATATTTTCTTACTAAGCTCTCTAATCATGGGCTTTAGTAAAACCATTAGCTCGCACTTTTAACCACTCACTAGACTTATAATTAATGTCTGCTAAGACGCACTAATTGTATAACCACTTAAATAACAATTGAGTATATCATAAGTCTTAATGGGCCACAACCAACCAAAATTTTAAAAAATAATAAAAATAAGTAATGTGAGCCCGCATATAAAATTTAAAATAATTTTTTTTTAATATTCTTTCACTTAAGGCACATTAATTTTTTTTAAGAAAGTTCATTTTATTTTGTAAAACAACTCTTGGTTGACAAAACAATAAAACTATATGTGCACACTTTGTTTTAAAGACAATGGTCCTAAGATGGTGTAACATCCGGTCCCTCCATAAACGTGAGAAACGCGATGTTTGGTTTCTCTGTAAACGTCAGAAATAGGCCAGATATAAAAGGAAGTTGTGCCATACTAATATGTAAGAGCATTTTAATTTTTTGTTTATTACTTCTCGTGGGATCTTCATATTCTCACTTCGGCCCTTTTTACTTGGGCTTTCTCTTCTTACTCTAGTTATACTTAGCTATTTTTTTCTCTCATATCCTGCAATCTCTAAATATACCCATGTTCTACTTTTAAGTGCCTTAACACTAGGGCATCTCACACACTGAATGTGGCTAACATTTCTGGTAGGAGAGAGACTATATACTAGTCCATTCTCATTTCATTTATATGTACTATAAGGAACTCAAATCATACATACTAAACTGGATTTTCTCTACAGGGGATTCCTCTCTGCATGTTTTTCCTATTACTTTAGTAATACTAGAATCCCTTTGCCTCTCTTTTTTGGTTCATCTCATTCTTTCATTAACTAGAATACCTTTCAATTATCAGGACACTTTGGTGATTGATGTTATCACTTGCTATGCACTCAAGTCACATTACTACTAGGTTGATCAGACCTAATATCATGTAACTATCATTGCAAGCAAACTATAACATCAAACACTAATACACGGGCTCCTCATGACAGAGCTCAAAGCTACTATTGCCTGTATATTACAAGTTTTTCAATAATTTAAAGTATCCTTCTCATACTTTTTTTTATCTGCCTTATTCTCATAGGATACTCTGGGAAAATAGGATTCTTTCTCTACTTCATCTTGAGATCACTTTACATTGTCCAACTGCTTTTACTTTGGACACTATTATGCTAGAAGAACATCTATGCTAAGGACACGTGTGCTTTCTCAAATACTCGAGCACATTTACTGGGTATTTGTTCTCAATCTATTATGTCATCGGTTTGAATACTGTCATATTCTCTCTCTCTTTTTACCTTTTCTATCCTTTTACTTTGGTAAAAGAATACTCTACTACTGGTTGTCTCTGTTGCTAGTTTGTGTTTCTTTACGCTTAAGAGCACCTGCATTTTCCTGGGTTCCTCTACTTGTTCACTTTCTATAACATCAAAGGGATCTAATTTCTTATATTCTTGCTTTGCTCTTAATTCTATTTCATGTAATCCCAGAAATTACATTTTGTGGTGCTCTTGGCTTATACTATTTTCTGCATAATGCAAGACTCGCTTTCTCATGTGATCTCTAGCTCCCTCGGGCTTCCCTGAGGGTCTTAAGGCACTAAATATTTGTCTTAACTTATTTCTATGTTTAGATCAGAGCTAAAATTTCTCTTTATTTAGCCTTTTTAGCCTCATCCCCAGGAGCATAGTATACTAATTTTAGGGTTTCATTGACCCAATCCAGGACATGTTTTCTCGATGTCTGAATTCTACTTTACTAAAAGCTCATGCTCTATTAGGCGCTCTAATCACTCACATGCCTTAACCTTATATCATTCTTATATCAGGGAGCTCGTCTGATTAACTATTAGACCCCTAACTGTTTACCTTTCTGTGCTCAGTTTACTTATTTAATCACTATTAAAGCAAGGGTATTTTTTCTGTGGCTAGTTTCTCAGCTCTTTCCTGCTTCCCTTATCATTGTACCCTACAATTCAGGGAGTCTATCAAGGGGAATTTGCTAACCACTACTGGTTGGTCTCCCTCACTCAGGATATCTTATTTTCCCTTTCTCGATCCAGGGAGAACTTTCACTGAGCTTTCAATCAAATTAATATGCTACTGGTCACTTCCCTTAGGCTTCAGCTTATATTTAGCCATGGCTACGTATCTCATCAGACTTGTAGCTTACAATAAGCCCCATTAACTCTTATAGGTTTACAATGAATTTAACACTTTCAAACTATTCTCATTCTCTTTTCAGGATTTCTAACACTGGGCCAATCATACTCATCTTTATGTATTATTTATGAGGTACACCGTGTTTGTATATTCACTATATACATCACTGATATTGCCTTCAGATTATATTAACATCCTATCAGTAAGGTCTTGGACTTATTATATTAGCTGGTCATTTGCGACTACACAGGGTAACATCCTAGGTTGAAGTCAACGCCTTGTAGGCGGATCTCAACAACCTTACTGTCTGACATTCTCTAACTTTAACTGCTACCCACTTACAACATTCTTAGGCTAAGCCTCCACTTACGTTAGGCTTTTTACAGTCTCAATTATTAGGCCTACTACTCATTTGTTACTTACTGGTCCTTCAAGTTCGCTAATGGACCATTTACTACTTTTTTTCTTTGTTTATATTAAGGGTCCCCGCTTTTTGTGCATCGATTGACCCCACAGCAGCTCATTTCTCAAGTTAACCTGAATATGACCAACAAGGCCTTCCATATCGCTATACACTCCACTATCACTAGAAACTTTTTCTTTAGCTATGTAATCTAAGCCTCACTACCTTTGTATGTAGCCCAACATCAAACTAGAGGGTTCTGCCTCTTGCTTAATTCATTCATCTCGCTTAATTCATGCATAACTAATAACCATCTCTGGGCTATCAGGGCTCTATGAGGTGTAACATGTAACTCATACTTCCAGCTTGAAAGAATAGTTTTCTAGGCTTTTTACATCATAGTAATATCTGGGTGTCATGGCTAGGCGGTAACTCCTTCAACCCTTACTTTGTACAGTAATTGCTTTACCTCATATAGTGCTGACTCACTGCGTGCTCCTACATTGGGTGGGACATCCTCGAATGATCTAAGTGTGGTACTCAGGGAGATTAGGCCTCTCATAACCTCTTTAGGCAAGTGTCTCTAACAACTACACAATTCTCTTTTGTTGTTAATACACAAAGCTTGCCACTGATCCTAGCGAGCTACTATAGATTATGGAGCTCTAGCCATAGGATAACTTAACTCTATTTTTAGAACTAAAGGCCAACCTCACCCACAGCTTCCCACCTACTCATAACCATTCCACAACTTACTTAGCTTGAACATAATCATGAGCTACCTTCACATAACCAAATACATCCTATAAGGCTTTTTATAACTCTACAAGTCTTTACATAGCCCTATAGCCCCATCCTCAACCCATATCCTGATCTTAGAAAGCCTAAAACTTTGCTCTAATACCAATAAATGTAGCACCATACTTCTAAGACTCAATTGTTGCAATTCCCATGCCTCATTTCATATAATTTCTATGGAAACAACATAGTGGCATAGGGAGTCTTAGATCAAGATGCATTTCTCAACGGGCAAAATTTTTCATTCGACATCTCAGGGACCAAAGGAACTCATTAAACTCGCTATCATATTTAATTACACTAATACAATTCAAAACCATCTAAGAAAGTGGCTTGGAACTCATACAAGTGGGTGAAACATACTAATTTCCACAAATTAGCCACA
Organism: Erythrophleum ivorense; assembly: GCA_026724425.1. Lineage (NCBI taxonomy): Eukaryota > Viridiplantae > Streptophyta > Magnoliopsida > Fabales > Fabaceae > Erythrophleum > Erythrophleum ivorense. Next base: position 353,165 of record JAIUCV010000678.1, on the reverse strand, counting down.
GTTAGATTTTTTAGTTTTTCTGTCACAAATTCAGAAATTCATAACTAAATTCATAAAATTTGAAATCCAAAAAACTTTACTATTACGAAAATATCTGGATGTCTACCCCATGATAAAAATAATTTCAGCTCATGAATCATTAAGGGGAGAACGTTTGAAATCCGAAAAGCCACTGAGGTCGCTGCTGTCTGGGCTATTGGTTTAGATTACTGATATAAAATTTCAAAATTCATAACTAATTCTATAAAAATTGAAATCACACAAATTTTGTCATTATAGAAAGATATAGATGTTAAATTTATGCTAAAAATAATTTCCAAAAGAAACAGATACTTTTACCTATTAGAAATTTATGGAACAGTGACTGGACTCAGGGGATGCTACTGCTATTGACAGCAAACTTCAAAAATTCATAACTCTCTGCTTAGACCTCCAAATGAGTTGATCGTGGTGACCATAGAAAAATTATGACCTCTAGTTTGTGTCTGTAAAATTTCACAAGAATTGGATGCCATTTGCCCATCAGATGACATAGAACACAAATCTGCTAGTGTGAACAGTGCACATACCAGAACCAATTGAAAATCCCAACTTTGAAAATTCATAACTAATTCTGTAGAGCTCCATTTTTTTTGTACTTTATCTTCCCAAAAATATCTCAATGAGCTCTACATATCTGCCAATTTCATGGAGAAATTCCTTCATTTAGTCAGAATGTGCTATAAGGTGCCATTTGGGTCATTTTGATGCATTTTAATGGTGCAAAAGTGTGCAAAATAGTTCCTAAGATTCTTGTGGCCACTTGGGCACGTGGAAATGGCACAAAAAGACTCCCTAAACTTGTCTTAAAGGTGTAGAAACTCAAAACACAAAATCTCATCCTCCATCCCCAAGCCATATGTAAAGAGATACATGTGGGAAATAGCCATTCAATACTCAAAAATTGCAACACTACTCATTTATCATTAATTGTCATATATATATCATCTACTGGGATATTTACACATGTTCCATTTATTGTACATCCATTCTATCAAAAGTTTACATCACTTGCCACTTCTTTGGTTACAACATAAGCAAAATCAAGCAATTTAGAGCCAAAGCTTTATCGTCCACCTTGGTGACTTCCCTTTCCTTATTCATTGGCTCCATCTAGCATATTAAGATATTGGAGAGGAGGAGTGAGATTCAAAGAATCCCAATAGTTCATCTCCCATTCAATCATGCATAAAGAATGTAACACAAGTCTTAAGGATGCATGCATGCCATACAAACATTGAAAATGGTGCAAATACATTTTTGGCATTTACACAAAGCACACATAACATACTTAGGTTTGCCAAATGATTGGATTAGCCTCACCCCCTTTCTTTAAGGTTCTTGGATTTACCTCACCCTTTTTCTCAAAGGCCTTGAGCTAAGCCTTACTCTTGGGAGACTTTATCTTGGTCTCAACCACTTCTAAGGGCTCTTGGCTCATCCTCATCAAAGATAGAAGGTTCTTGGGCTCTCCACATTCAAGTAAACTAATGCAACCTTTGTAGGCATCATTTGAATACATAATGCAATACTATGGTTCCATGGAACATAGGCATCATACTAAAATACAATTAATAGCTTCAAATACTCATACACACATTCAAAAACAATGTAGATATTCATTCATGTATGGGAGAAAAAAGAGAGAGCTACCTTGCTTGCATTCACACACTTTTTCCTTAAGCCTTGAGTCCTCTCCCTTGACCTCACACACCCAAGAAGGTGGAAACCATTTCTCTTGGCCTAGACACACCAAAAGAAACATGAATTACTCATGGGAACAAGCCTTGGCACTATACACACTTTACATGATGGTACTTTGGTTTATAGCTCTATTATGCTTTCATAAGGCACTTAATGAAGCCACTACAAAAATTAATGATCTTGGCTCCCTTGTCTCCTTCAATCTATGATTCTTGACTCCATTTAGACTCCTTGGAGTCATCACACAATTATTTTAAAGAGCCTAGCTAGGAGTTGCTTCATTATGCTACATTATGAAGCCTACACTTCCATCTCAATATCTATAGTTTCTAAAACCAAGGCTTCCTCTCATCCTCTTCCATCATAGATGACTCAAAAATAAGCTTGGAACAAATTAAAACTATCCCTAACCTATAGTTCTGCCCTAGGCCAAAATGACACATGAAAAAGGGAATTAATGTGTTTGCTTTGTTTTCTTGATGGAAGAGGTGTGTGGGGAGGTCTCTAGGGATCTTAAGAACTTAAGCAAACACTCATCTAAGCTAGGGAATTCATGGATCAAAATAGATTTCACAATGTCTCCATGAATCCCTAACTTTTCTATCTTGTGTTTTCATGCTTCTTTCTTTGATTTCTTTGCACCTACTTGCTTCTCACACTCCAAAATCTATGAATCTCCCTTGCTAGGACCAGAATTCATCTCCCTTTGATTGGGCTCTATATGGGACAAAATTATCACAAGGAGGAGAAGGGAAGAAGAAGCATGGAAGACAGCAACTTACCTTGATTTTCTAGCTTTTCTCAAGTGCTCTTTCAAGTGGTAAGTTCCTCTCCTTCAAATTCTGTTATTCCTCCTCTGAACTAGACTCAAAACATCACCAAATCTATCAATGAAACCATAGAAATAAAGAGGAGAATGAGAGGAACAAGTTTACTCAAGGAAAGAGCATAAAATTCTACACTTTTCTTACCTTTTCCTTACTTTTTCTCTCTTCAAAATCTCCTCTCCTTGTGCGCCCAAGAGATCTGGCTTCCTTTACTATTTTTGGGGCAAAAACAAATCGTGGAAACGAGGAGCTACTGGAACGTGGATAAGAAAGAGCTAAAAGTCACGTTATGCAACTTTTTACTTTTGCATTTTAGTTTATTTTCTTGGCTTTTTCATTTTAGGCTCATATCAACTCCTTTTTTAAATTTGTCTTTTCCATCATATTCCTTAGGCTCTTAATCATAAGAATTGCCTTTGGAATCACTCAAAAAGAATTTAAAATCATTTTGAACTATTCAATCAAAGTTTTGGTCAACTGATAGCTAAAATCTCTCACTGGAGGGGTTTCAATTGTTCTAGGGATTCTCATGGTATTCAGGGCATCTGAAAACCCCAGAAAGCTCAAATTTTCTATTTAAAAAACCTTTCTGTGAGTTTTCAAAATGTTTCAAAAATTGCAAAAATGCCTTTACTTTCTTCGATAAATTTTCTGAGCTCTCTGGCTCTAATTTTTGGGCATATTTAGAGATTGTAAGATATGAGAGGAAAATAGCTAAGTATAACTAGACTAAGAAGAGAAAGCCTAAGTGGCCGAAATGGGAATCTGAAGATCCTACGAGGAGCAATAAACAAAAATTCAATTGCTCCTACATATCAGTATAACGGGATCTTAAAAAATGAGATGACATAGAACTCACTTCGCACGAAAAGCATGATGTATCTCTGAGTTTAGCCTCAGCTATTATGAGCAATGGTAACCGAACTTAGTGAGTATATATTTTACTGTCAGATACAGTAATCTTAGGCTTTGACGTTTCCCAAAGATGGATCGTAGTAGATCCTAATATATCACAGCAGGTGTAGTAGACCCTAGCAAGACTCTGAGAGGTCGCAGTAAACCCAGGGGTCACAGTAGATCCTACAAAGTTACAGAGAGCCCTAGCCACAGCATGATAGTTCTCTGGTGAGATGATGGCCTGAGATAGTTTTTACAGAGTAGTTAGTCTCAGAAACCAATACAGTTTTAGCTAGCTTTTGTCTCAAAGACTAGAGATCTCCTGAGTTTGGTAGACCGTTGCCACAGAGATATGAAGGCTTTACTCAAATAGTTGACCACTAACTAGATCTCTTTAAAGATGAAAATAGTGCATGGGATGAGGAAAGTAAGAAAGTAGCTTTCTAGAGTTAAAGTCAAATAAACCATTACCCAACAGATATTTGTCCTGACCGAGGGATAGAAAGATCCCCACATGCTAACCTATGTATTCAGAAAGAGGTCGAGTGCAATCTTTACATGAAATAAGTGGTACTGCATTCTCCAGTGATCGAAAGTGTGAGAATTACTAGTATCCCATCAGAGCTCAATAGTAGTTAATGGTAATGGCTCTTCGATACCAGTATGAGACACATATGTTAGGCTTATCAGTATTGAAATAAGGGACTATAAGATGCCACTATAAGTGAGCAAAGAAAGTGAGGAAAAGTCATGGCCTACAAAGATAAATGTAGTAGGAAATAGAGAAACTGAGATCATTAAAAGCAAAAACTCCTTAGAGGAGCTGTAATCTTAGTAAGTAATTGAGATATGATGCCTGTGATAGAAAAGAAATGAAAATTGTAATTATGGGATGAGCTAGTAAGAAAGAACGCAGAAGCAAACAATGGACAACATATATAAATAAGTAAGTAGACAAACAAAAATCCCCAGCGGCTGTAATGATCAGAAAAAGATGATGAGACCTTATGAGAAGCCATTAAGAGACGATACGGGAGATTTGATATGAAATAAGTTACCTCCTGACATATATAGGCGAGTCCACTAAAAAGAACGCTAACTCCTACAACTGGTTAAAACTAGCCTGATGTGATTAGTAAGCTCTCCCAAAATAGGCCTTTAGAGTTAGAAATTTCTTTTCCTTATGAGAAGGACTAATATGTACTTTATAATGATAAAGCCTTCATTAAGAGCTAGCAATGAAAATTCCCTCGTTGAGAGAAAACTTAAACGAGCAAAATCATTGAGAAAAGCATATAGAGTCAAGAAGAAGAGAAAGAAAGAAAAAATTAGCCAGAATATAAAAGAGTAAGAGAAAGTGTAACCCAAATTTCGAGGATGAAATTTATTTAAAGGGGGGAGAAATGTAACATCCGGTCCCTCCGTAAACGTGAAAAACGCGATGTTCGGTTTCTCAGTAAACATCATAAATATGCCAAATATAAAAAGAAGTCTCTAAAATAGAAGGATTTAGAGCCAACTAAAATTAGGATAAAATTTTAAATATTAAAAAATGAGGAGTTAAGGTTTAAGATGCCTAAAACCCAAAGTCAGAAGAGCTCAAAAAATTTATCGAAGAAAGTAGGGGTATTTTTGCAATTTCTAAAAAATTTTGAAAACTCATAGAAGGGTTTTTTAAATAAAAAATTTGAGTTTTCCAGGGTTTTCAAAGACCCTGAATATCATAGGAACCTCTAAAACAGTTGAAACCTCTCCAAGGTTCGAAATGGTTCAAAATCCTTTTTGAGTGATTTCAAAGGTAATTCTTATGATTAAGAGCCTAAGAAATATGATGGAAAAGAAAATTTTCAAAAAGAAGTTTATATGAGCCTAAAATGAAAAAGCCAAGAAAATGGACTAAAATATAAAAGTAAAAAGTTGCATAAAGTGACTTTTAGCTCCTTCTTATCCACGTTCTAACAGCTCCTCATTTCCACAATTTGTTTTTGCCCCAAAAACAAAGAAGGAAGCCTCTCTTGGGCACACAAGGAAAGGAGATTTTGAAGAGAGAAAAAGCAAGGGAAAAAGTAAGAAAAGTGTGGAATTTTATGCTCTTCCCTTGAGTAAACTTGTTCCTCTCATTCTCCTCTTCATTTTTATGGTTTCATTGATGAATTTGGTGATGTTTTGAGTCTAATCCAGAGGAGGAATAACAGAATTTGAAGGAAAGGAACTTACCACTTGGAAGAGCACTTGAGAAAAGTTAGAAAATTAAGGTAAGTTGTTATCCTCCATGCTTCTCCTTCCCTTTTCCTCCTTGTGATAATTTCATCCCATATAGAGGCCAATCAAAGGGAGATGAATTTTGGTCCTAGCAAGGGAAATTCATAGATTTTGGAGTATGAGAAGCAAGTAGGTGCAAAGAAATCAAAGAAAGAAGCATGAAAACACAAGATAGAAAAGTTAGGGATTCATAGAGACATTGTGAAATCTGTTTTGATCCATGAATTCCCTAGCTTAGATGAGTGTTTGCTTGAGTTCCTAAGATCCCTATAGACCTCCCCACACACCTCTTCCATCAAGAAAACAAAGCAAACACATTACTTTCCTTTTTCATGTGTCATTTCAGCCTAGGGTAGAACTATAGGTTAGAGATATTTTTAATTTGTTCCAAGCTTATTTTTGAGTCACCTATGATGGAAGAAGATGAGGGGAAGCCTTGGAAACATTTTAGAAACCATAGATATTGAGATGGAGGTGTAGGCTCCATAATGTAGTATAATGAAGCAACTCCTAGCTAGACTCCTTAAAATAATTGTGTGATGACTCCAAGGAATCTAAATGGAGTCAAGAATCATAGATTGAAGGAGACAAGGGAGCCAAGATCATTAATTTTTGTAGTTGCTTCATTAAGTGCCTTATGAAATCATAATGGAGCCATAAACCAAAGTAGCATCATGTAAAGTGTATATAATGCCAAGGCTTGTTCCCATGAGTAATTCATGTTTTTTTTAGTGTGTCTAGGCTAAGAGAAATGGTATCCACCTTCTTGGGTGTGTGAGGTCAAGGGAAAGGACTCAAGGCTTAAGGAAAAAATGTGTGAATGCAAGCAAGGTAGCTCTCTCTCTCTTCTCCCATGCATGAATGAATATCTACATTATTTTTAAATGTGTGTATGAGTATTTGAAGCTATTAATTGTATTTTAGTATGATGCCTATGTTCCATGGAACCATAGTATTGCATTATGTATTCAAATGATGCCTAGAAAGGTTGCATTGATTTGTTTGAATGTGGAGAGCCCAAGAATCTTCTAGCTTCAGTGAGGATGGACCAAGAGCCCTTAGAAGTGGTTGAGACCAAGATAAAGTCTCCCAAGAGTAAGGCTTAACTCAAGGCCTTTGAGAAAAAGGGTGAGGTAAATCCAAGAACCTTGAAGAAAGTGGGTAAGGCTAATCTAATCATTTGGCAAACCTAAGTATGTTATGTGTGCTTTGTGTAAATGCCAAGAATGTATTTGCACCATTTTCAATGTTAGTATGCCATGCATGCATCCTTAAGACTTGTGTTATATTCTTTATGCATGATTGAATAGGAGATGAGCTATTGGGATTCTTTGAATCTCACTCCCTCCTTTCCAATATCTTAATATGCTAGGTGGAGCCAATGAACAAGGAAATGGAAGTCACCAAGGTAGAAGATAAAGCTTTGGCTCTAAATTGCTAGATTTTGCTTATGTTGTAACCAAAAAAGTGGCAAATGATGTAAACTTTTAATAGAATGGATGTACAATGAATGGAACATGTGTAAATATCCCAGTAGATGATATATATATATGTGACAATTAATGATAAATGAGTAGTGTTGCAATTTTTGGGTATTGAATGGCTCTTTACATATGGCTTGGGGATGGAAGATGAGATTCTGTGTTTTAAGTTTCTACACCTTTAAGACAAGTTTAGAGAGTCTTTTTGTGCCATTCCCACATGCCCAAGTGGCCACAAGAACCTTTGGAACCATTTTGCACACTTTTGCACCATTAAAATGCATCAAAATGACTCAAATGGTACCCTATAGCACATTCTAACCAAATGAAGGAATTTCTCCATGAAATTTGGCAGACATGTAGAGCTCATTGAGAGCTTTTTGGAAAGCTAAAGTGCAAAAACGAAGCTTTATAGAATTAGTTATGAATTTTCAAAGTTGAGATTTTCAATTGGTTCTGGTATGTGCACTGTTCACACTGGCAAATTTGTGTTCTGTGTCATCCGATGGGTAAATGGTGTCCAATGCTTGTAAAATTTTATAGGCATAAACTAGAGGTCATAAGCTTTCTGTAGCCACCGAGATCACCTCATTTGGAGGTCTAAGTAGAGAGTTATGCATTAGCATGGTGAGTAGGCCTAATTTATCTAATTTTCTATAGGGAGAAGTAATAAAAACTATTAATTAAATTTTGAATCAAGTTCCTAGTAAATCTATTCCTAAAACACCTTTTCAGTTATGGATGAATAAAAAACCTAGTCTTAATCACTTTCATGTCTAGAGGTGCCCTACTGAGGTAAAAATTTATAATCCTTCTATGAAGAAAATAGATTCTAAAACTTCCCATTACTTCTTCATTGGATATTTAGATCACTCGAAAGGGTATATATTCTACTGCCCCATAAAGGGTATTAGGATTGTTGAATCACTGACTATAAAATTCTTAAAGTTTGATGTTATTAAAGGAAGTTGTTCTTAAGCTTTTAAAGTAAATGAACAGCATGATTCAATTCCAATTCCTTTGCCACTTATAGATAAAGTAGTCATACCAACTAATGTAAGGGAAGAGACTGTGAATTTACCTATCCTGACTGATGTAACCATTATAGATGATGTCCCTTAGATAGTTGATAAAGTTCCAAAAACAATTCAACCAACCCTAGATTCAAATAGACCAATTCTAGAAATTCTCCTAAGTCCCAGAGAGAAAGAAGATCAACAATCTCAAGTGATTATTATGTCTACCTTGGTGAAACAAATTTTGACATTAATCAAACTATGGATCCTTTAACTTATATTAAAGCCATCAATAGTCCTCATCAGACATATGAAAGAATGTAATAATCGATGAGATGACTTTTATGTTGAAAAATGGAGTTAAAGAGCTTGTTGAATTGGCTAAGCCAATTGGTTGTAAATGGGTATACAAAACCAAAAAAGATTCTAAAGGCTCATTTAGTATGATGTATAAGATAAGACCTTATAATATAAAACCTGATAGGATAAAATTTGATAGGATAAAGCCTGATAAAATTTTAAAATTATAGTGTTTGGTATGATACTATATAAAATAATATATCATATAAGATAATACTATCATTTATTTGGTAATGCACTATATAACATTGGATAGGATAAAAAGTAATATTTTTGACAAAAATACCATTTACTTAAAGTATATATCATATCTATCTAAATTTATTATATTATATTCTTTTTTAGAGAGAAAGTATATGTGAATAAGGATGCAAATAGTGTATGACAACCTGATTACCTAGGTAATTTGATCTCGCTTAGTCACATCAACCTGAATAGCTAAAAAATAATTTGGGCAAATTAGATTGGGTTTGTCATGTTAGCCAATTTCATCTAACCCAACCTAATTCTATAAATTTTTTAAAAAGATATTTATTTTATAAGGACTTATATAAAAATTTTATTTTTTTAAGGGCAAAATATAATTTTATAAAGACTTGTATGAACTTTTTATTTTTTTAAAATTCAATTTATAATTTTTACCAAACATTAATAAAAAAAGTGATTTAGTTAGCTTGGGAAACCAATCTAATCTAACCTTATACTAAATCAATTAGACCGAATCCAATACTAAATCAATTTTTGTGTGGCCCATCCTAATCCTATTAATTTTTAAAAAAAATTATTTTATAGGAACTTATATAAAATTTTTTTACATTTAAAACTTAATTGTATAAGGACTTATATGAAAATTTTATTCTTTTAAGGTCATTTTATAATTTTTATCAAAAAATTTTTTATAGGGACTTATATAAAATTTTTATTTTTTTAAGGTCATTTTTTAATTTTATAATTTTTACCAAAATTTTAAGAATATCCTAACTAACCTAATTTTAACTAATATTAATTAAATCTAGCCAAGCCGAGGTATTAGACCTAGAACAAGAAATCTGATGCACAATCGGGCTAAACATTAGGTTACTCTAATATTCAGCCTATGATTAATCCTATCAGATTATGCTAAAACTCGATTAAGCCTAGCCAATGAATATTTCCATAAGTGAGAGGTTAAAATTAAAAAATATTAATAAGGCCTTATAAATCAAAACCTAATCAGGCTTAATCCTACCTCCCAAGGCATGATTAGGTTATACATAATTTTGATGTATAAGAGATTATGTATAAACTTATACAATATATTATTTGTGCCAAACAAATGATAAATCTATAATGTATTGTATTAGCTTATACTATCAGGTCTTATGTGGTATACCAAACATGCTCTAAGAGCCAAGTTAAAAGGTTCAAGGCTAGATTAATAGCCAAGGGTATTATATAGAGAAAATGCATTGATTTCACAGAGGCGTTCTCACTAGTCTCCACTAAAGATTTATTTAAGATCATTAAGGCATTAATGGCTCATCATAACCTAGAAATTCACTGGATAGATGTGAAAATATTTTTTTCAATGGAGATCTTAACGAAGAAGTCTATATGATATAGTTAGAAGCCTTTAAAGAAAGTGGCAAGGAGTATATGGTGTGTAAACTAGCAAAGTCAATCTATGATCTCAAACAAGCCTCTTGCCAATGGTATTTAAAGTTTGACGAAGTAGTGTCCTTATTTGGGTTCATTGAAAACAAATTTGATCAATGTATTTATATGAAAACTAGTGAGAGTAAATTTATTTTCCTTGTACTCTATATTAATGACATTCTTCTTGTGAGTAGTGATTTAGATCTACTTCATGAAACTAAAGTTTTCTTATCTAATGCTTTTAACATGAAAGACCTTAGGAGGCCTCATACATCGTAGGTATTGAGATACATCGTGATAGATCATGCTATGTTTTGGGACTACGTTAAAGAGCCTATATAAATTGTGTGTTGAAATGATTTAATATGCAAGATTGCAAGCCTAGAGATATATATATTATTAAAGGTGACAAGTTTAGCAAAAGTCAGTGCCCTAGAAATGAGCTTGAAAAGGAAACTATGCAGTCTTAAAAAATCTATCCCTTTTGAGCAGATAAACTCTATTGACCATATACTTCCACCATCACACTTCATGCCATATCGGAGTTAGGATAACTCAAAATTTCTATCAATAAAAGGACTAAATGATTTTGTGTATTTTGATGGGTAAATATCTTTGGTGACATATGCCTACAATAATACGCAAAATAATATTCCCAAACTAGAATAAAGAAATTGCCTTACCTCCTATCAACAAAAGAAACTAAATAATTTTAATAACTTTGATGAATAAATCAATTTAGTAATTAACATTCCCAACAATTTATTAAAAGAAAATTTTTAAACTAGGAAAAAATTTATATTTTATTAAGATGCGTTGACCAAATCCTAAAAGATCAATTATTAACCATGATTGTAGTAAAAAGGTGAACAACAACCATTTTTCTTTAAATAAGGCTTAAATATTGATACTTTAGGACTTAAGTTGAGAGTATATAGAAATTGTATATGTTCCTAGGGAGAGCACAACTAAATTTATGCTTCATATATGTCAAAATATATTCCCAAATTTTTTCATAATTTTATGAAGTCATTTGTTAACTTAGAATAATAAAAAAAAACTATTTTTAGTTGAACAGATGCAAATAATTAATAAATAATTTTTATAAGTTTCAAAAATAAAATAAAAATTAAAGAAAATTAAAAATTTTCATGACTTAAAAAATGGCACAAAAAACGTGCCAATCGAAGTTAGGGGTGACTCACATACCCACCCCTTAAAGAGGTTGTGCGTGGCCCTCGTTTAGGCCTAGCTAGAGGTTATCTTCTACTTCCAATCAAGTTACATTGGCTCTAAAATGGGTATTTTGGACATATTTTTGACCTAACATGATTTTGATGATTTTTAAGCTATTTTTTATTCAATTTTTTGTGGTTTTTAAAGGGAATTTTGATTTCCAAACTACCTAAAACATTAATCTATCAAAATAGGCAAGAAAACTTGGCATTTCGTTCAGATCAATCAATGGGTTTCAAAACATGAACCCTAACAATTCCAACTTCAATTTTAAGGGCATTCAACCAATTTTAATGTAATCAAATATCGTATGGAGATTCATAAACATGAAAAGAGGCATTTTGAGACAACAATTTGAATTGAAATTTCATCTTTTAAGCAATTAAAGATTAAGCATGACATGTGAAAACTAAAAATCTAAGCAACTAGATCTTAAAAGGCAAAGTGGTGCGAATGAACACTAAATTTTTTGTCAAGATTATAAATTTTAGGTTCTAAATTTCATATAGAACTTATGCTCTGATACCACTGCAAGGTTTTATGGATCTTTTGTGAAAGTTAAAACATTAATTTTGTAAGATTCAAAGGAAATGCATACCTGTAGTTGCCATGATAATAACTTAGAATGCTAGGCCCTCCTCTTTATTGCCCTAAGTTAATTGAGCAGCTTCCGATGGGTGTAGATACTTTCTTAGGATTAGAGAAAAGACTTAACTCTATTTAATATTATCTTACTGAACCTTTCTATCACGAATTTTAATAAAATCATTAGTCCAATGTTAAGACGTACAAGTTGTACGACTAGTCAAGTAATAATTAGGTTTATAATGAATTACAATTAATTCAAATTTTAAAAAATAATAAAAATAATTAATGTGAGTTCATATATAAAATTATAAAATAAAATTTTTTTTAATATTGAGTGCAAATAATATTATTGGACAATTGCTATTATTGACTTTCTCTTGGGTTAAGTCCAGGATTAGAAGTCTATTATTACATTTTATCCTTTTTCTTTAAAAAATTGGATAATTTGTTTTCAACAAAAAATTTTTGTTTTTATAATCTTTAAAAGAAATCGTACTATTCAAAAATCATGAACAGTATGACTCATCTCAGACTATGGGTATATATTCAGTTTTTTTATGTTGCACGGATTTCCGTGCAGGGCCATTCTAGTTTCAAAAAAACACGTTATGATTGGTCTTGTCATCAGACAATCTTATCGGAAACTAGTTCATGTTAATATTGGTGATGTGGCACAACGAAAAGACCTGTTTACTTCTACTTTATTCATCAGATGTTACGTCTCATTCAATTTAAAAGTTGAAGTGCCGAAAACGGTTTTCATCATAAATAAGGATAAAAGCGAGAGTCAGGGGTCTAATATGTTTTCACTTTTTACTGGTTACGCATTCTAAATTCTAGCTCGCTGTCTTTTTCGTTATCCTGAACTGAGCCTTTTAAATAGACAATTGGTCGCAGTTGAAAGCCGTTTGGATTTAAGTCCTTTGAATCATACCAAATTATAATAACCTAATTACAGACATTACGATTTTTGCAAGGACCAAAATGAATGCTTATAAATTATGTTGTGATTAAGATTTTCTTTTTCAAATAATCTAATTTTGAAATATGTTTTTAGTATTGAAAAAATAACTAGTAAATCTAAATAATTTGCTCCATGATATATATATATATATATATATTGGACGTATATTTCAAATTATTGCTTTATAAATTTCTGGATATGCCTATTTTTTTTGAATCTCCCGATTTTAATACGAATAATCACTACTAAAAAAAAGGGGGTAAATGATGGTGGTTTTTAATGCACTTAGTGACAGTTTAAACCGCGGCTAAGGACAATAATAGCAGTTATGAAAACTGCCACTGAAACATATGTCACAACCATTTTATCAGTTATTTTCAACAACCATTAGAATAACTATCATTAAATGTAACCTAGTGGTGATTCTTTAACAGCGGTTCGTAACCACCACAAATTTCTGACTCTAAATCCATGAAAAGGATCATCCATAACAAATTGTTTGGTGATATTTTCTAATAGCTTATTTTAAAATTGTCAAAGCGTTCTACCAAGGAGAAGGAAAGTTGGGGCATTTATTGCCACTGCTACAAATTCAAGGCCAATGAACTAATTGGAAACATTGGTTGAAATGTTAAGAGGTAGCATTGACTAGGCATACCTAGCAATCTTCACAATGCTCATAAGCAGAAGAGATAATATGGTGAGGGAAAAACTTGCTAAGTCTTCTTATGGCCCGTTGCTCAAGATATTCTCGAGCCTATTTCTATGCCTCGACCGAGTAACCATCGAGGGGGTCGATCTTTAAACCTAACGTGTAAAGAGTAAGCCAACAAATTTAACACTCATAGATCAACAAGTGCTTGAAACAAAATAAATTTCAGGTTTCCTCATCAAGATGCAACAAAGCACTATAAGCACCAATTGACAAGTTGAATTTGATTTTATTCCGATTTGACAGCATAAATCTAAAAGAACACATTAAAGAAGTAATTAGTATTATTTAGGTTTCACTTGACAATAAATGTAATTATCCAATATGAAAATAACTTTATAAGTTCATAAGCCACAATAATCGTATCGCAAAGTAAATGAGGAACGTTAACGTGATCAATTAAACGCTTTAAGTTTTCAGGACCATTACCACCTCAAATACTTGATTGAAAACTGAAAACTAAAGCAGTGAGGAAAGTTAAAACAATCAAAGTAAATACCTTGCAGAAGCTATAAGCTAGATAATAGATACAAATAGGAGAAAGTACAATCGAAGGCCACTTACACTCTCACCAACCAAAGGAGGAAAAAAAAAAGTCAATTTTAAGAGTAGCCGAATCCTCATTAACACTCAAACCAACCCAAAGAATTCATAGTAATATGAATCTTTCAAAAATAAGTGTTGGGGCAAATGAGATCGAGAATATAAGTTAAAATGAGACATTATCCAAGAGAAGACAAAATTTTATGTTCTCACTGAAGGATCCTATCTTCTTATTCCGCTAATTGAAAACACGAGGATCCGAGGGAGTGGGCAATCGCATTCATACATATGCCCTAACACACAAAATCTAGCATCTTTTCAATCAACTTCACATGAGCCCAAAAAAGGGTCCCTGTCATCATTGGAAACGAACAAAGGAGTTCAGACAATTCTAAGATAACTATGACTAACAGCAAGGAGAACCGAAGAGGTACCATATGCCGTATTTTCAGCCACCAAACAGCACTTACTATTTATCCAGACAGAACCAAATAAATCCATGAAATCACTTCCTGTCCTCTTGATCTATATTATCTGAAAGTAGAGGAATCAAGGGAAATAAACAAGGAAACATTCTCAAGCTAGGCAATGGAATTTCAGCATACACAATATTCCAATTAAACTCAAATAAGACTAACAAAGTATTCCCTACTACTTTCTTTTATTACTCAAAATCGGAGAATTCTTGGGAAGTAAACAATAGAAAATTCTCAAGCTTGGGAAAGGAATTTCAGCATACACAACATTCTTATATCAACCTCAAAGTCAATCCATAAATAATTTCCTATCTCATTAGATTTCGTTATTTGAGAGGAGAATCGTGGGGATTAGATGTGAAGCACATGTATATAAAATTCAACACACATTCTTCGAATTAACACTAAATTAATGAGTAATTTCCTATCCTCCTAAATTTCATTACTTGAAAGGAGGAATCATTGGGATTAGATGCGAAGCACAAGTAAACAAGAAGTCATTCTATAAAACTAAAAAACAATTTGGGATTAGCTATTAACCATCCAGCACTTCAAACCACCATCGAGATCTGAATTAAAAACTATAAAACTCATTTATAAACAAAAATCCAGAGTAAAATGGTCATGGGTTTGGATTAAACCTGAATGACATGTTTTCTGAAGCTGAGATTCTCTTTCCTTTTTCGGCTTCTGTACTTAATGTACAGAATGCTAATTAAATAAGCAGTCCAGCCACAGAGTAGAACATCTAGGACACTTGAGAGCCTGTCTAATTCTGTTCTGATTTTAATGTTTTCAAATATGTTTTTTAGAACAAATTTTGAAAATTAAAAAATTTGTTTGAATCATTATTATAAAAAATCACTATTTTCTATTTTTTTTATTTTGCAGAATAAAAATTACAAAACATCTAAAAATTATTTTAATTTTTCTGTTTCTAAAAACATAATTATATTTTTTTGTTTTACAAAACACTTGATTAAAAACATATTATTAAATAAATTTTTTTATTTTTGTATTCTTAAAAACAGAAAACTATTCTAAAAACAGGAAATCAAATAGACTGATGCCTAAAAGCATTTTAATTTAAGAGAGACTATGAACAGAATCTGGACAACCTGCGCAGCACAAAACTAGAAAAGAAACTGAATTCTCTTGTACCTCCTTGATAGAACTAGGAGAAGTTAGAATTCCATATTAGTTGATCGCAAGTCATAGAAATTCAGACCATTTACTCTTATTCCTATTGGTCAGCAAATTACATAGGTAGGCAACAATAGACTCATTCGAAGACACTTTAGTCCGTATATGAAGGTAACAATAAATGAATTGAAATTATAAGCAATGTTACTCAGGCGAATGGGTCAATAAGGGAGGACAAAGTTTGTTGAACTCCAGGGATTATTTATACACGAACATTAAATTATTGTACTCAAACAAATGGCTAATTAATAGAACTAGGCCCTCACCCATCATAGACTAATGATTTGTATTTTTTTAATATATCTATATATTTCATAAACAATCTAGACAATTATAGTTGGCAGTCACATGCGTATGTTTATATGCTTCCAATTTGATTGGGTGTTTGAATGCACCTCAAGATTTGGTTCATTTGCTTCTTTAGTCATTCTGTACATTTTATTTGAGAAGAGATCCTTTGCCGCTCCTTTGCTTGGATCTGTACCATCTAAATTTTAATTTTTTCATTATTAATCATTATTGTTTTAAATTAATAGTTAAAAAATTGTCTTCATTTTACATTTTGCTTCTTTTAAAATTAAAAATAAAATAAAATCTAGACTATATTAAGAGCACATTCCCCTGTTGCTGCAACAAGAGCAACAAAGGATCCATTTTGTAATTCATTCTTTTGTCATCATACAACTAGTCAATAACATCAAGTAAATTCCCTCTTTCTATCTTTATTATCTGTATTTTTTTTCTTATGTGGAAAGCAATCAAAAAAATTTAGATGAAAAAAGAAAAATGAAAGAGAAACTTTATTGTCAACCCAAGTTCACTACGTAGACAAAAGTACTTTTAATGAGTAACTTGGAAAGCACTCAATGATTAAACTAAGGTAATTGAATAATACTAAAGATTGTTGTCAATGTCATTTAAAAATATTGCAGAAGTATTGGAAATTGAATTCTCTTACTTTACAAGCTTAGTTTTTTAGTAACTTTGAAGAAATTGCTACTTCCTTCAAATGCAAAATTTACACAGAAACATAGAAAAGATCAAAAGCAATGGAAAATGGATAAGGATATTAAAAAACTTCTCAATGGTCAATTAGTTCAACAACATATGTACTCGTCAGCAGTGGTTGGGGCACTGCAAGCTTAATGCTCTTTAGTTTCCAATTTTGATACGATAGGATTAGCATTGATTAGCCTGGAAACCTCTTTTTTTTTTTTAACGGTTGGACCATTTTCAAATGAACTTTAAACATGAAATATATATATATATATATATGTAAAGTGTGATGACCCTAACTTCTAATCAGTGTAATTAAGGTTAAATACGTGCTTAATAATCATAAATCAGGGTTAAAAGTCATTACGACTAATTACATTTAAAAAATGTAAAGAAATTTGAACCTTAATGTTATTATAATCATCAACCAAATAATTACAAGCATTCATGTACACAAAAGAAACAAACCCTCATTTATAAGCCTTTGATTCTATTACTCATTCATTCCAAGTCACAAGAATCTTCTACCAATATTTTTAAGTCATCTCTTGAGGTTACCATAAGAAAAACCAAGGTTTATAAGTTAGAATGAGAGTTTAGGACCGTTAGCCGCTGCTAAATATCTTTGCGCCGCAGCCAATTACTCTCAGGCTCACTCTTATATCTTTGCAGGTTTTGCCACGGCGAGTTGGAGTTTCGTCGTGGCTAGCCTACAAGGCACCACGGTGAGGAGACTTCCTGGAGCCTACCTCACTCACCTCCCACTATTGGTCGCGGCCAAATTCCATTTTTGCCACAGCTAATTCCTCTCTAGAACACCTGGAACATTTTCACAAAGTTTGCCGTAGCCAATTCCCTACTTCACCACGGCGAATTATCCTCTGGACAACTTCCAGTTTGGCCTCTCACATTTCACTATGGCTAATTCCACTTCTTGCCACGGTGAATTGCTCTCCCTGGGCAACTTCGCCTCTATTGGCTGCAGCTAAGTCTATTTTGGCCGCTGTGAAACACCTTCTGATTCTATAACATCTAAATCTTGTCTTATACACTCCCATTCTCCCCTTAGTGACACCCTAGGGCCAATCTACCTTAATTTGTGGGGCTTTATTAGCCTTCACTTACTTAATTTACCCAGCTTATCTATTATTACTAGTTCAAGACTTAAGTGTTAATTTCTACTCCTCTAACTACCCTATATCAATAAGTTCATAGAGTAATAATAGCAAGAATTCATAAACTATCAACAATTATCATTCGATACACAGATTCCATACACCATTGGTTCAAATCAACATCTAATGTATCACATGATTACATTTCCAATAATAGACCATATCATAAATTCAACACAGTTCATACATCAGATATTATAAGTTCATACATCTAATACCAAGTTAAGATGAGGCCTAACTCCTTAATAGATATATCCTAAGTAATCAAAATATAAACACTTACACTTAACAATATGATTACATGATGATGCTATATAAAAGAATAATAAAATTGCATCTACTCTATTCAGATCAACCCAAGTGTAGCCTCTTCCACACATGGCTAGAGTTCATGGATTTTCATCCACTTGCTTCCCCTTATCCTTACCCGAAGGGCTTTCACCTGAAAGTATGATCCTATGAAACAGGGTGAGATGTAAATCTCAGTAACCAAGGCAAATTTCATTTATATATTCCAGTTTAATTCACATATATGCATGATTTCATATAAGCATCAGAAAATGTACCAACCATATTAGTAAATAAAATAATTAGGCTATCTATGATTATTATCCTATACTAGTAATCATAATTCTACATGTTAAAGGCCAATAACATTAGGAGAGGCCCGTCCACGGCACCCACTTCCCAATGAGCACAACTAGGGCTCAGTGCATCTAGGGTCTAATCATAACCCGATACCTAATAGAAGCACATGCATAGGTGGCACCGCACCACAGCTCTACCATGGACTCACAAGGTCCAAACACAATACAATAGATAGCTAACTAATTTATTTAGCATTTTAAAACATTTATGTGCAATAAATATGAAATTAAAGTAGATATATGTATGGAATTAATATAGTCCCCGGTTACCTCTCTTGTAGCCAATTCTTTAAGAGCCAACTAAATACTACTTTAGCCTATGGATACAAAATCAAGCCATTACTATCCCTAATCATAATTTATATTAGCAAACCCATTACTCAAAGAGTTAAGCTACATAGACTTCTCAGAAATACTTATCCAATTGCCACAAGAACAAATTCGGATTTGGTTGATCCTACCCTAGAAATCTCAAAACAACACTTCAAATTCTGAATAAATTTGCATAAAAATAATACCCATATCATAAATCAACTATAAGGGTCCCAAACTAGCAAAGAAAACATCAAAATGAAGAGTTTATACTTACCTAACAGCACCTCTAGCCTTAACATACGAAATTTCACTAAGAAAATCCCAAACAATCATATTTTAGATTTTGGGTATAGTGAAAATGCTCCAAATAAAAAACTAATTAGGTCAAAATGAAGAGAAAGAGAAGGAAATTAAGTTATATAACAAGTACCTTAGCTGATTTTGAGCTTAGAAGTGAGAAATGAGGCCAAGAAGGTAGGAGAAGACCCAACCTCCAAGGGACCTCCGAAAATGTGTTTGTGTTTCTTGTGGTTCTACAGAATGAAGGATGGCTAGAATGATTTTTAGGGTTTAAGTTAGGTCTTAAATAGGTTATGAGTTAACCCAAAGGCCCAAATCCATATGGATTCAGATTTTATGCTTGTTGGGCCAGATTTTATTAGTTGGACTGCAGAATTTTGATTGGGTTAGGCTAAGTTTTAAGAGCTCGTTTGATTTGAGTCTATATAAGGGTTGTTAGGCCAATTATAAGAGCTTATATAAGTTAGGTCTTGAGCTCCTATCTCACTAAATTAGATTGGGTAATCACTAGGTACTCTCTCTTAGGCCAAGTCTCACATTAAAAGGTTAGATCTGCACTTAAAATCATTGGGCCTCCATTAGTCTCTAACTATAGCTTACTTAATTTAATTTGGGCCTAAATGATATTTTTAACCCAATTAAATCTCAAACGCATATTAATAATTTATCTCTCTAAAATTTTCATTCACATAACTTGCCCAATCATTTTATATTAATTATTCTTAATTGACCCAAATTTATGATTAACACCTTAATAAATTTTGGGGTGTTACATAAAGAGAGAGGAACTAAGAAAGATAGACGGGTATAAGAAAGAAAGAACATAAAAAAGAGAAAAAGGTAGTTCAATTTATTTTCTAATCTACTCATACACTCTAATACATGTCTTTTATAAAAATCCAAACTAACTGTCAAGCTAATAGATCTAACTAACTACTAGACTTCTCTTATGCACAAGACAAAAATATCTTGCTAATATATTTAGTGCATATGAGTACCCTGCCCTTCAAATCACCCCTATCCTTAAGGGTCAAGTAATAAGGAGATTTTAATTTAGATCAACCTATATCTAATAATAGATGAAGCCACTTTGCCATAATCCAAACACACCTTTTATTCTCCATTCCTACTAGTTTTTGTAGATCTTGATTATCCATAATATTCTGCCATTAATTCATACGTTAATTTGGCTCTATAGGAACGTAAA
Source organism: Erythrophleum ivorense (assembly GCA_026724425.1). Taxonomy (NCBI): domain Eukaryota; kingdom Viridiplantae; phylum Streptophyta; class Magnoliopsida; order Fabales; family Fabaceae; genus Erythrophleum; species Erythrophleum ivorense. Next base: position 332,582 of record JAIUCV010000678.1, on the reverse strand, counting down.
AAAACTTCACCCTCTATCCATAGATGGCAACCTTCAGCTCTATAGGCAGCAATGATGGTTCATCAACTAAATTCATATAGGCCACAATACCCATAATCTACTTCTGGCATCCAATTTGTATTAACCATTAGTTTATCATGAACACCCACTTCATTAATTAATTTTAGAACAATGTAGAAAAATAACCTAAACTAGAATTATGTTTCTAAAATTGAAAATTATCAATACCAGGCTAACCATTTGTCACTCCCTATGTTTCATCTAGTGAGTAACCTTTTGGTCATGTTTCACCTACATCTAAATCATAGTATCATTGTGTATCTATCTATAAATATAGGCATAACACATTTATTTAGTCAACAATTAAATTGTACGTAGGGTGCCATACTCTATATTTTATATATACCAAGAGACTTTACATCTTTCTCATACACATATCTAGATATGGATTTTATTAAGGGATCAACTAACATCTTATGCGTAGACATATTGGGGAGTAACACTCTCTATACTATTGATCTCTCTCATTTTTGTGCCTATATTTTTACTCTTGTCATGATACTTATGGTCATTAATATAGGCTATGGCTTCTCTTCTATCATTATTTATCAATATTAAACTCAATATCCCACCCATGATCCTCAAATGTTTCATAATCCTCTTCAGTCATTAAGCCTCTTGCACTGTTACAAAATATGCAATAAAGCCTACTTCCATGGTGAATAACACTATGATGTTTGCTCTTTGCTATTCAATATATGATATTATTATTCAATAAGAATGTATATCTAAAGGTTGATTTTTGCACATCTAGATCTCCTCTTCAATCCATATTAGAGTATTTTTCAAGCGTGATCACTTACTTAACAATACAATGCATAGTTTATAGTACTTCACAAGTATCTTAAGGGTTTCTTAATAACATCCTAATGCTATTGACTACAATTTGACTAGTATTGGTTCACAAGGCAGTGGCTAATAAATGTTTGACATTGTATATATCATTGCATACAATATACAAATATTTTTGGAGTAAGGGACTTTCCACATAATGTCCAATGTATATTTAATTTGAGGACATATCTCATAACTTAGACTATTACTTTTTACAATTGGGATATTAATGGGTTTGTAGTTTTTCATGCTAAACCATTTAAAGATTTACTAAATATAATTCTCTTTTGAAACAACAATTAGTTTCTTTGAGCAATTCCTTTAGATTTTAACTTTAAGATACTTTACCTATATCTTTTATCTCAAAATTTAAAGACAATTATTTTTTAAAAACTATTAAATAATCTTAAGTATTCCCAAGTAATAGTATATGATCCACATAAAAGATAATATTATGACATTTCTTTCAAACCCCTTAATGTAAATACAGTAGGCTTCATTTATTATTTGAGATTTATACAAAGTTAATTGCTTAATGAAATCTCAAATAGACCTATCTATATGATTGTTTTAGTTTGTAAATAGACTTTTGGAGCTTATAATCTTTATGCTCTATTCTTTTTTTTACGGAACCTAATGGTTATCCCATGGAGATGTCTTCATCTAGTTTTTCATTTGAGAATGTGGCTTTCATGTCCATTTGGCACAATCTCAAGTTCAAACTTGCAAATATAGCTAGGATAAGCCTAATTAAAATAAATCATGTAATAGGTGGAAAGGTATTTTCAAAGTCTATACCTTTCTATTGTGCATATCCCTTAGTAGCAAAGCGTGTCTTATATCTTTCAATTGATCCATCTGTCTTTCTATTTATTTTGAGAACTATCAATTCTTAATTGCCTTTTAGTCGGATGGAAGATTAGCCAAATCCTAGACATGGTTTGTGTAATGTCTGATTTCTCCATAAATGTTAGAAATGAGCCAAATATAAAAGAAAGTCCCTTAAATAAAAAGATTTAAGACCAAATAAAATTAGCATAAGATTCTAAATAATGAAAAATGAGAATACAATATTTAAGTGCCCAAAAACCAAAGCCAAAAGAGCTTGAAAAATTTGCCAAAATAAGTTGGGGTATTTTTATAATTTCTAAAAATTTTGAAAAACTCATAGGAGGGCTTTTTAAATGAAAATTTTAAGCTTTTCGGAGTTATCAAAGGCTCTGAAAACCATGGGAACCCTAAAAACAGTTAAAACTCCTCCAATGAGCGATTTCGATAAAGGATTAACTAAAACTTTGATCGAATGGTTCAGAATAGTTTCAAATCCAATTTGGGTAGAACTGAAGGCATTTTATAAGTTAGAGGACCTATGATAAAAAAGACAGTTCTCATAAAGGAGTTGAAATGAGGCAAAATGAATAAACCATGGTTTATAGACTAAAATGAAAAGTTAAAAAAGTGGGTTAACTTTACTTTTTTGGCTCCTTTATACATTCAGCCACTGCTCCAGCCCCTAATCACATTTTTCTAGTTTGAAACAAAGATGAGAGACATCCAAGGAGAATGCACAAGAGGAGGGGAAAAGAAGAAGAAGAAAGACCAAGAAAAAGGTAAAAATCCAAGACTAACTCATGCTTCTTCCTTCCCTAACCATGTCCTTCCCTTTTGCCTCTCTTTTCCCATGATTTTGCTGCACTAATTGAGGCTGAAATAGGGCTTATCCAGTAGAGAGAGCATAGAAATTGATGGGAAGTTTAGAGGCTTAGAAAGTACGCTTGATGAAGCTTGAAACTAAGGTAAGGTAGCATAGCTTTCTTTTCTTCTGCTTGCTCAATTTTTCTTGATGTGTTTCATCTAGAATCTAACCCAATTAGGAGAGAATTAATTCAAGCCTTAGCAAGTTAGAAATAGGGGTTTTAGAGTAAGAGAAGTAGGATTATGCAAATGAAATCAAAAGAGAAGTAAAGAAATTCAAGATTGTGAACTCTAGGGTTTTGAGACAGAGTAAAATATGATTTTTCCTTTGGGTAATTAGTTTATGTAAAACATGGTATGAGTCCCTTAGACCTCTAGAAAGTTGCATATAAGCCTTTCCCTTCAAGAAAAATTGCAAAACTCCATGGGCTCTATACTAATGCATAGTCTCAACCAAAATAGAACCATACACCTAGGGAGTTTTTTAAATTGTTCTAAGCCTAGAATGGGACTAGATATGATAAGAGAGCACCAAAGGAAGCCTTAGAATAAATTTAGAAATCATATCTTATGAGATGGATGTTTAGGTTCTATTTTAAGACATTAAGAAGCAACTTATAGCTAGGCTCCATGAAATGAATTTGTGATGACTCTAAATAGAGTCAAGAGACCAAGAATGAATGAGAAATGGGAGCCAAGATCATAAATTCCAAGGGTTTCTTCATTATGTCTTGTATGGAGATTTATGGGGACATATGAGGAAGTAACCATGCATAAAGCTTGTATAAGGCTAGAGCTTGTTCCCATGAGTAATTTATGTCTCATTTGATGTGTTTAGGCCAAGAGAATCAAGTGCCACCTAATTCCATGAGCTTGGCCCAAAAAGGGAAGATAAATTCAAGGAAAAAGTGTGTGGCATTGACTCTAAGGTAGCTCTCTAACATTTCTTCCATACATTGTTGGATGTTTTATTGTCTTTGGGTGCTTGTATGCTTATTTGTGTTATGAGAATTATTTCTAGCTATTACCTACATGTTATGGTACTATGAATTTTTTTAAATGTATTTTATCAATGTGTTTTCACTTGAATGGATATGGTGATGCCAAAAGTCCCTTATCAAAGGTGAGACAAAGCCAAAAGTCTCAAGAAGGATGAGGCTTAGTCAAAAGTTTCTTGAAAAATGGGTGAGATAATTCCAAAAGACCCAAGAAAAATAGATGAGACTAAACTAATGCTCTTGAAAGCCTACGCATCATATGTATGATTTTCTTGAACATAGAAAGTGCTTTATGAATGTTTACTAGTAGCTTAAATTGCTATGCATACATTCTTAGACTTGAAAATACATCCATTATGTATGTTTGAAAGGATAAAGAGCTATTGAGATTCTTTGAATCTCACTCTTCCCCTCCATATGCTTAATTATGCCTAGGTGAACCAAGAAGACTAAAGAATGGAGGCCAACCACTTTGAGAAGCAAGATTTTGACAAGAAAGTAACTAAATAGTTGTTTTAATGGCATATTGATATCAAGAAATGTATTCATATGATGTATATGAAATGTAACCACTTGAACAAGTTTGAATGTATATATTTATGATGTACGTATCAATCTTAAAGCCATATGTATGTAAATGTGAGATTTTGCCACCCATATTCTAGTATGTCTATGTGTATGGATGCATGTGACATGGTGAGTTTGAGATCTATGATGTTTAGGACCATTTGAGAAGATTCCTTATGCTGCATTTGTGCTTTGGGACATGTTGATGATTTCTAATTTTCATATATTTTATCCCTCTAATTTAGGCATTTTAATGATAAATTATGGTTAATGGATTTTATTTGGAGGATATTTGAGTTCTTTGACCATTTCTGCACTTTAGAAATTAATTTGCAAAATTATGGAATTTTAGTGCATAAATCCTTTTAAATGAATTTTGTGAATATTCCTACTTAAATTTCTCTCATTCCTTTTTGTGCAGACTTTGGACAATTTAAATTCAAATATTGGAGAAAATATGGAAGAATAATTAGGGAAGAAAAATGTCGTGGCCTACTTCATCATTAGTGCATTCACTCTCCCTCCATTCTCACATGGCACCTCACTAGATACATTCATGCATGGATCCACCTCATGTAACTTTCTTCCTCACTTAATTCTTACATGGGAGCTACACTACATAGGTTCATACATGCAGCCACCCACTCATATTTAAAGCCTACAAGTTACACATTCATCCACATCACACATAGCCACGGGTTTGGGAGGTCCATGAGAGGTGAAAGAGGGGTTAGCAACTTCACTTCCAATAGCTCCAACACATGTAGGAAGCCATGCATGTTCATTCATTCCATTCATCTCACATGCGCTCATGCAGCAGCTTGCCACGGGTCGAGTTCACATTAAACACATGCATACAAGCTTCCATGTCACACACACATCAACTTGCATGGAAAGAAGCATGGATGATGCCTTGTTTTGGTGAGAAGCAGGGAGCAACAACACGTTGAGGCAACCATACTAACACTTTCCTACCATGCACTCCATTTTCTAGCACAAACTCACGTTAAAACACACACTAGCTCACTTACATGCACACTTAAGTAGAACATGAACAAATGAGGGAGGAAGCATCAACAAAGCAAACCAGGTACAGAGGCAGAAGCTCATGAGAGGAATGAAGAATTGGTGAAAAAGAAGAAGGCTTGAGAGTGAATAAAGGAAGAGTTAAATGAGCTAAAGATAAAATGCACGAAGAAGCACAGGACGTGGAAATCGTGAATGGCAGCTATACAAGGAGAAAAGCATAGTAACACGCTTTAAACACACATATGCGTGGCTGGAACATAGGAGAAGCAACACGTAAAGGAAGCTACATGAAGCACATCTGAGCATGTAGAGAAGGAATGAAGAGAAGCTATGTGAGAAGCAGAAATAAAACGTGAAGTCAAACACTGATTGAGACACAAAGAAACTCTCATGTGTGAAGAAATAAATGAAGGTCAAACACACACACATGCATAAATGAAGAAGAGGGGGCTGGGCTGGAGAACAGTAGCATTAGTGGAGGAATCACGAGATGAATGAAGCAAAAGAGCACACGAGGAAGCTATCTCTAAGCTATGGGTTTTTGGAGCTAAAAGCAGCTATCACGTGAGAGACAAAGATAAAAGAGGCTCAAGTTCTATATGCATGTGAACAGTACAACAATGAAGAAGTAGCTAGAGCATACAACAAAACACATAAAATGGTAGAATGTGGAAGCATCAGCTAAAGCACGTGATGAGAAGAGAAAAAGATGTAAAAAACATGAAGAGGGGAGCTAGAGGGAACAACGCAAAAAATGACATGAGAAGAGAGCTGACTTGTAATGAACCACGTGGAAAGGAGTATGAAGCCATGAGTTTTGGAAGCTGAATCAAGAGGAAGAAACACGATAGAAAAGAAGCTACGGGTTAGGGCTTGCATAAAAAGAACACAGCACACTTAAGCTTGAAAAGAAGAATGTTGCAACCACTACACTTCCACCTACAGGTATAGAGTAAGAACAAAGAAGAAGCATGCATCAACTGACGTGATAAATGAAAGAAGCAAGTGAGGAAGAGATAAAAACAAAGGACTCGAGCTTGGGCTGACATGTTTGCTACGAGCTGGGTAGAATGTGAAAGTGAAGCAATAAGGAGAGCACGTGAATCATTAAAAAATAATAGCAAAGCCATGTGAGAGGAATAAAAGAAATACACTCGTGGTAGCATGGGGGATCAGCATCATTCCATTGAAAAAAAAAATCCTCATTCCATCGTCATTCTTCCATTCAACACCTCTATGCCATAGCATTCTTCCATCCATCCTTCTCCATTTTTCCCACCTCCATCCATCCATTCCATGAAGTTCTAATCCTTTCTTATGACTAGCTTCGAAGAAAACTCTTTGAGAAGCTTGAATCCATGGATTATAAATAGATTCTTGGCTAAGATTTTCTTAATTTTCTACACTTTTCCTTTTTCTTGTACATGCTTAGTTGAGATGTATTTGATTGGGATTAGTGTAATTGTAACTAGTGGCTAAGTAGACACTAATTAGGATACTTTTTGTTGATTAATTGATTGATTAAATATTGAATTTTTCATTTCCCCTCCAGTTTTCCATGTATGCAATCAAGGTGTTCGATGAAATGCATGAGTGAAATTGTATGCTTAATTATTTGATTTGAATATTCCTTGGAGTTTGATTGGTTAATTAAACATCCTAGAGTGATGATTTAGAGGCTAATTAATCATTTAATCAATCAAATTTGAGTGGTCATTGATCTTAAAGGTAAGAATTGATGATTTTGTGAGGGATTAAGGTTTCAATTCCATATTAGATTGTTAATATCTTAATTCTTGCATGATAACTCAAGATACATTGCTATGAGTACAATTAAGGATTCTTATACCAAAATTAATTACAATTGAATTATTAGAATAAGGAGAGTGGATACCAAGGGATGAATCCAAAGTTAGTTGCAAGTCTATTGCTTGCCTTATTAGTTCATGCAATTAGGTAGCAATTAGGAATTTTGATTCAATTTAATTTTAGTTTGTTTAATTAGATCCAAAACCCCCTTTAAATTAAATAGTTCTAGGATCCTTTTACACTTAGAAAACCTAATTAAATATTGAATTCCATTTCCAAAGGAGATGACCTAGGTTGTGCCCTAATTATATATTTTCTCAACCTAGTTTTATTTTGGAGGTTGTGCGACATGACTCTCACATGCTCAAGTGGCTATGGAATATTAAGAAAATGAAATGGTGCCTTAAGACTCCTTTATGACCCCAAAAAGTGACCAAATTGTAAGCTAAACCCCAAGCTGAGTAAATGAATGAATTTTCCCATAAAATTTGGTATGAATCTAGGTCTCATCTAAAGCTTTCCACAAAGCTAAAGATCACTTAATTTGGAGCTCTAGAGAATTTATTATGATTTTTCAAAGTTGAAACAATTCTGCTAAAATGGTGGTAGCACTATTCATATGGTCAGTTCACGTTTCTATATCACACATGGGACAAATGATATTCAATAATCATGAAATTTTATAGGCATAAATTAAACATCATAATATTTCTATAGCCACTAATATCACCTTATTTGGAGCTCTGTAGAAGGAGAATCAAAATTTTGAAATTGCATGACAGTGCAGTAATACAGCTCGACCTTTTGTACTATTTCATCAATTTCTATGAGCTAAAGTCCATTACATTGGTCTAGAATCATTTTTAATCATTATTTAACATTTATAGCTTTCCAAAATGGTATGGGTTGCCTAATTTTGAATTTTTTGGAATTATTTAAGAATTTTCAAAGTTTATATCAGAAACTTATGACAGCAAACCTAATAGTTGGACCTTTGGTATTGTTCTATTATTTTTCATGATACAGTTGATGTTTTCATGGTTAGGAATGATTTTTAACCTTTATTTGACATTTATTCTTTCTAAAAAGCTATCATTTGCTTGATTTCAATTTTTTTAGAATTAATTATGATTTTTCAAAATCCATACCAAAAAACTAGAACAGTATACCTTAAATTTTCTGATGTATGATGCCAAACCTGAGGCTCTTGGGATATTTTGTGATGTTTTTTATTTGTATGGATGTGTTATGGATGGAAGATGATAATGATGAGTTCATATAACACACGAAGCATGAAATGAGTAAATGGAGCCTTACGTAATGCAAATTAATACATTAAAATATATGAATTTTCTTGCAAAATGTATGAAGTTTAGCTCATGTAATAGAATGGGAAGGCTAAAAAGGTTAAAGTATTACAATTTATCCTCATCAAATTCATCTCTTTTTCCATTACTCTTATCCAATCTTCTTTAATAAGGCATGATTGAACCTTTTAAACTATGTTTGGCTTTTCATTATCTAGTTAAGTACTGTTGAGTGTTACCCCTTCAATCTCAAAGCAACATTTAAGCACACTCTCGTTGTTACTCTTAAATAATAAGGTTGTCTATGCAAAAAATTTTGTCTTGCACCAAGCTCCCACTTAGATTAACAAGTTGACATATAACTACTTATCCTCGCTATCTTGATCTTATATCTCATAAAAGGATATTGACTTGTCAATCTATCCCTAACTAGGAAATCCGTTCTCTAAAAATGTAGTATCTATTGACTCAATTTTAGTTATACTTCCATCTTTGTTTTAACCAATGAAAATGTTATCCTTTGATGATTTCAAGTTTTTAATAAAGATAGTTTCCTTATCCTTTAAGCTTGAATCCCTTACTAATGGAGAATTATCATGGACATAAGAAATTTACCTAATGATCTTAAGATACTTAAAAGGCACTTGATTAAGTATGATGATGTCAATTAATAATGCACTATCCTAATAGAAAATGGGTAAGTTGACTTGAGATATCATCAACTTAACCATTTCAAGTACAATTCTATTTTTTTTCTTAGTAACTCCATTTTGCTATAGAGTGCCAAATAATCATCAATTGTCTTATGATTCCTTTTTCTTTCACATAGCTCTTTAAATTGATTTAACAAATATTCATGTCCATGGTCAGACCTTAAAGCTTTAACTTTTGTTGTCCATTTGATTCTCAACCATATTTGTATAATGTTTAAAGCAATCAAGTACTTCTAACTTATAGGAGATTAAATAAACTCAACTACATTATGAATAATCATTAATAAATGTAATGAAATATCAAGCTCTATGTCTTGCCTTAACACTCTTTGAACCACATATATTAGAAAGAATTAATTGTAATAAATTTTTAACCCTAATTTTTTTCTAAATGATTTTCTAATTGTTTTATCCACTAGGCTATGTTCTTATAGTGACATTTTTAAACTAGAAATGAATCTTAGCATATCTTTTTTTTTACTAGTCTACTCATTCTTTATTTGTCTATAAGGCCTAGCCTAGTGTGTCAACCACTCATATCCAAGGCAAGATAGGAAGAAGAGTATTAGGTAAAGCAATCATATTCATAGTTGTGTCTAACACAATAAAACTATCATAAAGGAAACTAGAATCATATATGTTGTACCATTTCAAATGTCAATGTAGTTGTCATGAAAATTAGCATTAAATTTTAATTTAAGAAGGGAAATAATAGAGGCTAGGTTCTGTTGGAATTTTGGAATATATAAAACATTATGTAAGATGAAAGTTTGCCCTTCATGTAAAACCAATTTTCATGTAATGATCCCTTTAACTTTAAATTTTGTATTATTTTTTACATGAAGCCATCTACTTTTAAGAAGAAACAAATAGTATTCCATGAACAGTCCAGAATCTCTAGCTACGTGGTTTGTAAGAGTTATATTTTGCTCAGTGTAATCATGAGCAAAGTGATCAACTCTCTAATAAATATAATACTTGACGTTAATCATGTTAAACTTCTTTCCACCACACTAACCTTTCTTCTTCAAATCTTTTTTAGCCTTCTTGAAATGTCAGTCAAATCTTTTCTTATTATGAAAGAATTTTTCTTCTTGTGCATAGACTTTGATATCACAATAGTCTCAAATATATAAGCATGTCCAAAGGCTTTAGCAATCTCCAAGTGCTAATCCCTAACTTTATATGATGAGCAACATCATTAAAAAAAAATAGTGATACTCTTATTATATATCAAATTCACTTTTATATGCTCTCAACTAATAGGAAGAAATCTTAAGATAGCTTAAACTTGTTGTTTATCGGTAAAGACATTATAAGCTAATTTTAATTTCTTGATTGTTAGCCTTCTCAATTTGGTTGTAGAAGTACTACCAAACTTTTCCTTAAAGGCTATCACATGACTTGAACAATCAAATATAACTCCTATTCACATATGAGGCTATTAGTCATGTTACTTAGCATTGTTATATGAGCAATATTGTTCTTTCCTTTTCAATAAAATTTTTTTAGAGCCCTCCTTTATTGAGTTCTATTTTCATGCTTAGACTATCCCATATGACATTGTCCAGTGATTTCTTAGCATCTTATTCTTTAAGGATTTAAGAACTTTATGGTGTCAAAAATTCCTACTTGACACTTTTATTAAGCTAAGCAATAATATTTTTAGTAGTTATAATCATAATTAGATCTATACATAGACATAGTACATAATAACTTCATATACATAATACACTGTGTGTGTATGTGTGTGTAGAAAGTCATTATTGTATAAACTAATAATGACATTGTTAGGTTCATGATCGATAGTCTATGCTTGTTCGACTTTCATCATATATATCTTAAAAATGCTATTATCTTTCTATCAATTTCATGTGCAAATATTGTTTAAGCTATAGTTCTTAGATAAGCCTTAGGCTACTAATTTAAAAACTACTACTTAATAAAGGATTTCTCACATTTCTTTATGAAATTGTTTAAATTTAATTCTTATATGAGCCTAAATCTACCAATCTAAGAACTCTCATTCAATAAGGCATCTCTTTTATATATATATATATATATATATTCAACATATTCATAAATTGTGTTAATATAAAAAATCTCACATTTAGAGGGACCTCACCTTAAAAATGTTTTATCTTCTAAAAATATCTTTTCTTCAACTATCAAAGGTCTAATTTCAATTATAAGTGCCATTTTATCATATCTTGAAAAAGATGCTTCGCACACATGATCAATTTTTTATAGTGAATATTATTTTCATGTGCATTATGCCTAAAAAAATATTGTGTTTCTCATATTTAAAAATGAAAAAATAGAGTAACTTGCTAACATTTATGATAACAAGATGTTCTTCAAGGAGCTTTATCTCTTATACACATTGATTAAAGGATAAATTCTTGTCTTTATTTGCTTTCGTATAATTTTCCATAAGGTTCTCCTTGATTGATGTCTAATAATCATCATTTGGGAGTGTGCTGTTCAAATCTAAGACCCATGAGATGATTTTCAACTTTAGATTAGTTAAAAGGGTTTCCTATGTGTCTAATATATGTTTAAACACTACTAAAACATATTTAAATATAGCCATACCATATACAAATATATAAAGCATAATTTGAGGGCATTTTAAGAATCAAAATCACCTAAAAAGGATAACCCACATGCCCTCATACACCTTCCAAAATTGCAACCTTCAAAAAAGCTAAAAAAGAGAAAGAAAAGGTGGGAAGACCATGTGCTGCCTTATAATGCTTTTCCAACTATAAGGCTACTATATTTTGATTCCTCTCATCTTGCTTTATCATTTGGTATCTTTAACTAGCCAAGAAGACTTAAAGATGAGCCATATATGCTAGGCAAGAAAGTAGGATTCCTCTTTCTTCTTCAACCTCTAGACTTGAAAATTTTTTACAATTTTTCAAAACTTTTAGTTTTGAATAGCCAACTTTGGGAAACCATATCTCACTTGTTTTATTATCCAAATTGGACAAGTTTTATTTCATTAAAAAGCTTATAGAATAAATTTTCAAAAGATATAAAGCTCGTATAAAGTGGTGGCTTAAGGGGTGAACGCCAACCCTTCAAAAAGGCTATTTGATCATGTTTTTCAAAAAAATTAATTTCAAAGCCCCCACTATGAATAATCACATCTCACTCAATTTTCATCTATAGCGGACAAAATTAGTGGCATTAGAAAGTTTGTTTAACAAACTTTCCATATGTATATGGTTTACATTTATTGATGGTTTGTGGTAAGAATGCCAACCCACAAAACTTAGTTGTTTTACTATGTTTTTACTAAATCTAAAGTTTGCAATTTCTTTTTAATGGCTACTTTATTTTCTACCAAATTTTCACCACATATTGTACATATTATAAGCTTCACTGAGTATGAAATTTATGCACTAATATGGTCTCTATCAAAATTTGTCATTAATAGGGTTCGAGGTTGCAAAACATGACATGTGAGTTTACAAACAATTCTTCACATGCCTCAAACAAGACACAATTAGCATGACGTATGAGGGACCTCACACCCATAAGCATGATAAACACACAAGTCCCTATTTAATTATAATGCATGATCAAATTTCATAAGTTTGTTTTACCCATATCATGATCACATTTTCACAATTACACAACAAAAGAGCTTTGCTTTCACCATTAACCAACATCAAGACATAAATGATGGGGTGAAGATCCTACCTATAATCTATGAAGTAGATTTTAAAGTACAAAGATACACATACAAAAGTAGCTACCTGTCAATACTGAACAAGTCGACCGCTTGCACTTCACTAATAACTCTTCCAAACTACTCCATGTAGTATTGGACACAACTTTCCCCATCCACAAAAGTAAGTAATGGAATTAGCCGTAGTACTCAGTGAGTAGAAAAAAAGCACAATAGTTGAAAGGACTAGTGGACACAAAGTTTGTCTAAATGAAAATGAGTTTTAACATAATAATAAATGGAAAAAACTTCAAGTATGGAAAGGTGTGATATAATAAAAAAAATTAAATTTAGACTTATATAGAAAGAAGTATGAAATAATTGATATATAATAAAAATTAAAGAATTTAGGTTAATGAAAAATTAAGTTATTACATTATTAAGCAATAGTATATAATGAACATGTAAACATATAACATTTTAATTAAAATATAAAATTAATAAAAGGTAATTAATAGGAGATAATTATGAAGAATAACTAAAAATTAAATTCAAACATTTAAAAGTTTAAAGATGAACAAAAAAGAATTGTTACACTAAAAATAATTTAATAAAAACATTTCATTTGGAAGATATGCATAAAACTATAAGTTTTAACATATATACTAACATGAACATATAGCCCATGAGGGTAAATACCCACATATCCAAACAAGGACACAGCTCACGAGAATAAATAACCATATATTTAAACATGAGCACCTAACCCATAAATCATTAGAGAGTATTTAGCTCAATACTGTTCCGATACTCAATCATAGAAACCACATAGCAATATCCAAGGTGCACTAAAGGCTAACATGACTGTTGTTAGTAATTAGTGTTTTGCACAATCTTACCTTATATATATATATATATATATATAATATCATATAATAAGCAAAGTTTATATACTAAAATCTCCCAAATAAATTATTCTACAATACAAATTCTACAACTAAAAATATGGCATTACATAAGCATAAAACACTTAAGGGATACATACCATAAAAATATTTTAAGAAAACATATCACATTTCAAATTTTCAATAATAAACTTCTAGTCAACATATCATTTTATATCCATGTTGACAATACAATACATATAACATATCATAATGTGGGAGATTTAATATTACTAATAATATACATACAAGAGGCACTATTTAATATGTCTGTCCTAATGGTCATACAAACAAGAATTAAAGAAAGTAAAAAAAAAAGGAAAAATTAAAAATGTATCATGCTTTATAATCTACTCATAGTACATGCCAAATGGTAATGGTTCTTTCATATACCAAACTAACAGATACCTCCAACAAGAATATATGAAATATTTCCTAAAACTAAATCATAACTATTCACTCAATTAAATAACTATGTATATGTTTCTTTCTTTTCTTTAAGTTAACCCAATACTTTGTTAAATCTCTATTTATTTTTTTAAGGCTCTATGAAACTAGTTCCATTATAATACTTAAGTTGATTTTAACTCTTAGCTTGTTCTTTGTTATTTTACTACTTTATCTTAATCCTAGTTTTGACTTTAATACTTAACCTAAATTATTAGTCAATTATGTTTTCACAATTGAGATTTATTGTTATTCCTTATGTATGGTTACATGGCTATTTTGGTCCATGGTTTATATAAATGTCGATTTAATCAGCTTACTACATTTGCTAATTCCTCAATTCCAATTCAACCTATAACATAATAAATTTAATTACTTTATTACTTGATTCACTTTAGTTGCCTACTATCCATTCTACATCCCATTTCAAATACTAACCTATCTTAATTCATTATTCATGTTAATTTATTTTAACTTTCCCAATTTCACTATAAGCACCATAACTTGAAAAATGGTGTGATTCCTCTAAGGCATCAATGGAAGAATGCAACTACTAAGAAGGCAATTTACCAAGCAATAAAAATCAAAGCTTTGCAATTCATTTAGGTCATCATAACAAAAAAGGCCTTAAGGCCAACTCATGGTCAACATAGGGCAATTTAAAGGAGATTTTCCAAAGTTTCCAATGGCTTCTATAAGTTGGCTATGTCACATCTAGTATTTTCTAATTGGACCTAGACCTCTTAATAAGTTAGAGGGACATGAGAAAAGGAGTAGAAGGCCAATTAAAGACAAAAAACAAAAGAGAAAAGCAGAAAAAGATTAAGTTTCAAGGGCGTCTGAATAGGAGGATGTTGAAAAAGTGAGAAATATAGGAATTTTAATAAAGAAATTAATTAAAGCATGTCAATGTTGTTTCTTACTATATATGAGTTAGTAAGTTATAAGAATGTCCAAGTATAAAATAGGTCAAAACACATGAAAGCTAGAAAGACAGTCTTATAGTGCAGTTTTGAGCTTTTTTTTTTTATAGTTTTGAGCCTTTGTAACTTAAGATGAGTGGCTTAAAGGTTTTAAGACCTTCTAAATAAGAATATGGAGTCCAAATCTGCCCCCCAAAAAAAATTGAGTTAGAAAGTTAAAGATAGAGTAAAGCAAAAATCAATGGCATTTTTGTAATTATAAATAACTTTAATAAAGTAATTTTTTTTATATTTGTAAATGGTCTTTCATCCCATTTAGCTCTTCGACCACCTCCAACTCATTTGCAGTAGCTCCAAGCTTTATTAATGGCATCCATGGTAGAGAGAAGAGAGAGAAAGAAGAAGCACAGCTAAATGAGTAGGTTTTTGCACTCTTTTTGCATAGCTCTAGTTATAAAAGTTATTCTTCTATTTAAGAGCTATAATTTGAATGTTTTAAAATTTGTTTTAGAGGCATTTCAGCTGCCATTAAGGGGAAAGTAAGTGCTCTTTTCAATAAACCAATCAGTAGAAAATGCAAAGTATTAAATGAGCTTCAAAATAAGGTATAGCATGATATGTTTTAAGCCATGATTTCATGAGTTCCCATTCCTCTTCATCATGTGTAGAGAGAGAAAGTCTCTATCTTTAGACTTTATTCTATACATTTGATGATATAAGGCATATGGAAGTCAACTAGGATGTGAAATCAGGGGAAAATTACTAGAAATAAAAAAAAAAACTCCTAACGAAGCATCCCTACATGGCTTTTCTAGAGAATTATAGAGGTTAAGAAAAGCATCAAATTGAATTATGGAAGTCATATGTGAAAGTTCAATTTTTTAGGTACCTATGAAACCCTAGCTTAAATTGATGAGTATTTGTATAATACCATAATATATTAACCTCAACTAGTCTCCATTTAGGCTTGATTCTATGAAATTCTAAAGAAAAGAGTAAAAAAAAACCGTGGTATTTCAATGCTATATGTCGAGGTTTAAATGGTCATACTTTGCCCCGAGGGTCCCATGAACTAGTCAATCACATTCTCTACTCAAACTTCATTCATACAACTCATACATAGCATAAAACAACCCATGAACCATGGATATGAAGCCAAAAACCAAAAAAAGCAATTTCTCAAAACGGGCCCAAAGTCAGATTTTTGGCTTTAACTTTGAAAAATCATAACTAATTTTATAAAAATGGTAATTAAGCAAACCATAGTTTTCTAAAAAGCTCTAAATATTAAATTTATAATAAAAATAATTCCAAACCACAATCTCAGCATTTGGATCATGTTTGACATCGAAAAAGACACAAAGGTCTGGCTATCCCTAGTACTAATATAGTTTATTGTTATGAATTTCAAAAATTTATAACTAATTTCACAAAAATACAATCTAGACAAACTATATCAATTTGGAAATTTATGGATGTTAACTAGAGGAAAAAAATAAGTCCAGATCATTTTATTAGACTTTAGAGCTTGAAAACTGATAGAACAATAACAAAGGTTGGCTGGCTTCCTTTATACTAACATAGAACTTCAAAAAATTATTTCTCCCTCTACACACCTCTAATTGAAGTGCTTCTAGTTGGTATAGGTCATTGTGAATGTCTAGTTTATGCCCATAAAATTTCATGACAATTGGACACCATTTGCCTTATGAATAATGCAGATTTATTTTCGGACCTATTAGCATAGTGTACTAACTAAAACCAAAAATTTTTCTAACTTCAACAATTTGCCAAATATTCCACAAACCTCTAAATAATACCCACTTTTATTTTCCAAAAATATCTTAATAAGATCTAGATGCATGCCAAATTTCAGATCAAGAGAAGCTCATTTAGTCATATCTTGACATAGCTCACGCATTTGACAAATTTGACCCCATATATGGTTCAAAATGGGGGGTAAATGATCTCCTACATGTTCTACCATCTCTTGAGTAAATTTTAAAGTATAAACACAATATATGTGAATTGCCCAAGTAGTCCAAACCATTACACATCTCAAACTCACTATGTTATGGGCAAAAATGTACTACTATATACAAGCCACCAAGGGGACAAATCTCATATTTCCATTGCTTTGGTTCCATACATGGTTCACACATCATTTATATATACTTTTACACTTGCTTAAACATTTACATCTCAAAAAGAATATGTATACATAAGTACTTTAACTTTCCTATACATCAAACTATGCATAATTGTGCAAAAAGTGTCAAGAGATGGCCATCTATGCCTCATGTGTAACACCATAATGTCTTAATCTCAATTAATCTTCCTCTGAGCTTGATTCCATATGATTTCCAATAAAAAGGACTAAAATCGTAGTATTTTAATATTTTAAGTCAGGGTTTAAACGCTCATATTTTGTCCTATGGGTCTCGTGAACCCATCATTCACATTCTCTACTCAAACTCCATTTACACAACTCATACATAGTATAAAACAACCCATGAATCACGAATATGAAGCCAAAAACCAAGAAAATGCAATTTCTCAAATGGGCCCAAAAATCATATTTTTGGCTCTAACATTGGAAAATCATAACTAATTCTAAAAAAATGGGAATCAAGCAAACCATAGCTTTTTGGAAATATCTGGATGTTAAATTTACACTAAAAATAATTCCAAACCACAATCTCAGCATTTGGACTATGTTTGACATCGAAAAAGAGACAGAGGTCTGGCTGTCCCTGGTACAAATACAGCTTGCTGTCATGAACTTAAAAAATGCATAACTAATTTCATAAAAATCCAATCTGAGAAAACTATACCAATTTGGAAAGCTACAAATGTTAACTAGAGGAAAAAAATAAGTTCATATCATTCAGTAGCCCTGGGAGCTCAAAAACTGATAGAACAATAACGAAAGTCGGATGGCTTCCCTAATACTGACACAGAAATTCAAAAAGTTATTTCTCCCTCTACAGACCTCTGATTGAGGTGCTTCTAATTGACATAGGTCATTGTAGATGTCTCGTTTATGCTCATAAAATTTCATGACAATCAGACATCAGTTGTTCCATAAATGACATAGATTCATTTTCAAATCTATTTGCATAGTACAATAACCAAAACCAGAAAATTCTCCAACTTCAAAAATTCGCCAAATATTTTCTAGACTTCCAAATATTACCCCCTTTATCTTCCTAAGAAGCTCTCAATAAGCTCTAGAGGTATGCCAAATTTCATATCAAGAAGAGCTCATTTGGTCATATTTTGACAAAGCTCACGAATTTGGCAATTTTGACACCATGAATGGGTCAAAATGGAGGTAAATGGTCTCCTACATGCTCTAGCGCCTCTTGGGTAAGTTTTAAAACATAAACATAGCATATATGAAATGCCCAAGTAGTCTATATCATCATCCATCTTAAAATTACTATACTACGGGCAAAAATACACTATTGCATACAAGCCACAAATGAGCTAAATCTCATTTTTCCATTGCCTTGGCTCTTTACATGGTTTACACATCATTTATACATACATTTATACTTGCTCAAATATTTACATCTTAAAAATAATAGGTATATATTCATTTGGCACCTCTTTACATCAAAAGAACTAAAATAACTATACAACTGCCTATACATGCTCAATCAGGCTCCTTGGTTTGCACTTTGATCTCCTTGAACCCCACCTAACATGTTAAGATGGGAAAGGGAAAGGGGTGAGATTCATGAAATCTCAATAGCTCATACACTCATTCAAGGAAGCAATTAAGACATATAAACAAGTCAAAGCATGGAAACCATTCACAATTACACAACACATGATTTTCATGCCATGAGTATCATATCAATGCCAAGAATAAGCTCTAGGGACTTTTGGTCTAGTCTCACCTGATTTTTGGGACTTTTGGATTGGCCTCACCCTTGGTTTAGGACTTTTAGCTCCACCTCACCCATCTCAAGGGACTTTTGGCACTACCTCACCTGAGCAATTTTCACAACCCAAAATATAAGCATATTGGTACCAATGTATCAAAGCAACATCGAATGGCATGTCTCACAATACAAGCATATACACAAGCATACAATGACTATTACACATCCAAGAATGCAACAAGAAAGAGTGGAGAGCTACCTTATAAGCCAACACAAGCCTTTCTTTTCAATTTCTCTTCTTCCTTCTTGGTCTTACAATCACAACTAGATGGAGCTGCTTCTTTTGAGCCTAGACACAACAAATAGCATGGAATTACTCTCTTATAAAATAAATAAACACTCACAAGCTAAGGGACTCTTTATCAAGGCAAACCCCACTAAATATGTAAGAAACTAGGGGTTCTCTCTCTCTAGAATTTTACCAACTCTTCTTCTCCTTTCTTTGCATTTCTTAACTTATCACACTCTAATTCAAAGATCTCTTGCTTGCTCTAGGTCAGACTTCCTTCCTCTCTCAAGTTCTCAAATTGGTAGAACCAATATACTCAAAGAAAGTAAAGGGAGAAGATGCAATGAAATAGAAAGAAGTTATCTTAAATAAAGCTCTTTCCAAGAGGCTCTTCCCTTGCATAAATCTTCTCCTTAAATCCTTACACTTCCCCTTTTGACTTAGGCCCAAAACAAAGCCAAATCAATAACCAAAACCATAGAAAGAGAGGACAAAGAGAGAAGAACAAAACTCTAAGAAGAAAAGCTATAGAGATCTCAAGTTATACTTACATTTTTCCTATTCTTCCTTCCTTCTCTAGGTCTTTCTCTCTCTCCAAAACCTTTTTCTTTGTTTTAGTCGAAGCCTAAGTTGGTTAGAAGGAAAGGAAAGGATCTGGACTCTTTAAGAAGCAAAATTCTCTTTTTTCACGCTTTTTCGGACTAACTCTCGCAATAGCGAAAATAACCCTCACTACGGCGAGCACACATTAGTCCCAGATCTCTGTTTTTGTTACAGCGCGTTCTATTACGAGAAACCTCTTAATTTTTGTATGAGATGCCCAAACTCGCTATAGCTAGAAGCATTCTCGTTATAGCGAATAGGTACTCTCGTTATAGCTAGGTCATTTCTCACTATAGTTAGCACACTTAGAAAATTTCAGGACTTTGAATTTTTTTTTCTGGTTGTTACATCATGACCTCCACTCTTTGGCTCTTGAGCTACACCTGAACCACATGAGATGGGAGAGGAAAGGGGGTGAGATTCATGGAATCTCAATAGCTCATACACTTATTCAAGGAAGCAATCAAGGCATATAAACATGTCAAAGCATGCAAGTAGGCATTCAACATTCAAATTCATACAACACATGATTTATATGCCATGAATATCATATCAATGCCAAGAATAAGCTCTAGAGACTTTTGGTCTAGTCTCACCCTATTTTTGAAGCTTTTGGATTAGCCTCACCCTTGGTCTAGGGACTTTTGACTTGGCCTCACTCATCCATGAGACTTTTAGCCTTGTCTCACCCATTTCTAGGGACTTTTGACACTACCTCACTTGAGCAATTTTCATAACCCAAAACATAAGCATATTGGTACCAATGTATTAAGGCAATATCAAATGGCATGTCTCATAATACTAGTGCACACACAAGCATAAAATGACTATCATACATCCAAGAATGCATCAAGAAAGAGTGGAGAGCTACTTTGGCAATTAAACACAATCCTTCCCTTTCAACGTCTCTTTTCCTTTCTCGATCTCACAACCACAACTAGATAGAGCCGATTCTCGTAGGCCTAGACATAATAAATAACACTCAATTACTCTCTTAGAACTCAATAAACACTCACAAAGGTTAGGGGATTCTTGTATCAAAGCAAACTTTGTGAAGTGTTTAGAAATCCCGAGTTTCCCCCTCTTGAATTTCACTAGCTCTTTTCCTAATTCCTTTGCATTTCTTAACTCCCCACACTTTAATTCAAGGGTTTCTTACTTATCCTAGGTCAGAACTTTCTTCCTCTCATGGTTCTGTCCTTGGCCAACATACTTAAGAAAAGCAAAGGGAGAAGATGCAACAAAATAGAAAGAAGTTACCTTAAATCAAGCTCTTTCTAAGAGGCTCTTCCTTTGCTTAAATCTCCTCCTTAAATCCTTACACTTCCCCTCTGACTTAGGTCCAAAACAAAACCAATTCAACAACCAAAACCATAAAAAGAGAAGGCAAAGAGAGAAGAACAAAATTCTAAGAAGAAAAGCTATGAAAATCTCAAGTTATGCTTACCTTTTTCTTGTTCTTTCTTCCTTCTCTTAGTCTCTCTTTCTCTTTCTAGCCCTTTTTCTCTGTTTTGGTCAAAGCTTAAGTCATTTAGGAGAAAAGAAAAAGGTCTAGACTCTTTAAGAAGCAAAATTCTCCTTTTTCATGCTTTTTTTAACTAACCCTCACTATAGTAGAAAACAACCCTCGCTACAGCGAGCATGTATCAGTCTCAAGCCCCTGTTCTCATTATGACATGCGCTATTGCAAGGAACTCCCTAGTTTTTGTATAGGACACCTGAACTCGCTATAGCTAGAAGCATTCTCACTATAGCGAACTGGTACATTCGCTATAGCTAGGTGGATTCTCCCTATAGCGAACAGGTACATTCACTATAGCCGGGCTGTAGGCAGCAGCCTTAGAAAAATTTTAGAAATTCTAGTTGTTACAATTTGTGTGTGTGGCATTATGTTTAAGGCCTCAATAAGCTTAAATTGAATCTAATTGGCCATCTAAGAAGTTAGAATGAGGTTTTGAGACATAAAATGGAGTTTAGCAAAAATGGCCTAAAGCTACTAAATATGTCAAATTAAGAAATGAACAAATGAATAGTAAAATACTAGTTTTGGGCTCAAAATAAAATTTTAATAAATTTAAGTTACCTAGAAAAACTTGCCCGTAAAAAACTCTAAATTAGGGCCTAAATGAAGGGCAACCCAAGAAAGCTAGTTAGGCAACCAAATTAAAAAAGTTTTAAGCTTTATTTTAAGGCAATTGGTGAACAACTTGAACCATAGAAATGTGGTCAATGAGTTATGAAAAGAAAATCTTAGAAAAAGATTCTTAAAATGACTCTAAATAGTCAAAATTTGCATAAGTCATTGCATAGTCTAGCCAAAAATCAATATTTTGAAGTTTTGGCACTAATTTAAATATATTACAATCTTGTAGATTACTAGCATAGCAAAGGAGCTCAATGTCTGTATTTGACTAAGAAAGAAAAAAATCATAAGGAAAGAAGTCTAGTAACTTGCAGCATGGGGGATAAACTTACAACAGGTGGCATTTTCCTCTTCTCTTTCATACTTTAAACTGCTTAAGTGCTTTGGTTGCCAATATGATGTGTTTGCTTGATGTTTGAATTTTATGTTATTTTTATGAGTTTTGGCATAGTAAGTGAAGTTTTACTTAATGTTGGTTAAGAGAAAGAAGACTAGAAAAATGAGCACAGTAGTTCTTCCTTATGCTAAGTATTAAAGCCACTCAAGAAAGAGTCTAGCAAGTTCGACTAGATTTTAGCTAATGCATGCATATTTTCATATGTTAGAAACCATAAATGTTAGGAAACATAAATGCATACATGCATACCTGCATGCTTAAGTGGTTAATGCATGGTAGAGTAGGATTATGTGTAATATTCGGTTCTCCCAAAATCAGAGAAAACGTGAGAAACGTAATGTACGATTTCTCCGTAAACGAACAAAATTTACCAGATACAAAAGGAAGTCTCCCAAGATGATGTAGTTAAGGCCCAAAAAATTTAGGAAGCATTCTAAACTCCTAAAAATCAGAATCTCAGGCTCAGACAGAAAGAAAAACGGAGCTAGAATGAAGAAACAATTTCTTACAGAAAGCTTACGAAACGTAATGGCATTTTTGTAATTTTGAGCAAATTTTGGAATTCACACAGGAGGGCTTTTTAAATGAAATTTTTGAGTTCTCCAAGGTTTTCAAAGGCCCTAAAAACCATGGAAAGCCCCAGGACAGTTAAATCCCCTCCGGTGGATGTTTTTCAATATCAATATGCCTAAACTTTGACGGATTCATTTGGGAAGGTTTTAGCTCCGATTTGAGTGATTCCAAAAGCATTTTTCTTAATTGAGAACCTAAATTTTATAATGAAAAAGACGATTCTAAAAAAGGAGCTAAAACGAAGTAGAAACAAAAATGCAAAGTATGAAGAGCAAAATTAGAATTTTTGAAAAAGTCCTTTTGCCCTAGCTATATATAGGTGGTGCCTCACACTCTCCCTCATTTAGCATCAGATTTTCTAGCCTCAAATCAGAAGCAAAGCCCTAGGAGAGTGGCGCACCAAGGGAAGAGAAGAAGGAGGAAAAATTCAAGCTTTTAGGTATGGAAATTTATTTGTTTTTCATGCTTTCTCTTAGCCAATCTCTTCTCCTCTTTTTCCCTCTTCTCCTCCATGATTTTTTTGAAGTTTTGAGGGCTGTTTTGAAGGAAAAACATAGGGGAAATTTCGGATTTGAAGAGAAACTTGGAGAAAGCAAGATTCAAGCCAAACTAACTAAGGAAACAAGGTAAAATTGCATCCTATGGTAGCTATATTGATCTCCCTTTCTTCTCCACTTCAACACACACCAAGAACCCTAGGAGGATATGATTTTCAAGCCCAAAAAATCATGAATCTTAGGTATTTGATGGAAAAGAATAAGAATATGCAAAGAAAACCATGAAATAGCCATTAGAATTCAAGATGCAAAATTTAGGGTTTTAGGTGCACCTTCCAAATTCTGAATTTATGTGATGATTCCTAGGTTTAATTAAGAGTTTAAATGAGTTCTTGAGACACCTAAGATGCTCCCCACAAGCTTCTTCCTTCAAGAAAACCAAGAGAACTCCAAGAAGCCCAAATGATGCCTTTGTCTCAGCCAAGAGGGGTTCTTGTAGTGGGGGAGAGTTTCAAAATTTTTTTAAGGCCATTTTTAAGTCATATTTGATGAATGAAAATGAAGGGAGGCCTTGGAAAAAATTTAGAACTCATGAAAAGTGAATTAGTGTCTTAAGTTCCATATTATGACCTAAAGAAGGAACATGATGTTAGGCCCTTTGTTTTAATGGTGTGATGACTCCAAGAGCCTTAAAAGGAGTCAAGAATCATATTTGAAAGGAAAGAATAGGGTTTAGAAATTATTTGAAGGGTGTTGCTTCATTAGGTGCATTTATGAACCATAATGGGGTTTATAGAACAACTTAGTGTCTAAGCAAGTTGTGTGACCTTAGAAATTGTTTCAAGAACCTAATTGGTTCCATCAATTGTGTCTAGGCCAAGAGAAACCATCTCCACAAATTTGTGGGTGTGTGGCCGAAAGAAGAGGCTTGAAATCCAATGAAAAAGTGTGTAATGGTGTGCAAGGTAGCTCTCTCCACTTTTTCTTATGCATGGATATGTGTTTAACTTGTCTTAGAATGTGTGTATGTGTATTTTCAAGCCATAAAAAGTATGCTAGCATGATTCTATATGCCATGATTTCATGATATCATGTTATATTTTCAAATAAATGTATGATGTTTGATGAGTTTGCTTGAGTGTGGAGAGGCCAAGAACTCTTGACCATGGTGAAGATGAGCCAAGAACCTTTGAGATTGGTTGAGACATTGTAAAGAGTCTCCCAAAAGTAAAGTAGGTTCCTAAGCATATGATTGAGTCCAAAGCTCTTAAAAAATAGGTGAGGCAAGTCCAAAGTCCATGAGGAGAAGTGTGAGGCCAATCCAAATACTTGGTGAACTCTTGAATGTCTTATATGACTTGTTCACATGCTAAGCTTGCTTCTTGAATGTTCATGATTTGTATTATGCCCATTCATGCATTTTTAAGGCTTGCTTTGCACATATTATGTATGATTGAATGGGAGATGAGCTATTGGGATTCTTTGAATTTCATTCCCTCCTCTCCAATACTCGAATATGCTAGGTGGACCAAGTGGCTATGGTAATGAGAGCCAACAACAATGAAGAAGATTGACAACCATATGCCTAGTCTTATTCTTTTTGGAACCATAATGATGTTTCATGATGTATATGATGTTGTAAATGGTCTATGACCCTTGAGACATATGTAAATATGACATTATGTGATGTACAAATATATGGATATGATGTATGACCTCTAGCATATATTTTAAGTATGTAATGCCAAAGTATGCAACTTGAGAGTTTGATGGAAATGTGCATAAGTGTAGGTTGAATGGCGAAAATGAGATGCATGAGGTTTGGGACCATTTGTGCAGCTCACACAAGTCTTAAATATACTTTTAGACTTACCCAAAAGGTGCCACAACCAAGGGAAAGCCATTTGATAATTTTGGTACCCCATATGGAGCTAAAATTGACTATAATAGAACCCTATGTCACTTTTTGGCCAAATGAGTTAGTCTTGATCTGATATTTGGCATGCAAATAGGTCTCATTGAGATATTTTTGGGAAGATAAAGATCATAATTTTTGGAGGTCTACAAAATATTTGATGATTTTTCAAAGTTGGCAATTTTTATGGTTTTGGTTTGTTGCACTATTTATTTGGTCCGAAAATGAATTCCACCACACAAGAATCAAATGATGTCCAATTGCTATGAAATTTTATACATAAAAACTAGACAAACACAGTGACTCACGACAACTAGAATCACCTCACTTGGAAGTCTAGAGAGGGAGATATGAATTTTTGAACATTCTGTCCAGTATCAGGAATTTTGCCCAACCAGAGGTATTGTTCCATCAAATTTCGAGGTCTGGGCTTGATGAACTGGTCTGGAGATATTTTTCCTCTCTAATTAACATCCACATATTTCCATATTGGTATCATTTGCATGAATTAAATTTTTGTGGAATTAATTGGATATTTTCAAAATTGTTTGCAGAATTTTATATCAATTCCAGAATGTAATTTGACCTCTGGACCATTCTAGATGTCAAACGCCATCTGTGATGGATGTTATGGTCTGACTATATTTTTAATGTGAAGTAGATATCTATAGCTTTCTAAAATGATTAAGATTTCATGATTTCAATTTTTTTAGATTTAGTTATGATTTTCCAAATTTTGGTCAGAAAATGGAGCAAATCTAGCCGAGAATGAACCTCTATATTCCATGCTCCATTTCGGTTTCCATGAGTTGTGGACATAATTTTATGATGCAAATGAGTTGTTTTGATATAATTAAATATGAGAATGTATAGTGTAAGCTCACACAATTTACGTGACACCAATTGCAATTTTTAGATATGACGCGAAAATAATCCCATTTTTCTTATTTTTTCTATGGGAAACCTATATGGTTCATGATATTATGCCATTTAAAAGTATAAAATGAGCTAGAATTTATGGTGTTACATTATGTTACTGAAATTCTTCTTAAAATCGCACTCTTTCATCCAGTAAATCCCTAGCCATGTGAAAGTAGCTGAATAAACCAAGGAAAGTTTATAGCTCTATGAAGACATTTGTATTTAATGTTATATTTCTTTATATGTCTTGCCAGACTATATTTTGAGACCAGATACATTAATTTTCATCTATATCAAACCTTAAATAAATTTTATTCACATGTATCTATAAAGGAAATGAAACAAGAAAAGAAAAATGAAACCAAATACATTAATAATTAACCTAAATTCTAACCAACATTACAAAACAAATTAAAAAGCTCGCATAAATTTCAACCAATAAACAAGTAAATGAAATAATAACAAAAATTTTGAGAGAAAAAGCTTTCAAAATTGCAACCAAATCAAAACCCATAAATTTTCACTTGCAACTAGCAAACAAAACAAAAATGAAACCAGAAAAAGAAATGTATGAAAAATAAAAAGAAAATTAAAAGAAGAAAAAAATCAACCTGCAAGGTTGAGAGAGCTTTAGAGAAATGAACAAGAGAGGTTAAGAAAGCTAAATTTTACTTGAACAAGAGAGCTGGACTACACTGAACCAAAAAATCAGGAAAGAACAAAAATGAAAAGATTAATGAAAGAGAAAAACAAGACTAAAAACAAAAGTTACCCATTTATAGAAAGTAAAAAATAAAAATTTGATAGGTTATAATTTTGTGGTGAGATTAAAATTTCATGTTACATCTCAAGCTAGCACCATTTCCAATGCCATTTACTTTTATTAATTTCACATGATTTTTTGTTTGTTTATATATATATAGAGAGAGAGAGAGAGAGAGAGAGAGAGAGAGAGAGAGAAAGAAAGATATATATATATATATATATATATAAGAATGGACCTAGATAGTGTATTTTAAGATAGTTGCCTTTCCTTAAAAAGAATTTATATATAAATTATATATGTATATAATATTATTTTTTTAAAAAAAAATTAAATATGCCCTCATTTAATATTTTAAAACATTAAACACATATTTTAAAGGCATAATTATTTTGATCATAAAATTAAATTTTATAAAAAAATAAAAATATATTAAAACTTCTTCAAAAAGTTTTTTAATGTCAATTCTCTAAAAATGACTAATAATATACTATCTACTTTTTAATTCTTACTCTTTCATAAAATTTCTTCCTTCTTAGTTTCTTTAATCATACTTTCTACTCACTATAAAAATAGGGTTTCATAATGAAATGAAAAATAATTTTCTTTCAAACAATTTAAATGTTTGTATTGGAAAGGAGATTGCAAAAAAATTTATTATAAAGGAGATTATAGATGAATTATATTTAATTAAAAATCAAAGAATAAGATCATAATGGCTAATACATATCATATAATTTTTAGTATATATTTCCTTTACATTAAGATAGTTATATTTATTTTGATGTTATTATATTTCTTTGATTTTTTTATTATTATGAGTGTCTATTTTTTAATTTTAATAAATTTTATTATTATATTAATTTAATAGATACTTAAAATTATGTTTTTAGTAATTATTAATGCTCATATTGAGAATATAATTTTTGCCCCCTTATAATTTTTTCTGGTTCTATCCTTGTGTAGACACATAAAATGAATTTTTTTAATGTATATATAATATATAATATATAATATATAATTTTATGAAGTAAAAATATTAAATTTAAACAAAAATAAAAATAAAATTCTAGACATAATTTAATTACATAAAATTACATAAAGTAGAAAAAGTCAATGATCATTCATCATCTTCATTGTTAGCTCTCATTTGATCTCTAATATAAGAGATATCTGACCTATATGGAGATAGAGACTCCTCTAAACTTGAGTGAGCATCTTGTTGGGAGTGTTGTTAAAATAAATAAATTTATTTTGTTTTTGTTGCATTTCTTCTATTTGTTTTCTCCATTGTTCGGTTTAGCATCATGAGTTCATCTTGCATAATCAATAAATTCATTTATTATTACTTCTTGTATATATGGAGTGTGAGTTATCGTGGGTGTTGACCATGGAAATATCCCTAACTATATTTTCTATTTAAATTTCTAACTATATTATGTGAGATACTTCTCAAACCATTCACCAAGCCTTTCCTCTTTCCACTAGCAACCTTCAACCATAAATCAAGCTCTCTTATACTCTCTCCTGAACTTTCCGCCTCATTTTTGCATTGGATATACTTGTTCTAAAGTAATAAAAAGGGTGAAAATCAAAATGCTATAATTACAAAATGATACTTACATATACAACTTTTGATCTTTTTGTTAGCCCCAATGTTATCATTTTTATAGGTTCTAAGGAACACTTTATAATATGTTGGATCTTTCCTTAGTTCTTATGCATTTTATGTACAAAATAAAATATTGTAGTCAAATGCATCTTTAAAATAATACGTAATTTTTTAAAGAAATAAAATTAGTTACCAATCTTCTAGCATACTTTATCATTGGAGTAGAATCTTTAATGTGCAAAACTAAATTTGAAACTAGTGGCTCTGTTCTTTTTTCATTTGCTTAATTTTTTATTAGAACATAGAGTGCTCCAACATACACACAGTTGGTCTCAAATGGATTCTCCAATCCATTCAAGTTTTTTTTTCAAATTTTTCAGCATTACCAATAAGATCTTTTAAATAGATAATTACTTTTACCCTCCAATTCATCCAAATACGATGGTGATCTTCAAGTTTCCAATAGTAATATTTTCTTAAAAAATAAAGGTCTCAATTATTCACAAGATAAAACACACAATGTTATAATTATATGATAAATAATTATGAAATTCACCTAAAATTTTGTAAACTATAATTCCTTATATCTTTAAAAAAACTTATGTCCAACTATTTTAAGGGCCTTTATATTTATTTTTAAAAATATTAACTATGCATGCACAAATTGTCCCGTTATTTGGTTTAAATCAAATTAGTAAAAATTATATATGAATAAATTAAATTTATAAATAATGAAAAATTATAATGATATTAAATAATATTAAAAAAAATAATTAGTGACCTTCAATCATCATCTCATTCAGTGAATTGCTTTTGGATTATCCTTGAGGCTCCAAACTCTTCATCAACTAGGGGAGGAGTGTTATGGGGTTGTGCTTGGCCTCTATTTGGTGATTTACTCCATCGAGACATTTAGATGAAAAGAGTTATATAATTTAAGATTCTTTTCAAAATTTTTTGAAGTATAAAATCATAATAGTTAAAAAAATTAGTAAAGAAGTATCCTTTATCAATTTTTAACTTTGTATAAATGAAACTAAGAGAGAGTGACAACGAAAAATGACAGAAGAGAGCTACTACATGCCTTCTTCTTCGAAAATAAATGAGAGAAGAAATGTGGAGACTAACTTTTATATTCACCAAAAAAATTATAAATAAAATCTTTAAATCAAAACTTGTCATAGGACAAGTTAACATGTCAAAGAATTCTAATTTTTGTGTAGAAAAGTTGAGAGCACAATAGCATAAATAGTATAATTACTAGAGATATGCACAGTAGAATTAACAGTGTGAATTAAATATTATAAAAAATTAAAAAATATTAACTAATTAAAAATTAAATACATAAAGTTAATACAAATTATTCAAAAAATATAAAAGCTTATTCAATGTCATTATTATTATTATTGTCATGGTTTTCCTATTAACTTGGACCAATATTTTCTTGATGATATTTGTCATAATAACTCTTACATGTGTCAATTGGACTTTGTATGGCTTGCTGATAATTGCTAATTTTCATATATTTTTATCCACATTTATTATTGTTTTTAATGATTAATTTGAATTTAAATGGATTTATTATGCAATATTTGAATTTGTGGTTAATTTTGGAAAATAATACAATTTTGAATTAATTAGGAGAATTTTTGAATTTAAATTGCTAAGATTTTATTCTCCAAAATTCTTTGATGATTAAATGTTTTCAATCTTTAAAACACTTTTTAATTTTGTGCAGAATTTTCTTTTGGGCAAATGAATTGAAAAATTAAAATGAATTAAGGGAAAAGATTGGATGATAATTTTGTTTTTATTAATTTTTGATAATGGCAATATTGTAAATAATATATTAGGCTCTTTTTTTTTTGGTTTTCTTGGACAGAAAAACGCAATAGTAGGTCAGGAAAGAAATCACGTGGAGTGCTGGAACGCAAAACACATGGGAGGCAGCATCAAAGGAAGCTAGAGGAGAAGCCACGAGTTCCAGCAGCTCAGAACACTCATACACACAACAAAAGAAGCTACAGCGCCAATGCAAAAGGAATGAAGCATGGGCAGCAGAAGTTACTTAGAAGGAAATAGATTTGGAAGCAACGAGCAGATGGAAGAAGTCTCGAGCTTTGGTGGAATGAGGGATTTGAGAAAGAGCTAGCCACGGGTTCTAGCTAAGAAGCTGCATGAAGCTAAGGTACAAAGCATGTTCACGTAGAGAACATGTAGGAGCTACGTGGAAAAGCTGCAGAATGAAAGAAGAGAGCACGACGGGTTTTGAAGGAAACTACAGCAGTAGAAATAAAGGAAGAAGCCTCTATTTTTGATAGGCAGAACGCGAAAAGAAAAACTGGCTGAATAGTGATGCATTGAGCAACAAGAGATGAAAAGAAGCTTGAAAGGAGCTTGCATGGACGAAACACGAAGAGAAAGAGCCACGAGTTGGAACTGGAAGCAGAACACGAAGAAGCAATGGGTCCAAAAGAATAACATGAGAATGATAAAGGAAGCTTGAAGATAGAATTCTGAGCTTGAGAGGAAGCTCACAAGAGAAGATAAACGTGGAAGAATGTAAGTTCCGGTTGAGAAGCAAGAAGCTACTATTTTGAAATCGAGAAAGAATGATGAAGCAGCGAAAATAGAAGGTAGATCAGAGCATAATATGTTAATGCAGAAACAGAGCAAATGCTCCAGATGATGGTTTAAACGAAGCATCCAGGAGAAGACTCAGGTGGCTGAAACAAAGGAGAAGCTGACGTGAGGAAGAGAATGAAGCAGCACGAGCAGCAGATTTAATGGTTTATTCTTGCATGCAAAGTTGACATGGATGAAGGATTAAATGAAAAGAAGCAATAGTTGGGAGCTGGCTAGAGAGAACGCTGACTTGTAAACACGTCAAGAGGAAATAAGAAGCTCACGAAGGAGGCTGCAAGTGAGCACGTGGAATCATTAAAAGAATTCATGTGAAAGGAAGCATATTTCATTGTCCAGACTCCAGCCCATTCACGCCTCTGATCCATCGTCATTCATTCATTCATTCACACCTCCATATCTTCGGAAATCCTCGCCTATATATAGATTCATTCACTCATTCCAGGAGAGGAAGAACAGAATAGAAAAAGCGTACTATACGTGAAGAACGCAAGAACAGAATAGGAGAGGTAGGGAGAACGTGAAGAAGGCAAGAACATCCAGGGAGTATTCTTTCATCAATCCTTCCATGGCTGATGCTAAATTCATCAACTCTCCTCCAATTAAAATCTCCATGGCAGCTTGAATCATCCATGGTGGCTGGCTGAAGTTTGGAAATTCCCAGATGCAAATTTGAGCCCCATATTTTCTCACAAAATTGGATAAATACTCCTTGTTATATCTTTTAATTCCAGCATTTAATTTTTTTTTATTAATTTGACTAGGTTTAGTTGATTGATTTAGGAATTTAATTGCTGAAAATTATTGGATTGGTTTGTTTAATGAATTGAATATAATTAAATTTTAGAATTTTAATTGCGATCATCACATATTTATAAAAATTGCAGAATTAGTGCTGTGCAAATTACTTTCAAATTCCTCTTGATCTTTGGTTAATTGATGCAATGGTTGTTGGATTAATTAACTAGAATTTTTGTGCAATTAATTGTTTGAGGAATTAATTAATCTAATTGGTTAATTAGTATCTTAAGTGAATTGTGCAGTAGATTCTATTAATCAATTAAAATTGGTTAAAGTGTGTTCTTGTTCTTAATTCAATTAATTAGTTATTCAAGGTTTCTTGTGGTTGCAAATTCCTTGTATAATTAATAAATTGAACCTTGGATGGTTATTCAAGAATCTTTATAAGGAATACACTAAAGAGCAAGGAATCAATTCCAAATTTGGTAAACTAAACCAAGGGCAAGGATAATTGAATTCTAGGGAGTCCAATGCAAAGTTAGCTACCATATTCTCTTAATTGTTCATCTCATTTAGTTTTAAGTTCTTTTGATTTTTGTCAATTAAATTTAGTTCAATTCTAGTACTTCAACCCCCAAAATAAGTTTCAAGTAGCAATACTTAGAATACCCCTTCCATAAACAAATTGAGGCATAAACTCCAAGGGAGATGACCTAGGATTGCACCATTAACTATAAAATTTATTTTGCTTCCTAGTTTTATTTGAGATTGCGCGACACAATCGTCACTTGCATTGATATTTTATTTTCTTGGAATTGCATGCCATAAGAGTGCCACACAAGGGCAATATCTTCATGTAGTCCCTTTTGGAAATATAGCTTTCTTAATACTTAAATATTTTTGCTCATCGGCTTGGACTTTGTATCTATATTCAAAGATCATATCTTCGACTATTTGATATGACATACCCTTGAGACCATACACCATGCTAGCCTTTTTTTTCTCTAACAACTATCATCCAAAGATCTAATTCTTCATATAACGAGCAGAGCACTTTCTAAGTGAACATCTAACTTTATTAAAAATTGATAAAGTTGTTTTACTTGCTGCTACTTCATCCACATAATCAATTCAAGCAACTCTTGATTTTATACAAGGTAATGTGACTTGAAGTAGTATGAACAAAAGTATAATACCTTTTGTGACAAATATATCTCGTAAATAGGACCTTCCACATGAACTTTATTGTTAACTATATATTTGAATCTATTTAAAAACCTACATGATTAAATGACAAATAGTTAGAGACAATAATATATTGTTACAAGATAAATTAATTAGAAATGTTTAAAATATCGCATTGGTATCAATTGCTTTTTAATGGGATACATCTATTAATATTAGATTGGGCTACCAACCTTAGCTTCAAATGGTAAATGGACTAGTAAATATTTTATAGAATCAAAGAATCTAATTAAAAATATTCTTTCTAACTTACAGAGAATGATAAGAATGTCCTGTTCCATTGGCATTAAATTATCCATCTTCAATATCATTGATAGTTCTTTAAAGAATTGACTTAGTTGCAAATTTCTATATTTGCTTAAGTAATGCACTAAAAGTAATCAATAACAAACATTCTCTAAAGATGTGATAGTTATGAATTTTAAGCCTAAATAACTTTCCTTTCTTTAAATCTACATACCTTGACAAATACAAGGAATACCTATTAGGCATTTTTAATTTTTTTTACTCACTCATAGATAGCCTTTCTTTGCTCTAGTGTGAAAGTGAATTTAGTTTTTGACTTAACCACTTTCCCAATAGCTAATTCTTATAACTCTATATCTCTTTTCATACAATATTCCTTCAAATCCATCTTGCCTTTCATGTTATTTTTGGTCTTCCCTTTGATATCCATAATAGTGTTTAATGTACTACCAAACACATTTTTTCCTACGTACATTACATCTAAATTATGCTGAACTAATAGATGCTTCCAATATGAAAACTTTGAAAATATACCTTGTTTCCTCCAATTATGAATTTCCCCTTAACTTGGTAATCTAAAACCCCATGGTCTATTATTTTAGAAAGAGTATTCACATGTTATTAAAATTTTCCCCCATCTAATCTCAAAGGAGGAGAATTGTTTTCAACTTTAATTTTTTAAAATTATCTTTATTTCTTTTAAAAACATGATTCATAGGTAGAAAATATCAATGACATCAAATCAGGAGCTCTTTCTTTCATATGTCAAGGTAAAAGCTTTTAAATTGTCTATACAACAAAAATAAACTAATTTTTTAACAGTATTTCACTTTAACAATATTCCATATATTAGAAAGTCAATTATTATCTACATCAATGTTACTTTCATATGAAAATTTTGCTTTCTTGAGATGTCATATGTTGATACTCCTTCCTCTTATAATATTCTTAACTCATCAATCAATAGCTACAAGAATACATTTATCTTAATCTTGAGATTTTATGATATAGGGAATGATTGTAGTAAAAATTAAGTAAGTAGCAATCATGCAAATTTCAAAAGGAAGATTATGAGGAATAATTATCATAGGCCAACATGCATATGATGAAACAGATTAACTATAAGGAGCGATGTAACACCCAAAAAATTAATTAAGGTGTTAATCATGGATTCAGATTAATTAGGAATAATTGATATAGGATGATTGGGCAAGTTAAGTGAATGGAGATTTTAGAGAAATAAATTATTAATATAGGTTTAAGATTTCGATTAGATTAAAACCTAATTTGGGCCTAAAAATTAATTTGAATAAGCCATGGGTAAGGATTTATGGAGGGCCAATGATTTTAGGTGCAAGCCTAACTCCTTATTATGAGATTTGGGCCAAGAGAGATCACTTAGTAATAGCTCAATCTGATTTAATGAAATAGAGGCCCAAGACACAATTTACATAAGCCCTTATGGTGGGCCCAACACACATTATGCAGACCCAAATTAGATTGACCCTTAGCCTGACCCTATCAAGTTGTTGCAGCCCAACTTATGAAATAAGGCCCAACAAGAATGAAAATCTGAACCCACAAGGAATTAGGCCATCGGGTCAGCATACTTCACTTAAACTTAAAATGTTCTGCAGCTCACCTCACTAAACAAAGGCCCAATAAGCACACATCTGAACCTAAGTGAATTTTAGGCTTTAGGGTTGACCCAAACCCATCTAAAACCTTAACTTTTCAACCTCTCCCTCATTTTGCTAAAACTCAAGAGAGAAAATTCGGAGGTTCAAGGGAGGCTAGGGTTCTACCAACATAGAAGCTCCATTTTTGACTCCTAGAGGATGATTTAGCCAAGGTGAGTTATATATAACTTGACCCTCTCATCCTCCTCTTCATTTTGGTCAAATTAATTTCTGGGTTTAAGCATTTTCATTTTCTTCTCAAATCTGAAATTTGGTATTGGGTAATTCCTTGTAAGATTTTCGAACTTGGAGGTTATAGGGAGGATTAGATAAGCTTTTCCCTTCCATTTTGTGTATCACTTTGCTAGAAAATGCCCCTAAGGATGTATTATCATAATGGGTTCTATTATTGTGTGAAATTACAAGGAGATAATGGTGGAGAACCCAATTTTCTGGGCTTGATGATTAAAATGTGAATTTTGGTGAGTCTATGGTGGATTTTCGGAGGTAAGGCTATGGCTGTTGTTAAGTGAGTATATCCTTCCCATTTTGATGCATTTTTTGTTAGTTTGAGACTCTTATAGTTGACCTATGATATGGGCTTTAGTTTCATGTGAAATTACCCAGAAATTGGAGTGAACTATGGCAATTTCTAGTGTGGGAAAGTTGGAATCCGAAATTAAATCCCTTGGTAATTAGGTGAGTAACCTCTAGTCTGTCATTAGTAGTTCAACTCTTTGGATATTTGATTGTGATTAGAAATGATGATAATTATGCTTGTTATAGGCTTGGTGTGCATTTGAATTATTATGGTAGCTAGGGGAAGAGTAATTGGCTTCATTGAGGTAACTGGGGTTATTCTTCACTTTCATGTATATGTTCATGTTGATCTGATATTGTTTGCACATATATGGTTTTGAAATGTTAAATGATTAGTTGACTACTTGAATTGTTATTGTGATTGGACCTTGTGAGTCCATGGTGGGGCTGTGGTGCGTCTGCCACCCTTGCATGTGCTTTGATCGGACACTGGGTTGTGATCAGACCCCAGATGCACTGAGCCCTGGTTGTACTTATTATGGAGTAGGTGCCATGGACAGACCTCTCCTGGTGTTATTGGCCATTAACATGTAGTGTATGACTGCTGGTATGGGACAGTAGTTATTTGTAGTTTAACTAGTTCATTTGCAAATTGAATTGATGATTTTGGTATTGATGACATGAAATTGCATTGGAGTAATTAACTTGTACATATATATGGAATCTGCCCTTTTGTTACTGAGATTATATATCTCACCCCGTTGTGGGCTAACATTTTCAAGGATTGGACCTCTTAGTGGTAAGGAGAAAATTAACGGAAGTTTGCTAAATGGTTTGGTAGCACATAGGTTTGAGAGCTGATAAACATATATTTCTATCTATTTTATTCTCCTAAGCATAGGCATTTTAATAATAAAATATAGCTTTAAGACTTTAATTAGATAAGATTTTGTTTTAGAAGCCATTTCTATATTTTAGGAGTTAATTTGTAAAATTTTAGAATTTTAATGCACAAATCTTTTTAAATGAATTATGTGAATATTCCTATTTCATCTTTTCCATTCTTTTTGTGCAGAATTTGAACAATTTGAATTTAAATGTTGGAAAGAAAGGGAAACTTAGGTGTAGAGCAAATGGAAGCTCGCATTGCTACCCTAACCCAATGTCACAATCAGCACTCCTTCATCCACATAATAGCTCACTTATACATGATTGCACACCCACAGGCCAGCTTTGCACTTCACTCTCATGCATCCACACTAGCCATGGTTTACACTCAAGAAGGCAGCATCTCCATATTAACTTCTTTCACATGCATAACTTCCACCATGTCTCCAACATTAACACACACAAAGGCCACGAGCTGGAAAAGAGGGGGGAAGGCACAGGTTCACCATAATGCAACAGTAGCTCTTAACTTCATGCACTACAGTAGCTTAAACGAGAGAGCAAACAAAGAAGGTACTGGATGGGCACGAGTAGAGAAGAGCTTCACATGGAAGGAACAAGTAGTTTGAATGTGTGATACAAAAAGAAAAGAAGGAGCTTTCAGCTGGAATGAGTTGCACGATAAGTAGAGAAAGCAACATGAAAAGCTTACATGGTTTAAGCGAGATGGAGAAGAAGAAGCTACGTGGTGAAGGAGAAGGAAGAATGAAGCTACGAGCTGCACATTGGAATGGGAGGGAAGACGATGGAGCTGAATGATGGAAAGAAAAGAAGCAAGTTCGAACTGCATGAGCTAAGGCTACGTGGAAAAGGGAGCACATGATAATTAAAAACACTCGGGCAGCACGTTAACGCGAGTTTGGGTTCTACGTGGAAAAGAGAAGCTTGAGAGGAGGAGTATGGGCTGGAGAGAGATGTGCATGGAAGATTCAAAAGCTACATGTTGAGTAAATGAAGAAGTAACCACGGGCTGCAGCAGAGAAACGAGTAATGATGCATGGATACGGGTTAACAAGAGCTGGGAAGGAACACGAGTCAAACACACCAGACCAGTGGCTAAGCAGAGCATGAGCAGAAGAAACACAAATGCGTAAAAGACGCTGAACTGGGCAGAGAAAGCTGGAAAGAATGAATGCTACTTGAAGAGTTTTTCTCTTTGGTCTGAACTTGAGCAGAGGAGACGAGGGAGAGAAGGAACTAGCCATGTTTCTGGTTGAGAAACGAAGGAAGAGGGGGGATGCATAAGAAGAAGCTTCGAGCTTGCATAGGACGCGAAAAACTAATGAGGAGCAGCAGAAGGAATCACGTGGAAACCATGGTGAAATTTACATGAAGAAGCTAAGAAGCTACGGGCATTAGGAGAAGCAGCTGAGCACGTGGAGTTTAAAGGAAGCAAGTGGATTATTATATTCACAATGGGGGCCCACTCTCATACACACATCCATGCAGCTCCAAGTATAATACACACGAAAAGAAGAAGTAGGCACGTGATTTTTAATGAGGACGGGAGCATATTTCAATCATCCAGAATCTACAATTCATTCACGCCTCTACAATTCATTCACGCCTCTACAAGTCATTCACGTCTCTATATTTTCGCAAACCCTCACCTATATATATCCATATATTCATTCTATATCCTTCACCACATTCACGCCATATAAGGTCCAGCATTCATCCACCCATTCATCCATCACCTTCATTCCATCTTCCATCCATCTCCACCATACAATGAAGCTCTAATCCATCTTGAGGCTAGCAAGGAAGAAGACCTTGGTGCAAGCTTGAATCCATAGAGAAAAATTCAGGATTTCTTGGCTAAGAAATTCTCTATTTTCCTACACTTTTTCTCTTTCATATATCATCTTGGTTAAGTTATATTTGATAGGGAATTTGTGTAATTATAATTAGTGGCTGGTTAGACACTAATTAGGGAACCTTTTTGTTGATTAATTGATCTGATTGGACATTGATTTCAATTTATTATCTAATTTCCCATGTATGCTTCAAAGGTGTTCGATAAAATACATGAGTGAGATTATGTGTTTGAATGTTTAATTTGAGGATTCCTTAATGTTTAGTTGGTTAATTAAACATTTAGGATGATGATTCAGAGGTTAATTAATCAGTCAATCAATCAAATTAGGTATTCATTGATCCTAAAACAAGAATTGACAATTTAATGCAGGGTTGAGGTTTCAATTCAATATTAGATCGTTAATTTCTTGATTCTTGCGTGGTAACTCAAGATAATTTGTTATGAACACAATTAGGGACTCTTAGACCAGAATTAATCACAATTAGATTAGGATAAGGATAGTGGATACCAAGGGACGAATCTAAAGCTAGTCACAAGCCCATCTTTCACCCATAATTCACCCAATTAGGTAGAATTTAGGAATTTTAATTCAATTTAGTTTTAGGTTAGTTTAATTCAATCAAAACCCCCTTTAGTTTAGAAATTTTAGAGTCTTTTAACATTTAGAAAACTCAATTAAACATTGAACTCCAATTCCAAGGGAGATGACTTAGGTTGTGCCATTAGCCACATATTTTATCAACCTAGTTTTATTTTGAGGGTTGCGCGACGAACCACTCAGGAGCTTTGACAATGTATTGTAATTAAATTGCTAGTTTTGTATCATTGCTGCATTGCATCATGAGTTGCCAAGTATAGGGATTATATATGTAATTTGATTATCATGGAATTGAACATTTTGATTGTAATTAGCTAATAATGGATAAGTGATTCGATTTTATATGAACATTAAGCATTGACCCCATGCACCTTGTGACCATAATACATTTGCTGTCATTAATATATGAACTCACTAGTTTATGGTAACTAGAGGGTTAAGGATCCACATTTGAATTTTGAATTGGAAATGGAGGGTTAGATGAGTAAATAAGGTAGGAAACTACCATTAGGGTCATATAAAATGAGAGAAAGCGGTCCTAGAGAGTTCCTAAGACGAGACAGAGTGTGTGGGATGAAACTTAGGAGATATAGCTCCAGGAGGGAGTCACGCTGTGTCTAAGAGGGCTTTGCTGCGACCAAATGAAAGACAGAGTCGAAGGGCGCCGCGGCACAACGAACCCCGCCTCGGTGCAAAGGGAAAACAATTGGTCTGGGAAGTAATAGTGGCGAGGAGCGTCGCGGCGCAGAGCGAAAAAAATTGCCCAAGAGGGTAACAGAACCGGAACTCACTGCGGTGCATTATGTCTTGCCGCGACACGAGTCGAGGAAATTAATTAAGAGTTGGACAGTAGCAAAACTCGCCATGGTGCAAATGTATTGTGTCGAAACGAGAATCGCGAGGGTTGGGAATAGTAGTTCCAGGAGGCGTTTCCGCCGCAGCGCCATGTAGGCTGGCCGCTGCGAGATTTGTGAAGTTTGCCCCAGTAATTCTAGAGAGCAACTTGGCCGAGGCAAGGAAGGTATAGGCCGTGGTGCAAGTCTCTAAACTCATAATTTTAATCTAGAAACCCTCGTTTCTTCAATGGTAATGCTATGATATGATATAAGAATTCTTGTGGGAGATTTTTGGTATGTTGGAACTTATGAACGGTTGAATCACAGACCCCTCATGATAATATAATTTCTTCTATGCATTCTCACTTGTGTGATCGTTAAGTGATGACCTTAATATCAATGTTCAAATTTCCCCATACTTTCGTAATGTAGTAAAATATAATGAACTCAAACCTTGATCATTAATTAATAATCGCGCATTTAACCATCAATACAATGATCAGAAGGTAGGGTTGTCACAAGCAAACTATTTGTATATAAACTAGTCAAATATTTCATAGCAAAATTAGGATATACCCTATCAAAATATTTCCATACTTCTTCATTTGATGGATGACACAGTGCATCTTTACGTCTTCTATTATTTTAACACCATCACATAAGCTCGGGAAAACTCATTGAAATGTGAAGCCTCTACAAGTTATGGGCAATTTGTAACACCATAATGACTTAACTCCAACTAATATCCTTTTAGGCTTGATTCCATATAATTTTCAATGCAAAGGACCAAAACCGTGGTATTTTCCTACTTTAAGTATGGGTTTAATCAATTATATTCTGCCCTGTGGGTCCTATGAACCCATCATTCATATTCTCTACTCAAACACCATTTATACAACTCATACATAGCCTCAAGCAACCCATAAACCATAGATATGAAGATAAAAACCAAGAAAATGCAATTTCTCATATGGGCCCAAAAGTTAGATTTTTGGCTCTAACTTTAGAAAATCATAAATAATTCTAAGAAAATGGGAATCAAGCAAAACATATCTCTCTGGAAAGCTCTAAGTGTTAAATTTACACTAAAAATACTTTCCAACCACAATCTTAGCATTTGGACCATGTTTGATATCGAAAAAGAGACAAAGGTCCAACTATCCTTGGTATTGATGCAACTTGTTGTCAAGAACTTTGAAAATCCATAACTAATTCCACAAAAATATAATCTGGACAAAATATACCAATTTGGAGAGCTACAGATGTTAACTAGAGGAAAAAATAAGTTCAGATCATTTCAGTAGCCCTTGGACCTCAAAAACTGATGGAATAGTAACGAAGGTCGGATGGCTTCCCTGATGCTGACACAAAATTTTAGAAAGTTCTTTTTCCCTCTACAGACCTCCGATTGATGTGCTTCTAGTTGGTATAGGTTATTGTGGATATCTAGTTTATACCCATAAAATTTCATGACAATCGGATACCGTTTGGTCCACGAATGACACAAATTCATTTTTGGACCTAATTGTACAGTATAATAACCAAAACCAAAAAATTCTCCAACTTCAACAATTCACCAAATATTCCCTAGACCTCCAAATATTATCCACTTTAGCTTCCCAAGAAGCTCTCAATAGGCTCTAGAGGCATGCCAAATTTCATATCAAAAAGAGCTCATTTAGTCATATCTTGACAGAGCTCACAAATTTAGCGGTTTTGGTACTCAAAATAGTTCAAAGTAGGTCCAAATGGCCTTCCATATGTTCTAGCACCTCTTGGGCAAGTTTTAAAGTATAAACATAGCATATATGAAATGCTCAAATGGTCCAAATCATCATACATTTCAAACTCATTATGCTATGGGCCAAAATGCACTATTGCATACAATCCACAAAAGGGTCAAATCCCATATTTTCATTACTTTGGCTCTCTACATAGCTCATACATCATTTATACATACTTTTATACTTGCTTAAACATTTACATCTTAAAAGAATATGTATACATATGCACTTTAGCTTTTCTATACATCAAACTATGTGTGAGTGTGCACAATGTCAAAACAAAGGCCTTCTATGCCTCATGGCCTCCACTTTTAGACTCTTGAGCTCTACCTGGACCATATGAGATGGGAGAGGAAAGGGGGTGAGATTTATGAAATCTCAATAGCTCATACACTCATTCAAGGAAGCAATCAAGATATATAAATAAGTCAAAGCATGCAAACCATTCACAATTACACAACACATGATTTTCATGCCATGATTTCATATTAATGCCAAGAATAAGCTCTAAGGACTTTTGATCTAGCCTCACTTGAGTTTTTAGGACTTTTAGATTGGCCTCACTCTTGATTTAGGAACTTTTGGCTCCACCTCACCCATCTTAAGGGACTTTTGGCACTACCTCACCCGAGCAATTTTTACAATCCAAAACATAAGCATATTGGTACCAATGTATCAAGGCAATAACATATGGCATGTCTCACACAACAAGCATTTACACAAGCATACAATGACTATATACATCTAAGAATGCAACAAGAAAAAGTGGAGAGCTACCTTATAAGCTAACACAAATCTTCCCTTTCAATTTCTCTTCTCCCTTCTTAGTCTCACAATCACAACTAGATGGAGGTGCTTCTCTTGAACCTAGACACACAAAGAACATAGAATTACTCTCTCATAACTCAACAATTATTCATAAAGCTAGGGGGTTCTTTATAGTAAACCCTACAAAGCATGTAAGAAACTAGGGGTTCTCTCTCTCTCTAGAATTTCACCAACTCTTCTTCCTTTCTCAAGCTCTCAAGTTGGTAGAACTAATATTTTCAAGGAAAGCAAAAAAGAAAAAGTAAAAATACATGAGTTCTAGCCTTCTTCAAGAGTGGTTTTCCACTTTTTCTCTTTTGAACTAAACCCAAAACATAGCTAATTCAACATCCAAAACCATAACAAGAGAGGGCAAAGAGAGAAGAATAAATTTCTAGGAAGAAAAACTATGGAAATCTTAAGCTTGCTTACCTTTTATTTGTTCTTCCTTCCTTTACTTGGTCTCTCTCCCTCTCAAGCCTTTAGACGAAGCTTAGGTCGGTTAAAAGAAAAGGAATAGATTGGGGCGCTTTAAGAAGTTAAATTCTTTTTTTTTTCATGCTTTTCTGGACTAACCCTTGCTATAGCGAAGCATAACCCTCGCTACGATGAGCACATATCAGTCCCAGACCCCTATTTTTGCTACGGTGTGCGCTATGACGAGCAGCTCCCTAGTTTTTGTATGGGATGCCCGCACTCGCTATAGCTAGAAGCATTTTCGCTATAATGAAAATGCACTCTCGTTATAGCTAGCCCCTGTCTCGCTATAGCGAACAGGTACATTCGCTATAGCTAGGCCATTTCTCGCTATAGCTAGTAGACTTGGAAAATTTCAGAACTTCAAAAATTTTTAGTTTCTCTTTTTTTTTTCTTTTCTTTTTTTTCGGTTGTTACACAATTAGTAAATAATATATTCTTTTTACTAGAATCTCTTTAGAACTTAGCCTTTAACTGGGTCAACTAGTTTTATATTGAAGCACTTCACAAAATTTACACATGGCCTCGTTTATATTATTTTTGTAATACAACATATATCTATTAATACAAACATTGCAACATCTAAGATTTTTAAAAATTTTCTAAGTTTGCTGGCTAGAGCCAGGACCCCTGTTAGCTATAGCAAATGTACTTGTTCGCTACAGCGAGTTTCTAGCTAGCTATAGCGAATATACCAATTTGTGTGACGATCCTAATTTCTAATCATTGTAATTAAGGTTAAATACATGATTAATAATCATAAATTAGGTTTACAAGACGTTACGATTAATTACATCCAGAAAATATAAGAAAATTTAAACCTTAATGTTATTAGAGTCATCAACCATATAATTACAAGTACTCACGTACATCAGGGAAACAAACATTCATTTATAAGCCTTTGATTCTATTACCTATCAATTCTAACTCACAAGAATCTTCTACCAATGTCTCTAAGTCATCCTTTGGGATTACCATCTGAAAAACAAAGATTTTCCTAGTTAATATAATGGTTTTAGGACATTCGTCGCGGCTAAATTATACTTAGCCATGGCCAATTACTCTTGGCTTCACCCCTTACATCGTTACTAATTATCGCTGCGGCAAGTTGGACCTTCACTGCAGCTAACCTACATGGCGTCGCGGTTAGGAAACTTCCTAGATTCTACCTCGCTCGCTTCTCATTATTGGCTGCGGCCAATTCCCTTATTAGCTACGGCTAATTCCTTTCTGGAATACCTAGGACATTTTCATAAAAGTTCGCCACGGCCAATTCCATCTTTCATCGTGGCAAATTTTCCTCTGGATGACTCCTAGTTTAGCCCCTCACATTTTGCCATGGAGAATTACTCTCTGGACCTCTCCCTGGGCAACTTTGCCTCTATTGGCCATGGC
The DNA here is from genome assembly GCA_026724425.1 of Erythrophleum ivorense. Taxonomy (NCBI): domain Eukaryota; kingdom Viridiplantae; phylum Streptophyta; class Magnoliopsida; order Fabales; family Fabaceae; genus Erythrophleum; species Erythrophleum ivorense. The sequence goes on along the minus strand of JAIUCV010000678.1, from coordinate 288,216 downwards.
TAATCATATTTTGGCCGCGGTGAAATGCCTTATGATCCTATAACTCTTAAAACTTTATCTCATACTCTCCACTCTCTATCTAGGGACTCTCTAGGGCTACTCTCCCACTTGTTATAAGATTCTAATAGCATTTATCTAGCTGATTTACCCTAGCCATTGTATCATTACCCATCTATCATTTAGATGTCAATTTTCCTACTCATCCATGGGTCTTACGTTAGCAAATTTATAAATTTCTCACACTGGTCATTCAACCATACTTTCATTGGATATTTCATGCATCGCTAGTTCAGGTCTACAATCAATATATCATAGGATTTCATTACACAAATAGTCAGTTATATCATAGGTTCACCAACCATAAGTAGTGTCAAAGCTCATACATCCATCAACAACTAATATGAAGCCTATTTCTCAATGGTTACATTCTATGTTATCAAAATACAAACTCCTACACTTGGCAATACAGATACGTGATGATGCTATACAAGGTTAACAAAATTAGCATCTACTCTATTCCACTCAGACCAAGTGTAGCTCCCCACACCAAGTCTCAGCTTATGGATGTTCATCCACTTGCTTGCCCTTATCCTTACCTGAAGAACCTTCATCTGAAATGTTTAATCCCATAAAATGGGGTAAGATGTGAATCTTAGTAATCAAGGCAGATACCATCATATATTTCAGTTTAATTAGCATATATGCATGATTTCACATAAGCATCAGAAAACATACTAGTCATGGGGAGTTGAAATATGCCAAGAAAGTATAAAACCATTGATTTAGGCCATGGGGAGTTGAAATATGCCAAGAAAGTACAAGAGAAATTAATGAATTTCAAGTTAGAGATATGTAGAGCTCTTGAATGTAATGTAAAAACTGATTTGGTTCATAAATCCCCTAACATATGTGAGTGTTTGTTTGAGTTCCTAAGACCCCTAGGAAGCTTCCTAAGCACCTTTCCTTTCAAGGAAAATTTAAAAGCTTCATTAGACCTTTTATGGAAGCATAGATAAAGTATGCTTCTTAAATATGTGGTTGATGCTTTGGCTTGTTCCAAGAGAGTAATTATATGTTATGTGTTGTGTCTAGGCCAAAGAAATCAAGCTCCATCTAGTTGCAGTTGTAAGACCGAGAAGGGGAAAGAAAAATTAAAAAGGAAGAATTATGTTGGCTTGCAAGATAACTTTTCACTCTTTCTTGTTGCATTCTTGGATGTATGATAGTCATTGTATGCTTGTATGTGCACTTGTATTGTGAAACATGTCATTTGATATTGCATTGTCACATTAGTACTAATATGTTTATATTTTGGGTTGTGAAAATTGCTCTTAAAGGGTGAGGTGGTGCCAAAAGTCCCTAGAAATAATTAAGACAAAGCTAAAAGTCTCATGGATGAGTGAGGCCAAGTCAAAAGTCCCTAAACCAAGGGTGAGGCCAATTCAAAAGTTCCCAAAATGGGGTGAGGCTAGATCAAGAGTCCTTAAAGCTCATTATTGCCATTGATATGATTTTCATAGCATGTAAATCATGTGTTGTATGATTTTAATGGTTGAATGCCTACTTGCATGCTTTGACATGTTCATATGCCTTGATTTTTCCCTTGAATGAGTGCATGAACTATTGAGATTTTATAAATCTCACCCCTTCCTTCTCCTATCTTAACATATTAGGTGGAGCTCATAGAGACCAAAGTGCAAGTCAAGGAGCTTGAAAAAGCTATTTCTTGCTACTTTGTATAGTTTTGTATGACCTTTGATATAAAGAGATGTCAATATTTATATGTATATGTTATTTTTAAGATGTAAATATTTGAACAAATGTAAAAGTATATATAAATGATGTGTGAACCATGTATAGAGCTAAAGCAATGGAAATATGAGATTTAGCCCTTTGGTGGCTTGTATGTAGTAGTGTATTCTTATATGTAGCATAGTGAGATTAAAATACATAATAGTTTGGACTACTTGGGCAATTCATATGTGATGTATTAGTGATTTAAAACTTGCCCAAAAGGTGGTAGAGCATTTAAGAAGTCATTTGAACTACTTTTTGCCCATGGAAGGTGTTAAATTCGCTATATTCGTGAGTTATGTCAAGATATGACTAAATGAACTCCCTTTGATTTGAAATTTGCCCATATCTTGTTGAGAAATTTTTGGAAAGCTAAAGTGAGTATTATTTGGAGATCTGTGAAATTTTTGGTGAATTTATGAGTTGGAAAATTTTTTGGTTTTGGTCAATACATTATGCAATTAGTCTAAAAATGAATATATGTCATTCATGGGGCAAACAATGTTCAATTATTATGAAATTTTATAGAAAGAAACTAGACATTCACAGTGACATATACCAACTAGAAGCACCTCAATTGGAGGTCTGTAGAAGGATAAATAGTTTTATGAAGTTTTGTGACAACATCAGGGATGCCAGCTAACCTTGGCTACTGTTCCATCAATTTTTGAGATCTAAAAGCTACTGAACTGGTTTGGACTTATTTTTTTCCTCTAGTTAACATCATAGCTTTTCAAATTAGTATAATTTGCCTAGATTAGATTTTTTTGGAATTAGTTATAAATTTTTGAAGTGCATATCAGAAATCTGTATTAAAAACACTGGGCAGCTTGACCTTTTGAGCTTTTCTATTGTCAAACATGGTCCAAATGCTGAGATTGTAGTTTGGAGTTATTTTTAGTGTAAATTTGATATCTAAATCTTTTCAGAAAGATATGGTTTGCTTAATTTTTATTTTTCTAGATTTAATTATGATTTTTCAAAATAGAGCCAAAAATCTAACTTTTGGACCCTTGTGAAAATTTGCATTTATCTAGTTTTTGATCCCATATTCATGGTTCATGGATTGTTTTATGCTATGTATGAGTTGTATGAGTAGATTTTGGGTAGAGAATGTGATTGATGGGTTCACGAGACTTACAGGGCGAAGTATGACCGTTTAAACCCCGACATAATGCATTAAAATGCTATGGTTTTAGTCCTTTTCTTTGAGAATTATATGGAATCAAAGCTTAATAGATAATCGTGATTAATATATTATGGTGTTACAAACATCAATTTTTTGAGCAAATAGACCAAGTTTTGGTATTCGCTTTTTGGTTTTGCACTAATTCTCAAATATGACATTATCAAGTAGGTAACTTTTTCTCACAAAAGACTTGCAAATTAATTAAAACTCTACTTTAACATATTGCTATCAGATTTAATACTTAGCATTCTTACAGTAATAAACAATTTAAATTGATTACTATATCCTAACAAAAGTGGTTAATGATATGCATTTAATAAATCAAAAAATTTTTGGGCTTCCATATTTGGCAATTCCTCAACATAATTAGTGTTATTATCATAATACACTTTATCATAGCTACCAAGATTAAAATTAGGACTGGTTACGTCAAAAATCATTCTTTCATTTTTATTATCATGGTTTTTATGTACTAATCCTGAGCTAGATATAGTTTTAACGTATATATTAGTTGGAGATGGTTCAATCTCATTATAGTATATCCAATACTAATATCCTCGTTAAAACTTTTTTAAAAATAAAAATTAGTTTTTACTTCATCAATAGTAAAACATTCTCTATTTTTTTGTTTAGAACATAAACATGAACATCTAATTTTTATTTTTTCATTTCTTAAATTGGGTCCTTTTTTTACAAGCAAAAGTGATAGTTTCTTTTTACCTCTTGTAAAAATGTATCAGTATATTCTTTACATCTAAGATTCAATTTATTATATATCTACCTTCGATTATCAAGATTTTTCAATTTTTCGTTAATAAATAATTTAAATATTATTTTACAAATTTTGATAAAAAATATTATCTTACAAATATTATCAAATAAACAAAATTTTCCATTGCATTAAATGACAAAAAAATTTAATATTAATTTATGAATATTATCCAATAATAAATATTTCTCCACTATATTATCACAAAAATAATTAATAAATAACAATATTAAATAAAAAATAATATTTCATAAAAATATTATCAAGCAATTATTTATACATATATTTTGAAAAAATTAAAATACTTGAATATGGAACTCCAATCAAATAAATGTTGAGAGAAATGAAGATGAAGAAATCTCGAATGTAGAGTAAAACCATAGAAACTAGAGGATGGCTTTTTGAACGCAAATTATACATAGATTAAAAAAAAAGAGAGACAGAAGAGACAGATAGGAAAAATATAGAATAGAAATAAAGTAGAAAAATGAAATATGGAAGGTGAATAGATTATATAACTATCTGCTCAAATGACTATTTTTCCTCAAATAACCAGTTTTTTATGTTTAAAAATATGCAATGACTTTAATTTTTGAAAGCTAAAAAAGTTAAATCTACAATAAACAAAATTAAAAAAAATATGTGGCGACTAAAATTTTGTTGGCCAACCAAAGTTTAGTTGCAAGATTGACAATTATAATTTTTTTAAACTTTTTGTCAGTTTTATGTATGTATTTTTTATATTTTATATTATTATTTATTGTTTAGCGACTAAAATTTTTTATCCATCTAAAAGTTAGTCAGAAATCATGTAAATATTAAAAAAAAATTCATAGCAATTGGAACTTAGTGAAAAACATCAATCGAAAATCCTTAATATTGTTGTAGTGAGTCTCACTAAATCAACGACATGTTGTCTTTTGTGAAACTATTCTGTAAGTTACTAAAACTCTATTGAATTATCTTTATCATATTAGTGTTTTGTTTAGTAGAGGAAATAGGAAGGAAAGGAGAACAAATGGGGGAAGTAATTTATTTATTTTTTGTTTGGTATAGGAGGGAAACGAAAGGATTGGGAAGAAAATAGCCCCATGTTTTTGTCTTGGAAACGAAAGGATAGGGAAGAAAATAAGAACTTATCAAAGAAAAATGTGCTGTTTTTGTCTTGTTTGCTCTATAAGTTTTTTTTTGGCTGCATTAATGGTAGTCTCCCACATATTCTTGGGATTTAGTGCAAAGATACCCTATAATTCGGAGGACCATGGCAATTATTGTGAAATATGCAGGAAAACCACATATGAAGAAGAATGGAGAAGTTCTAGCTATGCATTTGAAGGGAAAACCTACTGCACACTTCTATATATACAATTCCGAGTTTTCTTTAATTTTACATATATTGTGGCTCTGGCTCCAGTATCCTGCACTTCCCTCAACCGTATAATATATTATTGTACAATTGCTGTCATTGAATTTCTATGGGGTTAGGTCCAGGATTACAAGTTGAGCTCCTATGACTACATTTCATTTATTTTCTTCAGAAAATTGGGTAATTTGTTTTCGACAAAGAAATTTCAAGAAAACATGTTGTTGGTGTTATCACCAGACAATTAATCCTATCGGAAACTTGTTTATGTTAATGTTGGTGACGTGAGACAAAGAAAAGACCTTGTTTTCTTCGACTTTATTCATCGGATGCTATGTCTCGTTTAATTAAAATTGCATTGCCGAAAACGAATCTTCATCATAAAATATGATAAAAGCAAGAGTCAAGTGTTTAATATTTTATCAAATGGTGTCTACATTTTTAATATGATCCGATTTTGCTATTTCATCCTATAATTTATCCAAAATTTATTCCCCAATTAACAATAGGGGGACTTGGATTCAAATCAGCAAATTGTTAACTTTGTCTTAAATTTTGTGTGAATCATGGGTCAAAAAGACAAAATTGAATCATTTAAACAAAGATAAAAGGATAACATTGTCTATTTTTAAGCTAAAAAGACTATAAAAGTTTATAAAACTAGAGGAATCAAAGTGTATTCAAACCTATATTTTTTTGTGAAAAAAAAAAGTTAGAATAAATTACAATTCTTTCATGAGATTTTGTTAAATATACCTCTTTCGTATTAAAATTGTTGTTCTACTCCCTTAACATTTGATTAACATTGCAAAAACCTCTATTTCAATTTTCATTTTATCATTAATATTAATTTCCAACACAATAAGTATTTTTTCTAAAATTGAAATTATTCATTGCATTTATTAATTAAAAGTAAAATTACAATGTTATATTATGTAAAAAATAAACTTCACTAATAAAAAAAATACTAACAAAGTTTACATAATATATATCAAATATTACCGAGTTAAATAAAAAAACAAATCATAACTACTCTTGTTTATCTTGTTTCGAATCGAGGGAGAAGTTGTCACTTCTCACTAGAGCAAATTCGAGCAAACCAACCGGAAGAACTACTTGCAATTAAAAAAAAAAAACAATCCAAATCTTCTACAATTTATAAATAGCTTATATATAATATAATAAAAAATATGCATATATATATATATATATAATAAAAGCAAATTGTATACATATTATCACTGTTTTTTAATGAGATTTTGACTCTAGTACAATATATAAAATTTTAAATCTTTTATATGCACAACCGTCAATTTTTTTTTATATATATATTAAGTTTTATTTTACTTTTTTTTTAAAATATGAGTTACGGTTTTATGAAAATTATGACCCTTCAAAAATTTTAAAAAAAATTATACAAAATGGGTCACGATTTTGTGGCAATTGTGACCCATTTTTTTTAAAAAAATAAATATAATAGATCAATATAATTTGATTTGCTAATTGAATAAATTAAATGTCAAATTCTTAAATTAAATATCCACCAATTCTTTCCCTTTCTTTTTGTTACAATAATAAAAATTGTCAAGTTTTCGTTAAATTTTTTATTGCTCATTAAATATTTCAATACATTTTTTAAGTTCAATATTACTTAATAATTTGATTAAAAAAAGAAATGAGGAGTAAAAATTTAATTTGTAAAAAATTTTTAAAGATATTAAAAATTTAATATTTGCAAAAAAAATTTCATTAAAATTAACATATGAGGAGTAAAATTTTAATTTAATTGAAGAAAAAGACATGAAAAGAGAAGTATAATTTTTAAAATAAGAATTTATATAAATATGAATGATAATGATTTAAAAAAAGTGAAAGAGATTTTTAAAAAATTATGGCTAAGTGGTATAAAAAAATAAATGTAAAATAATTTAAATTTAGTAAAAAAAATAGACACAAAGAAATAGAAAACCATTGTTTAAAAAAAAATAATATTCTTTTAAACTTGATAAAATGATTGAAGATAAATGAAATTTGTTTTAAATGATTATATTTTTTTTGCATAATTGTTAAATTAGTTTTTTTAAAATAAATCTTTATTGATAATTAATAGATACTTAACACAGACTGTATAAGTTCGCAATTAGATAAGTTTGTCTTCAATATTTATTTTTTTAAAAGATTACATAAATTTTAAGAAGTGAGGAGTAACCTTTTTGTTTTTTAGCCAGTGGAAATGAAAAGTAATTTACTCCACATTCCCGTTAAAATTTAAAGAAGAACATTAAGTATTTTTAAAAATAATTTTAATAGTTAAATGTATCGATATTATGTTTTTACCAATAATATAAAGGAGTCAAAAAGTCTCACGACATGCTTGCCAATTTTATTGCTTTTATTTTCTCTAATAACAAGCATTGTTTTGTATTAAAAAGATAAAGAAAATTATTTAACTACTTAATAGCCAAAGCGCTCCCTTTTAATAACATACAACTCACGATTTATAAGTTTGGATTGTCATAGCCATGGGAAAGAATTGGTGGATATTTAATTAGAATTTGATATTTAATTTATTCAATTGACAAATTAAATTATATTAACTCATTATATTTATTTTTTTAAAAAAAATGGGTTACGGTTGCCATAAAACCATGACCCATTTTGTATAATTTTTTTTTTAATTTTTGAAGGGTCACAGTTTTCACAAAATCGTGACTCATATTTAAAAAAAAATTAAAATAAAGCTTAATGTATATAAAAAAAAAAGATTGATGGCTCTACATATAAAAAATTTAAAATTTTATTTATTATACTAGGGTCAAAATCCCGTTTTTTAATTATTCTCCATCCCATTTCGCAGTCGCGAAACCGAGAAATTCAATTTATAAAAAGACAAACCACAACCACTCTTATTTATCTCAACCGTTATCTCCACCGCTGAGAGGACAAATGAAGGGAGACAGATGGGGCCATTCTAGCCCCTTAATATTTTGGTTTCGTACATATACAGGAGAAATTTCAACCACTCTTGTTTATATTATACTATTACAATTTATTGCCCTTCACTAGCTGGAAAAGCTCATTATCCTCAATAACACATGTCCGAATCAAAGTATCCCGACTCGTCTTCGCCGACACGCTCAAATCGGAGATACGCGAAAACGATGACGTCTTCATGGCATTTTCCCATGTTCTTCACCATCATATTCCCGGTCGTGGTGGCTTCCATTCTCTTCCGGCTCCACCCTTTCCAGCCGGCTCACTACCCTGCGGACGAGTTAAGCCGGCGCGCCTTTACGGCGCCGGCGCGCAACGAGAACATGCGAAGAGGATCGGAGGCTGTGGGGGAGGGACACCTGGAAGAACCTGAAGACTTGGTTTACGATGCTGCCGCACGCGTCATTTATACGGGGTGTCGGGATGGGTGGATCAAGCGAGTGACCGTGAACGACTCGGTGGCTGACTCGGTAGTCGAAAGATGGGTCCAGACCGGCGGAAGACCTCTCGGTCTTGCTTTGGACCGGAATGGTGGACTTATAGTTGCTGACACCAACAAGGTAGTTTCTTTCAGTCCATATTTAGCTAACAAAGAAATAGTTCCACAAAAAAACCAAAAAAAGGAAAATTTTTTTTCACAGAAATCACAGAAAAAATAAAATTCTTAGATATACAGGAGAAATTCAGAAAGTCAACCTAAAAATTAAAGATATAAAAAGAGAAATGGGTAGGGAATCTCAGCTGCTGGTTGAGTAGCACACCAAAAGCAAGCGGATTTGGATGTTTTTTTTTTTTGGAACAATTTTAGTAACTAGTTGCCATCCCCTTGCAGTATGTGAAAAGTACATGTACAGTTGTACCGGTATTCTCGTATGATCGCAAAGTGAACAACTACGAACAGTGCGATTTTACGAGTTTATATATATATATATATATGGATAAATTTTTTTTTTATTTTTTTATTTACAGGAGGTAAAATGTAGATAGAAGTTGAATGATTGATTTTATTTTGTGTTTTGTTTTTTTAAAATAAAAGATAAATAATTGAAATTAAAAAGAAATATATATGGAAGGTTCAGATTCTTGTTCAATTTCAGTAACAAAGAATCCTTATTTAGTTTAAATGAGTCCATGATACAAGGATATTTGCATGGCCTTTTGTAATATCGTATTATATGTAATAAAAGGGATATATATATATATATATAAGAGTGTGAATAATCTTTTTTTTTTTCCCACTTTCTATATGATTTGTTAAACCAAGTCCAATGTTATCTTGTCACTAAGTTATGCATGACGACGAAAGTAGTAATTATAAAGAAAATTAGGGTGTTTGAATTTTCAAACACTAGATTAATCTGGTTTCTATATATTTAAATTTTAAATATGTTAAAAAATTTGGGAGAGATAAAAATGACGGGAGAAAAATGAACGTATCTCTTTATTTCTTTCTTTTATCTTTATTCAACTTTAATTAATGTGTTTAGGATAAGGTTCAAATTTGTCAGTTTAATATCATTAATAAAAATTTATTTTATACAAATTTCGTAAATATTTAACTGTTGAAGATCTTTATAGTTTTTTTATATATTTTAAAAAATATGCAAGAAATATATTTTTTGGATAATCTGAATGATTTAATTTTTAAAATTTTAATTTTTTATTTTAAAAATACAAAATATAAAATAAAAATAATATTTTAATTACAAATTAAAAAAATAATTTAAGTAAAAATTTAAAATTTAAATATTAAATTTAAATATTATAGGAAAATAAGATCAATTTGATAGAGCCTTTCATGTGACAGTCTGATTCAACATGTGGCACTCAGCTTTGCGGTGACGTTAGGAAATCTGCATCCTTCCCAATCCTCCATCCTCTTCAATTTCTTTTCATTTGGCTTAAGATTTTTCACATGTCACCCGCTGTGGGGCCCTATTTGACTTTGGAAACGCATCAATGTATATAATAATTGAAATATTTTATCATTGTCTTTCACTTTTTTTTTCACAACTTTTAGATTATTCATATTTTTTTAAAACCTTTCTGTAGGATCTATGAACCATGCATAAGTTTCATAGAAATTTTTCATATTGTCCCTGGATCTCACGAACAGTTCAGCTAATTATAAGAAAGAAAAATATAATTAAACATTTCTTTTAAAAAATAAATTTATAAATAGTCATTAAATTTTTGAAACTAATAAATAAATTTCTGATAAGTTTTTTTTAACTATTTTTCTTTTATCAATGTTAACTTATTTATCACCTTAATTTTAGAAATGTTTAAGATAATAAAAGAGTTGACTTTAATAAAAATAGAAAAAATGATTTATTTATTGGAATGTAAAAGTTCAGAAGCTTATTTATTGATTTTGAAAGTTGAAAAAATTATTTGTAAGTGACTTAAAATTTAAAAGAATTTTATGCATTTTTTCCTTTTTAAAGCTACATTAATACACTTATATTCAATATCTATTTTGTCAATTTAATTATTCAATGAATCTAAATTTACAATTTAATTATTATTGACTGATAAGTGAATCTTAATGTTAAACTTCATTATTAAGAAATTACAGATTAAATAAAATATTGATTTGGCATTTTAAAAAAATGTTTATATTCTAATTATAAAAAATTTAAATAGCTTAATAATATTTTTTAAAATTTTTTTTAATACCAAGTTCTTAATTCATCTTTTATTGTCATTATTTAAGATTTAAATGCACTTTTTTAAGTATTTTTTTTCTCATAAAGTTGTTTTAAAAAAATTATAACATGTTTTAGTACAGCAACAAATTATTAATTTTTTCAAAAGAAAAATTATCACTCAAATTTTAATAGGAAAACAAAAGAAACGAAGTTAATTTAATGAAACTAAGGTAAGAATTTAATTTTAGAATTTGAATGATGCAGGGGTTAGTAAAAGTAACAAGGGAAGGGAATGTTGAGTTGTTGGCTGATGAGGTTGAAGGCTTAAAATTCAAATTACCAGATGGTGTAGATGTTGCAAAAGATGGCACCATTTATTTCACAGACGCTTCATACAAATACGGCTTCGAGGAATTCCTCTTTGACATATTGGAAGGGAAGCCTCATGGCAGACTCATCAGCTATGATCCATCAACGAACAAAACAGCCCTTCTGGTCTCCAATCTCTACTTTGCCAATGGAGTTGCAGTCTCACCAGATCAACAATTTGTGGTCTTCTGTGAAAGTGTTCTGTGAGATGATAAAACTCTATTAATAGTTTCTTTGCATGTAATTTTATTTAAAAAAAAAAGTTCGATAACAAATACCTAAACATCTGTGTTCTTTTCTCAAGAGAACTCGGCAATGATAAGTTTGGTCGGAGATTTCTTTAAATTTCTTAAGAAACTAAACTTCAGGGGAAAAAAAAAACTAATAATACCATATTTGGTGCAAATCTTTTTAAATAGTTTTGTGGGAATTTTAATTTTCTTTGACATTTAGTTTCTCACAAAAATTGGGCAATTTAATTCCGAATACATTTATGCCATTTCAGTTTTCCCAATTTATCTTCTTCTTCTTCTGGTATTTGTTTTCAACACATCTTTTATTGATTGTCAGTATATTTGATTCCTGCAATTGAATTGCGAGGACAATAATTCCTGGGATTTCAGTTTTGCTTGTTGTAAAAACTGAAGTCCGACTCTTGGTTATCTGACATACTTGACATGATGTGCTGAATTTACAGGAGGAGGTGCAGAAAATATTACATACAGGGCCCTAAGAAAGGAAGCATAGAAAGATTTATTGATGATATACCTGGCATGCCTGATAACATTCATTATGATGGAGAAGGGCAGTATTGGATTGCATTGGTCTCGGTAATGTGTAGCCCTAGACTTCATCTTTGACCCAACCGAAAAAAAAAGAAGAAAAAGCCCTACCCTTCATCATTTTTCTTCTACTCACTCAGTTTTGTATTAGAAGAAAAAGACAGATTATGTGAAGAGCTTTACTTAATAAGAAATTCAGCTCCTTTAAATTAGATACATTTCGAAATTTTTACTCAGTTTTTTAAATTATAATTCAACTAACAAATTAGTAAGGTAACAATCTGGTGGTGTATTTTTATGTGAAAGCTCCACCTTTTACATGTTAATTACTTGATTTACTTGTGAATATTTGAATATGCTCTTAAAGTATGTAAGAACTTCTTAAAGAAAGATGTGCTCTGTTTGTGTTTATTTTTCTTCGACTTTACAAAGAAATTTATAGTAAAGAATTTTAGAGGATCTTTACTAAGATAGAAAGAGAGAAAGTTGATTTTATACATATTTTCATTCTTTTATGTTACTTTCTTTCTTTTAGAAGTTGGGCATGCCTTCATTCTTTTGTATTACCTTCTCTCCTATTGTATACAGTGCAATAACCTTTTCTTCTATTGTATACGGTGCAATGATGCAAAGAATCCAATGTCATTTATGTCTTGTTTACTCAATGTTCTGTTTTTTTGCGCATTCATGGCAGTCTCTCACATATTCTTGGGATTTAGCGCAAAGATACCCTATATTTCGGAAGGCATTAGCAATCATGGTGAAGTATGCAGGAAAGCCTCATCTGGAGAAGAATGGAGGAATTCTAGCTGTGGATTTGGAAGGAAAACCAACTGCACACTACTGTGATCCTGAGTTTTCATTGATTTCAAGTGGGATTAAGATTGGGAATCATATATACTGTGGCTCCCTTCAATATCCTTTCATAATACGTCTGGATGTGAACCAATATCCCGCCCTCCCCATAACTAACAAAGAACAAGTATAAAGTTATGATGTACTATAGCAACTTTTTTAGTACCGTCAACGTTCTAATTGGTGGCATGTAAATCTATATCCATGTGCAAAACCCATGTATTGTGCAACTTTCTTTATGTCAGAAGTGAATTTGCTCTGTAGCACTTTTCCTATTTAGTTTCTAAAGAAACTTGAGTTACCAAGGGCAAGTTATTACATTCTTGAATACACTTGCTACTGTAATTTTCCCGTAGATTTGACTTTATTTTTCCTCCCAGAACATACTTCTGTAACTTTCCAATCAAAGTTTTTGGTATATCGTTTAAAAAAGAAAACTGTTGTTAAAGCTTTGTAATTAAGGTGGCACAATAGGGTGTTTGGCTTTAATGATCATCTTGCTGGGCAAAAATTGTATTGTGGCTTCAAGAACTGCCGGATAGTATACAAAGCTGTTTCTACTCAAACTCATGGATCAGCCAATATTCTTTCTCGAGATTATTATGTCCTTTAATCTGTCCATGATTTCTATATAAAGTAAACATCAAAGTATAATTAATTTCTCACTAAGATCTTCACTGTGAATCTGTGAATCTACCCATCTTCAAAAGCTTTCTTTGTTGCCTTTTGTTATGAGGATCTTTTAGCTATAAGTATTCAAATTGGTCCCAACCTCGTCCAAAGCAATTCTAGAAAAAATTGACTTAGTAAGCACTCCAAATTGCTTCAAACAAAATAGTTTTAGCGTGACAATCAACTCTAATGCTCCACTAGGCAACCTTGGCCTATTGTAAATTAAAGATTTTAATATCAGACACTTGAAAAATACACTATGTTTCAATTTCTCAAAAATCTAAACTTGAAACAACTAAAAATATCATGTTTGGTATAAAAATTCTATTATATAGTTTTATGGGAATCTTAATTTTCCTTGAAATTAGTCAACTTAATTCCAATTACATTTATGCGATTTCAGTTTTTCCATTTTATCTTCCTTTATTATTTATTTTAAGCACACTTTTTATTGATTGTCAGCATATTTAATTCCTGAGATTGAATTGCTGGGACAATAATTCCTGGGCTTTCAGTTTTGCTTGTAAAAACTGAAGCCCAACTCTTAGTTATCTGACGTCCTTAACATGATGTGCTGAATTTGCAGAAAGAAGTGCAGAAAATATTACATACAGGGCCCTAAGCGAGGAAGCATAGAAAAATTTATTGATGATATACGTGGCACGCCTGATAACATCCATTATGATGAAGAAGGGCAGTATCGGATTGCATTGGCCTCGGTAATTTGTAGCTCTCTACTTCAATTTTCTACTCAGTTTTGAGTTAAAAGAAAAAGACAAGCTATATGAAGAGCTTTACTTCATGAGAAATTGAGTTTTTTCTACCATTAGACGCACTTTGAAATTTATATTTAATTTTTTGATCTATCATTCAACTAACAAATTAGAAAAGCTAACAATCTCGTGGTGTATCTAATTATGAGAAAGCTCCACCTTTTACTTGTTAATTACTTTATTTACTTGTGAACTTTGAATATGCTCTTAAAAGCATATAAGAACTTCTGAAAGAAGAAAATTGTACTGTTTTTGTCATGAATCATTTGTATTTAATAAGTAAATGCATAATATATAATTGGAGAGAGATAAAGAGGAGACAAAGAAAAGGTAAATAAGTCATAAACACACTTTTTTTCTTTTGTCTCACGCACACTTTCTCTCTTACCATACATGATACAATACTGTATCAGATTTAAAGATATTTATCTTTTTTTACTTAGCAAGTTTTTTTTTTTTTATATGTGCATTAATGGTAGGCTCTCACATATTCTTGGAATTTAGTTCGAAGATACCCTGTAATTCGGATGGCCATAGCAATCATTATGAAGTATGCAGGAAAACCACATATGACGAAGAATGGAGGAGTTCTAGCTGTGGATTTGGAAGGAAAACCAACTGCACACTTCTATATATATAATTCCGAGTTTTCATTAATTTCACATATATTGTGGCTCTGGCTCCAATATCCTTTCATAATATGTCTGGATGTGAACCAATAGAAAGGTAATAATCTCATGGTATATTTAATTATGAGAAAGCACTACCTTTTATAGTGTAGATTCTTTGCATTTCTTATCACGGTACATTTATAAGAGAGATTTAAGAGCAAGAGAGGAAAAGCCAGAGAGAGGCAAAGGAAGAGTCCATAACCTCTCTTCTTCGCTCTGCTTCTTTTCCAACTGCACCTCTTACACTATTGCACGAGGCACAATGACACCCGCATACATTTGAATATGCTCTTATATAAGAACATTTCAAAGAAAGATGTGCTGTTTTTGTCTTGTTTACTCTCCAAGGTTTTTTTTTTCCCTTTTATTTTGGTGCATTAATGGTAGTCTCTCACATATTCTTAGGATTTACTGCAAAGATACCCTATAATTCGGAAGGCCATGGCAATCATTGTGAAGTATGCAGGAATATCACATATGGAGAAGAATGGAGGAGTTCTAGCTGGGGATTTGGAAGGAAAACCAACTGCACGCAACTGTGATCCCAAGTTTTCATTGATTTCAAGTGGGATTAAGATTGGGAATCATATATATTGGGGCTTCCTTTAATATCCTTTCATAATACGTCCGGATGTGAACCAATATCCTGCCCTCCCCAAACATACAAAGAACATGTATAAAGTTGTAACGTACTATAGCAACATTTTAGTACAATCAACATCCTAATTGTTGGCATTTAATTCTCCATCCATGTGCGAAATCCATGTATTATACAACTCTCTTTATAATATGTCAGAAGTGAATTTGTCCTGTATCAGTTTTTCCATTTAGTTTCTAGACAAACTTGAGGTATCAAGAGCAAGTTATTACATTATTGAATACGCTATTTATATAATATTACAACTAAAAATTCTATATTTAATCAATATAAAAATAGTCATTTTTTTAAATTAAAAATAAAATAAAATTTTAAGTTTTAACATAGAATAAGTAATAGTAAAATAAAATAAAATATTTTTAAATAAGTTATATTTTAATAAAAAATCAATCTTTTAATGGTATTTTGTTTATATTTTAATTTTAGAAGAATTTATGAAAATTTTTATAATAAATGAAAAATATAATTTAAATATGTTTAAAAATATTAAATAATTTACTAAAAAATAAATAAATACCCAAACATACAAAGAACATGTATAAAGTTGTAACGTACTATAGCAACATTTTAGTACAATCAACATCCTAATTGTTGGCATTTAATTCTCCATCCATGTGCGAAATCCATGTATTATACAACTCTCTTTATAATAAGTCAGAAGTGAATTTGTCCTGTATCAGTTTTTCCATTTAGTTTCTAGACAAACTTGAGGTATCAAGAGCAAGTTATTACATTATTGAATACGCTATTTATATAATATTACAACTAAAAATTCTATATTTAATCAATATAAAAATAGTCATTTTTTTAAATTAAAAATAAAATAAATTTTTAAGTTTTAACATAGAATAAGTAATAGTAAAATAAAATAAAATATTTTTAAATAAGTTATATTTTAATAAAAAATCAATCTTTTAATGGTATTTTGTTTATATTTTAATTTTAGAAGAATTTATGAAAATTTTTATAATAAATGAAAAATATAATTTAAATATGTTTAAAAATATTAAATAATTTACTAAAAAATAAATAAATAAATTCAGCTCAATTTTCATGAGTTGAGGATTATATATATATATATATATATATATATATATATATATATATATCCACCTCAGGAGGGAGACCATTTTGGCGCGAAACTTTCCCGCTAAAGAGCGACCCCACGGGCTGTTTGTTATTTAAGTTTTGCCCTAACCGAGGAAGAGACTCTACTCTGTCTGGATTGGAAGTAGAAAAGTATGGCGGGAGAAGCAGCAACACCAGGGAATCCGTCATCAACGCCGGAATCCCCGACCTCTCCTTCTGTTGGCTTCAACACGGATCAACTTCCTCACACCAGCCGTACATCCGATGATGACCTTGAGGCTTCCGTTGATCCCGAGATTATACGGGATGAACCCGCAGAACCTGATGAAGAGGACGAGGGAGAGGATCTTTACAATGACAATTTCATGGAGTGAGTCGTGTTTGCAATTTTCTCAGAAAACCTATCCCTCCCTCTAGATCCAATTTTTATTGCTCTATTCAAACTCGTTATTTTAATGAATTTTAGTGACTATCGGAGGATGGAGGAGCATGACCAGTACGAATCAATTGGCCTAGATGACTCCTTGGAGGATCAGAGGGATTTGGATCAGATCATGGAGGACCGAAGGGCTGCTGAGATGGAGCTGGAAGCCCGTGATGGTCGCATTCCCATTCGCAACAAGCTTCCTCAGCTTCTCCACGACCAGGGTAATGCTATTTTATCTCTTATTTATGTCTTAAATCCTTTGATGGCAAAGGACGAAGCAGGGCCCATTTCCTTTAACCCCTCATACAATCGATATATATCGAAAATCTTCTAGGCGTTGGTTCTTGGTATTTACTTTCATGGATTTTGGACTTGAAAAGATAAAACGAATCCCCTTTCTCCTATTTTTAATATCTAAATCTCTATATCAGCTGAAGGCTGTATCGTTTGCTTGGAAATTGCTGCTGGTGGCTTAAAAATAAACGAGTATATTGATATTGGCACTTGGAATTATGACATTATTTATGGTGAATTGGTCATAGGGAGCCTTGCTTGAACTTCATTATTGGCTTAGTTGAGCAAGGCGTGGAGCATCAATATTTATGAACCATTGAGGCTTGGCCTGATGGCCAATTTATATTTGTTCTTGTTTCCATAGCAGTCTTTGAAGAACATAAAGAGAGATGTTTCACTTTATTTTCATGGAGGTCTGGACAGGGAATACATCTGGTTTTGATCTTTGACCCTTATATTGCAGATACCGATGATGACAGCTATAGGCCTTCAAAAAGGGCTCGAGCAGATTTCAGGCCTCCACGAAGTGATGATGATATTGATGGGATACAAAGTTCACCCGCAAGGTCACGAGGGCACTCAAGAGAGGATATTCCAATGACTGATCAAACAGAGGATGAGCGATATGAAGTACGTAGCATTTTGACTCTTTGCCTTCTTGTATCTTGGAGATAAATTGTAAGTGTCATTTGACAGTTAACAAGGATACTTGGATTGTAGGATGAATATGGTGAAGACAATGAATACGAGATGTATCGTGTTCAAGGAACACTTAGAGAGTGGGTAACAAGAGATGAAGTGCGCCGCTTCATAGCCAAAAAGTTCAAGGATTTCTTACTTACATATGTTAATCCAAAGAATGAACATGGTGAATTTGAATATGTGCGGCTGATAAATGAGATGGTGTCAGGTAATCTATCTATTATCTCTAGGTAACAGTAAGTCAACTCCTGTATTTTGCATGCTGCTCTTCTGATGAAATGTGAATTGATTTTATGTCTATCAAATTAATCACGTGTCTTTAACATGCAGCTAATAAGTGCAGTTTGGAGATTGATTACAAACAATTTATCTATGTTCATCCCAACATTGCCATCTGGCTAGCTGATGCGCCTCAGTCTGTTCTAGAAGTAATGGAAGATGTCGCTAAAAATGTTGTCTTTCACCTACATGCCAACTACAGAAACATACATCAGAAAATTTATGTACGCATTACCAACTTGCCAGTTTATGATCAAATTCGAAATATAAGGTAATGCAAGAAAAAAAAATTGTACTAAAATATTACTCGACCTTGAATTTGATAAAGGATAAAGCCTCTTTCTTTTTTTTGGGAGCAGGCAGATTCACTTGAACACCATGATCCGGATTGGGGGAGTTGTAACCAGGCGTTCTGGAGTCTTCCCCCAGTTGCAACAAGTAAAATATGACTGTAACAAATGTGGAACAATATTGGGACCATTTTTTCAGAATTCTTATTCAGAAGTGAAAGTTGGATCTTGCCCGGAGTGCCAATCAAAAGGACCATTCACTGTCAATATTGAGCAGGTACAACTTCCCAAATCCTTATGTAGTACTCCTCTTTTCTGCTAATGTTAAAACAAGGATGTCAAATGAAAACTTTAAAAACAGACACTATGCTAGGTCACTAATCCTTGCCTCAACTTGGCTAGACAGCTATATAGGGCTTGTTTATTTTGTTGTTTTTGATTCCCAAATGATATAACTTAATGTATTTTCTTGTACAATAGTCGTTAGCAACCAATGTTGCTGAAAGGCAAATAAAATTATTTTGTTTTGATGCTTGTAGACAGTCTATAGGAATTATCAGAAGCTTACTCTCCAAGAAAGCCCAGGAACAGTTCCTGCAGGTCGACTTCCAAGATACAAAGAAGTGATACTATTGAATGATCTGATTGATTGTGCTCGACCTGGGGAAGAGATTGTATTGTCTTTACTTGGACTAGTTACATTTTAGTCTCGAGTGTTACTGAATGATTACCTTATTTTGCTTTATATGCTATAAAACTTGCAGGAGGTCACAGGTATTTATACGAACAACTTTGACTTGTCCCTAAACACAAAGAATGGTTTTCCAGTGTTTGCCACTGTGGTTGAGGCAAATTATATTACAAAGAAGCAAGATCTCTTTTCTTCCTACAAACTTACACAGGAAGACAAAGAAGAGATTGAGAAGTTGGCCAAAGACCCCAGAATCGGAGAAAGGGTTTGTTCTCTATTAGCTGGTGTATTGTTATTTTGGTGCATTAAGTACTTACTCTGAAATGTGCCATAAATTGGATTTCAGATTATCAAGTCTATTGCTCCATCAATTTATGGTCATGGGGACATAAAAACTGCAATAGCTTTAGCTATGTTTGGAGGTCTAGAAAAAAATGTTGAAGGAAAGCATCGGCTGCGAGGGGACATAAATGTTCTTCTTCTTGGTGATCCAGGAACAGCAAAGTCGCAATTTTTGAAGTAAGAGTTTAGCCATTCTCTTTTGAAGACTTCACTGAAATTGTAATGGTGATCTAGCATTAAATCTTGCAACAATCTATTGCAAGGTATGTTGAAAAGACTGGGCAGAGAGCTGTTTATACTACTGGGAAAGGGGCTTCTGCTGTGGGGCTCACTGCAGCAGTTCATAAGGATCCAGTCACGAGGGAGTGGACCCTTGAAGGGGGAGCACTTGTTCTAGCTGACAAAGGAATTTGCCTTATTGATGAGTTTGACAAGATGAATGATCAGGATAGGTAAAAATATAGATACCGTCTCTGTAATCTGGAGAATTCCAATTTACATTGCCAACCCCCAACTTCACCAGAGGAAGGGTTTAAGTGTAATTTTTTACCTTAAAAATATTCATGTGATATCAGGGTAAGTATCCATGAAGCGATGGAGCAGCAGAGTATAAGCATATCAAAAGCGGGAATTGTCACATCTCTTCAGGCACGCTGCTCTGTCATTGCTGCCGCCAATCCTATAGGAGGAAGGTAAGTAAATATATAACAACTTGGCACTGGTTAACATAGTGTGCTAGATGAGCGTAAATATGATTGTAATATAGACATTTATGCAATACATAAAGTATATGAGATGTACTACTGGGTAACTTCAGATGGTTTAGTTGCATTTTCCAATCCTTTCATTCATGAGCTAATCTTGACTTCAAATTTTTGTTTGCTTTGCAGATATGACTCCTCAAAAACATTTTCTCAAAATGTTGAATTGACAGATCCCATCATTTCTCGTTTTGACATCCTCTGTGTTGTGAAGGTTATGTTCATTTTCACTGCTTATTCAATTCAAGAAAAACTTTATTTAATAATATTAACAGAGGGGACTTTTAATAATTCAGGATGTTGTTGATCCAGTCACTGATGAAATGCTTGCAAAGTTTGTAGTTGAGAGTCACTTCAAGTCACAGCCTAAGGGTGCTAACATGGATGAGAAGTCCCTGAGTGAATCCCAAGAAGTTTATGGAGCTACCATGCCAGCTGATCCTGATGTCATTACCGCAAATCCTGCTAGTAGCTATACTTTGGATACATGTAGTTTGTGGCTTCCATATTTATTAAAAGATTTTAAACTTCTGTCTGCAGATACTTCCTCAAGACCTGCTGAAGAAGTATATCACATATGCCAAGTTAAATGTGTTTCCGAGGTTACATGATGCCGATATGGATAAACTAACACATGTTTATGCTGAACTGCGGAAGGAATCTTCTGTAATATTTTGCCTCTTTACCAAAATTTTGCTAGTGATTATTATTTGTATAATTGTATCAGCTTCACTTACATGCTGCACTCATTATATTTATATAGCATGGACAAGGAGTCCCCATTGCTGTAAGGCACATAGAATCAATGATAAGGATGTCCGAAGCTCATGCTAGAATGCACCTCAGACAGCATATCATGCAAGAAGATGTGGACATGGCAATTCGTGTTCTACTTGATTCATTCATTTCAACCCAAAAATTTGGGGTGCAGAAATCCCTGCAAAAGGTTGCTAATAAATTTTTGGATTTACCTGTTTTATTAAACTCTCCTAGACTTTCTCCAGCATAGTGTTTCATCACCAAATACCTGTTTGATTTTGTTTGCATTTATTTTATCTATGCTGTTAAATTTACTATGATGCATGCAGACTACTATGCCTTCGTAGTTAGGAAAAAAATGACTGGATTGTTCTTTTTTGGCCAAAGGAATTTAGACTGGAATTAGTGGCCAATTTTCAGCGCATGCCCTTAATCTAGAAAGTCGACTTTTGCAGAGCTTTAGGAAGTATATGACTTTCAAGAAGGACTACAATGAATTGCTCCTCTACCTTCTTCGTGAGCTTGTGAAGAACGCATTGCATTTTGAAGAAATTGTTATCGGATCTACTTCAGGGCTCACGCATATTGATGTCAAAGTAGATGATCTCTACAGCAAGGTAACATTCATGCCCAAAAAAGAAACAGATAACAAGATATGGTTGTTTTCGTACTGGATAATAGTGACTGGCTGTCGAGTTTTACATTGTGCAGGCTCAAGAGCATGAAATTTATGATCTTAAACCCTTTTTTAGTAGCACTCACTTTACAAGAGCCAATTTTTTACTGGATGAAGAGCAAGGAGTAATCAGGCATCACCTTGCAAGATGAAAGGTAAAATGCAGCTATGGAGTTTATCAATGGATGTAATTGTGCAATATCTTCTAGGAATTAGTCCTGAAGGACGTTTTCACGTTGACCTATGCATGTGACAATTTTATAATAGTCAAGTGTTCTGTATATGACCAACTTTGTAGGAAGCCGGTATTTGTCAGCAATAGGGGATTCCTTGATTTGGATGTATCTGTTCGACTGTTCAATTCCCTGAACTATATGTCTAGAAAATAGCACCTTATTTTTCGAAGGATATTGTTACTGGTGGATTACGAGTAAACTTGATCAGTTTATTTAATAGAGAACTGGACCTCTATTATTTAATATTTTTTGGGCAGCCTCGAGCTCGAGCTTGGTCCAAATCCTTTTTTGCTTTTTATGGTTCAGGCCGGGCCCTGTTAGAAGAGAGAAATGCCCGGGCAAACCTGACTGAAAGAAGTTAAAAAAAAAATTGATATTTTTCTCATGACTCAATTTGCTAATTGTAATCTGCAGTGAATACACGAAATATTCATGGTAAGAAATGCTCACATAGGATCATTGCATTCTATGATAGAATTGATATGCTATTTGCTCAATTACTGTACTGATTTTTTTTCCAGCTCTCAAATCATGGCGAACAATGTTAAAATTTATAATTGTGCATAATGAAACACGTACATTCATTTCAGTTCTTTGCCCCAAAAAATCACTTGAGTTGAATTGAATAAAAATTGAAGAAGTTTTATTCAAATTTGTGAAATTATTTGTACCATGAAAAAACTTGAAAAACAAGAGAAAATAGTCATCTGGGGCTCTGCGTAACTATTCCTTGAGAGCGAACAATTGCACTTATAGCAGAAAAATATGTATCTACAAGGGAGATAGAAACAGAGGACAAATAGAATAAAATAATAAAATGTTAAAATTAATATATATTTATATGCTAATGGAATGCACTTAGTAGAAGTTGGGGTACCATTAGGAGTGTTTATTGGTCCGGTTAGCCTTAGGGGCCCGTCTTAATCCGGCCTAATTGGGCCGGGCCAAAAATATAAAATAGGTAGAATTTTTAAACAAAATTATATCGGGTCGGGTCGGGTCATGGCACGAAGACATATTCTGCCAAACTTGCCTTAATAGTTATTTTTTTTAGTTATTAATATCTTGTCATCTTATATATATATATATATATATATTATTTTTATTTCATCTGATTCTCTTTACATGCTCCAACTTTCATTATCTACTTAAACCTTTCTTATTTCTTAATTGTTTTCATTATTGATGTACATGCTTACTGATATTTCTTTTGTTGAATAATGAAAATACGTGTGTTTACTTAAAGCTAATTATGTTAGTATAATTTATATTTTGCTTGATAATACCAAGTTATTTTTTTATTATTGATAAAAACATAAAGGTTCAAAAACTTATTGTTTTGAAATATATGCCTATGAGTCTGCAAAAAAATATTTTTATATTATAAATATCAGTTCATAAAAAAAAAGTCCCAGGCGACCCTAACCCAACATAAAATCGGGCTTGTTCAGGTTGAGTTGGGTCGAGCCACGGGCATAAAAACAAGCTCGATATTTTAATTGGGTTGGGCATCGGGCATATTAGATATCCGGCTCAGCCTTGCCCATAAACAGCCCTAGGTACCAGAAACCTCACCCAAAAAGAAAAAACAAATTAATATCAATAATTAGTGGGTACATTTTGTTTAAAAAGTGATTTAACCCAAACTCCAATACCAACTAAATGGATTGTATTACAAAATTATTAAATAATTTTAATTATTTTTTTAAAAATAATATATAATGCAGGTTGGATTAGGCTAGATTTAAAAAAAACTCTATCTTTTTTAACATTGAGTTTTTTTTTTAAATAGATTCTTTTTTTTTGGTTAAACTTTAATTTTGGAACTCATAATTTTTTTTCAAATCTGATTTATCAAATTAGACAGGCTTTCAAACTCATGATTTAATCTTGTTATGAGGTCCCAAAGACATTGCCATCGCTAGGCTATTTCTTCGTTTAAAAAACACTTTATATATATATATATTAGTGTCCTTAGACACTTTAAAAAAGTGTTCAAATAATACATTATTTAATTATTAGTCAATGTTTTTAAACTAACCATTATTAATACTGTAATTATTTTTTTAATGTGAAAAAAATTACTCAAACAATAATTGTAAATTTTTACATTCTAAAAACTTAAACCCTAAAATCTTTTCCCTGAACAATAAAACTCTAAAACTTAAAATCTTAAATCCTAAAACCTAAATAAAAAAAAAGAAATATATAAAATCTAAAACTTAAACACTAAAAACTTAAATCTCTAAACAAAAAATTTAAGGTGTGAGGATTTTAGGATTTTATAAATTGTAAGAGTAATTTGTTATATTGAAAAATGTTACAACATTAGTGTAGATAAATTTGTCTGAATTTTTAATTTAGTCCTATAATTTTCTTTTAACAGTCCCTATAGCTTCCTAGCATTTACAATTTAATCCCCGCCTTTATAACACTTTATTTGGTGTCGACTAAACTAATAATGTGCTGACCAAGCATTGTTGAGATTGCAACATATGCACATGGGATATAATGCAATGCAAGGGTCTTGGTTAAGAAAAGGCTGACGAAAAGGTGCAGTTGTTTCTGCGTTTACATGGCCAAAATCACATTTCTAACGAAACATTTGTTGCTTCTAGACTAACGTGATTTTGTTATGGGAATCCAAACACGCAGAGTTAGATTTCCAAACCAAGTAACAACTTGCTTACGCAAGCAACTCCTCCGATCCACCATCTTAAACCTCTTGAGACACCAGCTCTGGCAACCTCCACAGTAACCTCTCCATCTTGACCTACCCTTCTGCTCCTTCTCTCCAGAAGCTTCCAACGCACTTTCAACTACGTCATTTTACAACTTGCCTCACCTTTCTAAACCCACATCTAGCTCGCCTGCTCACCTGTCTCGCTATCCACAGTAACCTCCTCTATGTTTCGTATGCGTCTCTATTGTTTCTTTCTTCAGTTCCTTTCCTTGTGCAATAATGCATGACCCACAGGGCTGCTAGTTTTGTTACTGCTCGTGAAGCACCTATATAACAGCATAAAGATATAACTCTGAACCCACACTTGAACTATGCCTTCAAGAGAAGCCTAGTTAACAATGGCCACCATTCCAAGAGTGAAAAGAAGCAACCATCGATGTCATTCAAAGCGCTTTCGAGGCTGGTTAACTCACCTCTACTCAGCTCCTTCGGCACTTCATAGCTGAAATCTAGAAACGAAACAGTGCTTTCTTTGTTGTGATTGAGCTGAACCCAGACGCAGAGATCCTAGCCAAAGCCAACTAAGATCAGCTGGTGAGGCGGGAAGGGAGAAACCAAAAGCGGTCGGAAATTCCTATACTTATTGCATGGAAATTACCCCTTGTGCTGTGCTTCTATGGTTAAGCTGTTGGAGAATATGTATGTGTGTGTGTCAAAAGGGGAAGAGAAAAAGAGGAGTCCCACATTGCTCAAACTAATGAAGGCCCAAGGGTATAAATATTAACATGTGATTATGGAAGAGCAAAATGGGCCTAGGAGGAGAATGGGCTCATGCGCACAAAAGGCTGAACCAACACAATTGAGTTCAATTGAAATTCGTCGATTTCCCCCCCTGTGCGCAAAATACACTTGGTGTTGGACACTTTTCGTTGCCAGAAATAATTTTTGAAAATTAAATATTTTCAAATAGCCTTTCGTTTTAAGGCTTCGGTTCTGAATTCTAAATGTTGGTCATCCGTTTTGTGTAATTACTAATCCGTTTTTGTTTTTATTATTTGATTGAATTTCCATTAATCCTTATGTCGGAAACCGCCCAACGTTCAGAAACATTCCCATTAATATAATCAAATGTGGTCCAACGCCTCGCTACATCTGAGCCTATAAATACCACATTACTCTTTGGGTTCGATGCACTGCAGCTGCGGACAACCTTCGAGCTGCTCTTTCTTCTCCTCTCCTTGAGTTTTCATTTTCGCTGTTCTGCTTCCCTGCGATATTGCAGAAGAATCCATTCAATCCTGGGGAGTGCCGTCTTGTGGCAGAATATCTCTTAAGGACAGTGTCCTTGCACACGGCTCGGATTTATTTGAATCTAACAAATTTCTTATTTGGCAGTTAACAATCTTGAGAGATATGAAGTCATAACAAAACAACACCATTGCTCCCGATGGCCCTGCCGGTGCTAATATGGGTGCTACATCCTTCGGCCCGTTTGCGATGCCACTGTCTAGGCCACCACCTGATATTTCAAAAATTGAGATGTTCGACGGAAAAATTTTTTGAAGGTGGCAAGAACGTGTCTACTCTACCTTTGACCTACATGGAGTTGCTATTGCTCTCACACAGTCCGAGCCTCCGTTAGATATTGACCAAAATCAAAGGATTGCTTGGGAATATGCCAACAAGGTATGCAGAAATACCATCATTAACACTTTGTCTAATGACTTCTTCGATGTTTACTATGTGTACAAGGAAGCAAGCAAAATTTGGGAATCGCTAATTGCCAAATATACTGCTGAGGATGTTGGGAAGCAAAAGTTTGTTGTTGGGAATTACTATAGATGGGAGATGACCGAGGATAAAGATATTAAGCTGCAAATTAATGAGTACCATAAGCTGCTAGAAGAGTTGAGGGCAGAAAAAATCAACTTACCTGACGAGTTTGTTGTTAGAATTTTGATTGAGAAGTTGCCTGAATCATGGAAGGACTACAAACAACAACTGAAACACAAACAAAAGCAATTGCCGCTGTCGGACCTAATCACTCACATCATAATCGAAGACACAAATCGAAAAGAGATGCAAGCTGCAAAAGGCAAAGAAATGGCTTCAAAAGCAAATTTGGTAGAGACAAAGCAGCTCAGCAAAAGGTATGACTCTAGAACAAAACCTGATTACAAGCCCAAAAGTTCTAACCCCAAATTCAAAAAGAAAGGGAGTTGCTTTGTTTGTGGAAAACCAGGCCACCATGCTGCTCAATGCAGGAAGAGGGCTAGAAATGACAATCCTCCTAGGGCCAATCTGGTTCAAGGAGATGAAGGAAATGAAATCATTGTAGCGGTCATTTCTCAAGCTCTCTTAGTATCCGATGTGAAAAAATGGGTGGTAGACTCTGGGGCAACCAGGCACATTTGTGCCAATCGTGAAATGTTTGCCTCCTATAATCCTACCAAGGAAGGAGAAGACCGTGTTTACCTTGCTGATTCCCGAACTGCAAAAGTTCTAGGAAAAGGAAAGGTTGAACTGAAACTCACATCTGGAAAAACTCTGTCACTCAATGATGTTCTTCATGTGCCTGATGTTAGAGCTAATTTAATTTCTGTAGCTCTATTAAGCAAAGCTGGGGTTAAGGTGTCATTCGAATCTGACAAGATCGTAATGACAAAGAATAATGTGTTTGTAGGGAAGGGCTATTGTAATCAGGGGCTGTTTGTACTCAACATTGCTGATATGAATGAAAATGCATCATTTTTTGCTTACTTGCCTGTCTTTATGGTTGATACTTTTGATATATGGCATGCTCGATTAGGACATGTTAGTAAGTCATATTTAAAGAAAATGCAAAAACTTGGTTTAATTTCTGAAATTAAAAATGATTTTCTAAACAAATGTGAAATTTGTATAGAAGCTAAGTTAACCAAAAAGTCTCATTTTTCTATACAAAGAGAAACTGAATTACTTAACTTAATACATACTGATTTAGGTGATTTGAAACAAACTATGACAAGAGGTGGCAAAAAGTATTTTGTAACTTTTATCGATGATTTTTCTAGATATACAAAAGTTTATTTATTGAGAAACAAAGATGAAGCTTTTGATAAATTTCTTTTATACAAAGCTGAGGTAGAAAACCAATTAAATAAAAAAATTAAAAGAGTTAGATCGGACAAAGGAGGAGAATTTGTTTTATTTAATGACTTTTGTGAAAAAGAAGGAATAATTCATGAAGTAACCCCTCCATACTCACTTGAATCAAATGGAGTAGCAGAAAGAAAAAATAGAACTTTAAAAGAAATGATGAATGCTATGTTTGTAAGTTCTTCTGCACCAGATAATTTATGAGGTGAAACTTTATTATCTGCATGTTTTTTATAGAATAAGATACCTTATAAGAAAACAAATAAGACACCTTATGAATTATGGAAAGGATACACACCAAATTTAAGATATTTGAAAGTGTGGGGGTGTCTTGCAAAAGTTTTATTACCTGATCCTAAAAAGAGAAAAATAGGTTCTAAAACTTCTGATTGCATGTTTATTGGATATGCTGAACATAGTGTATCATATAGATTTCTAGTTTTAAAAAGTGATGTTCTTGATCATAACACTATTATTGAAACCAAAGATGCAGAATTTTTTGAACATATTTTTCCTTTGAAAGTTCAATATACTTCTCAAACAACAGAAAATTTTCCTTCTTCATCTAAAGTAAATGAAAGAGAAAATTTTGTTGAAAATTTGAGGAGAAGCAAAAGACAAAGAAAAGAAACTTCTTTTGGAAATGATTTTTATACTTATATGTTACAAGATGAGCCATCAAATTTCTCTGAAGCAATTTCATCCTCCGATGCTCATCTTTGGAAAGAAGCAATTAAAGCTGAAATAGATTCACTAAATCAAAACAAAACTTAGGTTTTGGCAAACTTGCCTCCGGGAGCAAGACCTATTGGTTGCAAATGGGTTTTTAAAAGGAAATATAATCCTGATGGATCCATTAATAAATATAAAGCGAGGCTAGTAGCTAAAAGATTTACTCAAAAATAAAATATTGACTATTTTGATACTTTTTCTCCGGTAACAAGAATTTCCTCTGTTAGAATTTTGATTGCTTTAGCTTCAGTTTACAAGCTTTTTATTCATCAAATGGATGTTAAAACTGCTTTTTTAAATGGTGATTTAGAAGAGGAAATTTATATGGTACAACCTGAAGGGTGTGTTGCTCCTAGACAAGAAAATAAAGTTTGTAAACTTGTTAAATCATTATATGGATTAAAACAAGCACCGAAACAATGGCATGAAAAACTTGATCAAGTCTTAAAAAAGTGATGGGTTTTCCACTGTTGAAGTAGAAAGATGTGTTTATACAAAAATTGTGAATGATGGTTGTGTGATTATTTGTTTATATGTTGATGATATGCTTATTTTTTGGTACAAGCATGAATATTGTGATAGAAACTAAAAGGTTTCTTTCTTCTAAATTTGACATGAAGGATATGGGTGAAGCAAAGGTGATATTAGGTGTCAAAATCATAAGGAGTGAAAATAACATTTTGCTATCTCAAGAACATTATGTTGAAAAAATTCTTAAAAAATTTGGATTCTTTGAAAAGATACCTGTGAGCACTCCTTATGACGCTAGCACCAAATTAGTTAAAAATAAGGGTGACTCGGTAGCTCAATCTACATATGCACAGATTATTGGAAGTCTATTGCATTTAATGAATTACACTCGACCTGATATAGCATATGCTGTGTGTAGATTGAGTAGATATACTCACTGTCCAAGTAGTGAACATTGGTTAGCTTTGGACAGATTAATGAGTTATCTGAAAGGTACATGAATTATGGTATATGTTATAATGGATTTCCCGCTGTATTAGAAGGATACAGTGATGCTAACTGGATCTCAGATTCAGAAGAGACCAAATCCACTAGTGGCTATGTATTCACTCTTGGTGGTGGTGCAGTAACCTGGAAATCAGCTCAACAAAATATTATAGCAAGATCCACTATGGATTCAGAGTTCATTGCTCTAGAGCTGGCTAGTAATGAGGCTGAGTGGTTGAAAAACTTCTTGGCAAATATTCCATTAGGTGAAAAACCAACACCATCAGTGTCATTACATTGTGATAGTCAATCGGCAATAGCCGTTACTAAAAATAAGACCTACAATGGCAAAAGTAGGCACATTTGTTTGAGACATAATATTATAAGACAGCTGTTGAAAAATGAAGTTATATCGATTGATTTTGTAAAGTCAGAATTAAATCTGGCAGACCCTCTAACCAAACCTTTAGGGAAGAAACAAATTTTGGAAACATCGAGGGAAATGGGACTTAAGCCAATTTGAAAATTAACAGTGACGGTAACCCAACCTCTATGATTGGTGATCCCATGAAGGAGATTCATATGGGTAAAAACAAGTCATTTGTTAATTCTGCTAGCACTTTATTATTTTTGGTTTCTTCCTATGATATGGAAAAGTGTTAGGATGCATTATTGGCGAGGCTGAGCAAAAGCTCTTAATGATTTCATATTCCTTATGGATGGTGTGATCATTGCAGTCACACTTGATGAAATCACCTATATGAATGTGGAGTGGGGCCGCTCCTATGAGATCATGGCAAAAATCTCTAGAGCATTCATTAAAACCAGGAACGCGCACGGCTGTAGTTTAAAGTGCAAAACTGCGATAATAGCGAAAATTGTGGGGGTATAAATTGACTCTTAAAGCCTCTAGTATACAACGAAGAATTGTTGGTTCATAGAAGTTATAAGCTTCACCTACAACTATGTGTACTAAGCTTTATTAGTCTAGGAATGATTCATAGTCCACAAGACACCATATTCGAAATGTTTATACTCATATTTATAACTCAAATGATAGTGATCTTTTGACACACATGTGGGGGATTGTTGGAGAATATGTATGTGTGTGTGTCAAAAGGGGAAGAGAAAAAGAGGAGTCCCACATTGCTCAAACTAATGAAGGCCCAAGGGTATAAATATTAACATGTGATTATAGAAGAGCAAAATGGGCCTAGGAGGAGAATGGGCTCGCGCGCACAAAAGGTTGAACCAACACAATTGAGGTCAGTTGAAATTCGTCGATTCCCCTCCCCCCTGCGCGCAAAATATACGCGGTGTTGGACACTTTTTACCGTTGCCAGAAATAATTTTTGAAAATTAAATATTTTCAAATAGCCTTCCGTTTTAAGGCTTCGGTTCTGAATTCAGGGTGGAAATATTTCTGAATGTTGGTCATCCGTTTTGTGTAATTACTAATCCGTTTTTATTTTTATTATTTGATTGAATTTCCATTAATCCTTATGTCGGAAACCGCCCAATGTTCAGAAACATTCCCATTAATATAATCAAATGTGGTCTAACGCCTCGCTACATTTGAGCCTATAAATACCGCATTGCTCTTTGGGTTTGATGCACTGCAGCTGCGGACAACCTTCGAGCTGCTCTTTCTTCTCCTCTCTCTGAGTTTTCATTTTCACTGTTCTGCTTCCCTGCGATATCGCAGAAGAATCCGTTCAATCCTGAGGAGTGCCGTCTTGTGGCAGAATATCTCTCAAGGACAGTGTCCTTGCACACGGCTCGGATTTATTTGAATCTAACAAATTTCTTATTTGGCAGTTAACATAAGCTTCATGACATTGGTGGTATACATAAGTAAGTATCACCCAGCCGGATTTAAATTTAGTGAAACTTATTGAGACTAATTGTTGATGTAAGCAAATGATGCATGTTTATTTGAGTGAAATATAAATACAGCACTAGAGAATTTCACATAAATTTGTTCAATTAAAATAATCAAATTATGAAGATTATTTTAAAATAAAATCTTAAATAAATGAAATCCACTATTAAAATTATTAATTGTTTAGATCACTCGCTATTAAGTCACACCTTTTTTTTTTGGCATAGCCAAGTCAAATTAACTTCATGACTCGATCTTTATGTGGGGCTTGCTCACCGGAGGAAGTTTGTTTGAGTTTGGAGTTTAGTAATATTATAATAGAAATTGACTTTTAGGCGCTTATTGCTGATCAATGATGTTAGGAAGGAGTCTCGTCGAGCTAACCAGCTTAGTCGTATTTGCACTTGGACCCAGATGGAGTTTAGTGGAGATTGTCGAGGACAGCGAGATAGGGGAGCAGGCGAAAT
Source organism: Erythrophleum ivorense (assembly GCA_026724425.1). NCBI lineage: Eukaryota > Viridiplantae > Streptophyta > Magnoliopsida > Fabales > Fabaceae > Erythrophleum > Erythrophleum ivorense. The sequence goes on along the minus strand of JAIUCV010000678.1, from coordinate 256,271 downwards.
GGGTGTGGGTTTAGAGAGCTGAGGCAAAGGCATGTGTAGGAAGCTTTGGAGAAAAGGATCAAATGGGTGGGTCTGGATGCTCTCAAGAAAAAATGAAACCAGGAGAAATGTTCTCTCTAAAGGAAAATTTGTCTCTAAACAATTAGAGACAGAATTAAAAATTAGAAAAAAATTTGTCTATGATTTTGGCATTGCAAAAAAGCTGAAATGAAAATAGCAATTCCATTTTAGATTCAGAGAAAGAAAATTCTATCCCGAATTAAATTTTTCCCTAATTTCTAGAGTAAGGATATCTCTATTTGGAGATAGAATCCTTATTTCATCTCTAATTTATCTCTAATTTAAACACACAAAATTTTTTCTCTAAATTGTTTCTAAATTTGAGATGGAAAATTTTGTTTCTAAGTCTATATCTTGATTAGAGACAGAAATTTTGTATCTAATCTATCTTTACATTAGTAATAAAAAATTTCATCTCTAAATCCATTTCTAAATTAGAAATAGAAAATTCTGTCTTTAGATGTATAAATTCAGCATCTAATCCACCTCTAAATTAGCAATGAACAATTTCGTCTCTAATCTTAAAGGTTTTTTGTTTTTTAATTTCCTTGAAATTAATTGCTATCAAATATGAATTCATTGCTAGCAAATAAAAAAAAAAAGAATTTTTTTAAACTTAAAATGAAAATTTATAGATATAAGTATTGTTTGCTCAAACTAATCAAAGTGCAATTTTGCTATATATTTTTCTAAAAAACTTACTTTGTATATAGTATAACATGTCTAGTCTACCATAACTTGACTCCCTTAGGATTCTCTAGTCTACACCACTTGATGTCTTTAATATACTTGAGAGTTCTTTCATCATGTTCAATGATCTACTCTTGAAACATGAAATATCTACTTGTAAAATTTAATATTATAGACAAAATCAAAAACAAAAATGGACTAATTAAAAAGAGAGTTGTAAAAGCAAATGATACAAATGTAAAGGCATCTAAACCAAAAACATGCTCTTACCCTTGTGCGTGGATCTCATGCTCAGCTACATAGATAATCGCTTAAATGAATAGCCACATCAACTTGGAACAAAGAGCATGGTAATAATCTACATAGATCTAATAATTCATGAAAGTCAAAATAGAATTTTGAGTAAGCTAAGGATTTAAATTCATGAAAGTCACTTTACTCTAATAATTCATCATCCATATATATTGGCTAGCCAATGAATAATAAGACAACTTTAACTTTATAATCTACATAGATCTCCTCTTAATCGGCTTATTATTAAAACTTAACTTGCAAAGCAATATTTCTTGAAGACAAAATTATCTCTCCAATGGGTCATATTTCCAGCTTTTATTCCACATTCAAACTAAATGATGGAATTACTACAAACATTCTTTACGATTCTGTCATAACAAATCATAACATCCCAGAAGATAGCCATTGGATTCTTAAATAATGTTGTTGGTTTAGATAGTCCTCAAAAAAAGCACACAATTTTCTTGTGCATATATGAGCTCAAATTATCATCCTAGTTCCTAATTGAAATTAGGATATATTTGAACTATCTACAAATTGCAAACTAATTTAGCCAAAGTTTTGTTTAGAGATATAAGTATTAATTATATACTAAACCAAATCCTTGCATAAAATTACCAGAATTTGATAGTAGTAATATTTAATGTCTCATATAAACTTTTAAACTTCTAAACAAATCTTTTCAAGGGAACTTGTATGAAGCAGAAAGAAAAATGCATTAGAAAATATATTGAAGCCTAGCTTAATCACAAAATAACTTAAGTTAAGTTGCTAGGAAAACAGACAGCAAGGGTCATTACAAACTCAAATATGATAAATAAGTTGAAAGTACATAAACCAATATAAACTTCAAGTAAGATGTATTAGGGAAAAAAGAGCAGCAGGGCCTTAAGTTTGGTATGATAGGATAACTATATTGTTTTGACAATACTAGTTTTATTGACATAACTTCATATCAACCAATCAAAATAAGTAATTAATAAAAGTCAAATTCCTAACTAGCTACAATTTTGTATTACTATCAACATGATTGAATGAATTAGTAAACATAGACAATAAAATGCATCAAAATCTATTCTCTTAATTTCTACCTCCTTCAAACTATCTTTGGTATTGCCATATTAAGGAAAGAAACCACATACATGTATGAACTATTATCATTATAGCATCAAAAACTAAGTTTCCAATTCAAATATGTATTATTTTGTTAGTCATAATGAAATCTAAGTAAGGAATTGGTCATTTTTCCTCACTCAAGGTAGTGAGCAACAAGAGTCAACAATAAAGAATTTATTTGAGGCTACCTTCATATTAGACAACTTGTATATTATAAAGTTAAATCCAAAAAGAAAAGTACCATATACACGAGAATATATATTTCTAGCACCAACATATCAATTCTTATGTTTTGTATGATAACTTGGACAAAAATCCCAACCACACTTATTGCTAATTTTAATATAAAAAAACTAGATTTCAATGAATGAGTATCTTATCAATTATACATATTAGGAGAAGATCCAATACTATACTAGGGAATCATATGAAGTCTATGCATGCAAGCAATATAATATTCCTCAAATAATTGCACTAGCATCAAATTAAATTGTCTTCCATATATTACCACAATTAAAATTAAACAAGGGAGAATCTACCAAAAAATGAAATCAACACTAGATATGGACAACTTCCAAAAAAGTTCTTTCAAAATTCAAAACCATCCCAAATGATCAATTATTGAGGAGAATCCATCCATGAGGTTGAGGGATAATAGAATCCAAATAGAAGATAAACATGATTCTTACGAGCCAATGAATTGTGTCTTTTCCAATTCAGACAAGTGTGATTCTTATAAGAAGATATGGTTTATTACCTAAAGTTAGTATTATATAAAAGATGAAAATAAGAATTAATCAGACATTAAGAACATAAATTGGAAATAGTATGGAGTAAAAGAAGAAATGTTAAGAGTATAAGCAATAACCAAGGGTAGCAATTGAAATCTGAGATGAAAAGAGAAACTTTGATAGATAGAATTACTATTTATTGGGGAAAAAGTATTAAAATTGAAAAAAGAATTATAGGTGCCTTCATTGGACATAATGGTGTGCAGTATCAAACTAATATAATTCACATTAAGGATTGAATGATTTTAGTTGAGTCAATTGCTTGAGGAGTAAGTTGACTGAGTAAAGATCATGACTATTATAATTAAACCTAGGGCATTCATGTGTTTTATAAGTTACAATCAATAAATCAATTGTAAAACTCAAGGGAGAAAATGTAATTGGTAGGCTGACTCTTTGTGAGATTAGTGACCATAAACTAAAGAAGTAAGTTGTTGCATTAAAGGTTCAGAGTTGCATGATGTATGTTGCCTTAGGGTGAATGGGGTAAAAGATTACAACTACATTTCTATTATAGTTAACTAATTTCACATTAACATTGTATGTGAAGCCGTGTATCCTAATCTTATCAAATGAATCGGTTAAGGAATTGTAGATAACAATATGTTCAAGTATAAAAGTCACTTGATAGGTTGTTTCCAATTGCCAATGTGGGAAATTCTTAGCAGCTAATGTCTTTGATAACAATAAGCTTTCATTGAGGTCATAAAGGTGGAATGGTCTCCATCTCTCTTCTTTCAAATAAAAAGCACTCTTCTAGATATCATTGTTAGAATCATCACTTCAAGTGATCAACATGAATAAGAAGTTTCTTGTTTGCTAGGGATTTAGCAGAATGTATATGATATGCTTACTAAGGAAATAAAGAAACAAAGAAATGGATGAGTAATAATGTGGAGAAGTTAATAGGAATAACATAGTATGGATGCATAAAGTAAGTGCTGACTTGGGGCGATCTTGATTTTGGGATTAAGGATTCCTCTGCATTTTATTTGTTTTAGGTTTGACCAAAGTGTAGAAAGTGATGTAATCTGGTAAATGTTTTTTGAAGTAGAGCAAACCATTGGTAGTTCCAATGAAGCATGCAAAGCAATCATCTGGGAAAATATCAGGAAGGTTAAAGTCAGATAATGTTGATGTAGATGTATTAAGGGAGTAGAGGTGCATGGAAAGCTTATTATCAAGTGATTGTTGGCTAGTTAAGATGAGTGACGGTTGTGTCGCACAACCTCAAATAAACTAAGTTGAAAAATATTTATAACTAATGGTACAGTCTAGGTTATTTCTCAAGGAGTTTTTGCTTCTAATTATTTATGAAAAATTTCTCCAAGTGGCATTAAATGAGAAATGTTTAGGGAGTTTTTGAGTTACTAAATTCTAATTGGATTAAAGAAAATAACAAGAATTAAAAGCTTAAAACTAAGTGATGGTAACAATTAAGAAAAGTGTGGTAACTAACCTTTGAATGGACTTCCTAGGATTCAATTATCCTTACTCCCTTTTAATGTACCAAAATTTGGACTTAAACTCTTGTTTCTTAGTGTATCCTTCATAAAGATTCTTGAACTATTATCCAAGACTCAAATCACTAATGATTCAAGGAACTTGCAACTACAAAGAACCATAAAAACTAACAATTTGAGTTATGAATAAGAATACACCAAAACAGAACCTAAATGCTTATTAAAGTAGATAAACAATCCACTTAAAGATGCTAATCAACTAATTAGATTAATGAATTCTTTTAATAAAATAATCACACAAAAATCTAGCCACGCAATACAATAACCATTGTACTAAATAGCCTAAGAACAAGAGGAATTAATAGCAAATTAGATAGCCATTAAGATTGGCATTTTTACAACATTTAGGCAGGATAATCACCCTTCACATGTGAAATTATAATCAAATTACAAAGTAAATTAATCTAGTATATTCAACCACCAAATTCTCTAATTTATAAGCTAAACCTAGTTAAATTAAATGAAGAAATCAATGTTGAAAGTAAAGGATGGAGAGAAGAAAATTTAGTTAATTTGGAGATGGATCTTGGAGCTCAAATCTTCATCTACGGAGTCCCATTCTCAGCTAGCCACCAAGCACTTTCAAGCTACCATGGAGGAGATGGATGGAGGAAATTGGATGGAAGAACAAGCCATGGCCATTCTTGATGGATGAATGAATCAAACTACCTTCATTTTTCCCGTCTCTCAAGAGCTGCTTCACCTTTCGTGTTATTTTTTTCTTTCTGTGAATTCTCCCCTAGCCAGCACGTTCTGCTTGTGCTTTTCCTTACCCCAAACTCGTGCCATTCGCGGGCTTCTTTTTGGTTCACTTTTCAGCTGCTGCTTGTGAGAAGCACGAGAAGTTTTTATCCAATCATTACCTTGCTTCTTGCTAATGCATCATGTGTTTTTTTCCAAATCAGAGACTGCTTGTGTATCTCCTTATTTATGACATGAATCTCCTCCTCGAGCTCCTGTTCATGCGTCTACCTGAACCTGTGGCTTCTCCACATCATTTCTGCTCATCTTCCACGTTATCTCCCGAGCTTCATTTGTTGCTTCCAGCCCAGTTAGTTGTGCATGCAATATTTGTGGCGTGGGCTGTTCTGCATTCGTGTCATTATGCATGAAGAGGTGTGATTGTGACGCTTTCAGTTGTGCAAGCCTCCTGTAACTGTATGATCCATCCATCTGCTTCTTCTTATTTTTCCCATAAACCCGAGGCTTATCTTCCATTTTTCTCACAGCTCTATTCCCCCAAAATCGAAGCTTTTTCATCCACGTCTTTGTTTCACGTTCTTCTTCTAGCCATTTGAAACCTTCTGCCCGTGTGTGTTTGTGTGAACTTGTGTATTAGTGGAGAGAGTAGGGAGTGGAATGAATGAATGAATGATGAAGTGGATTCTGCCCGAGCCTCTGTTTTGTGTTTCTGGACATGCTAGGCATGCTGTGTGCATGGGTTGGTGTTCGTGAATCGTGAGTGAGCTCAGCCATGGACGTGTTTAATGTGATGGAGAACCCGTGGATGATTACAGGTGAATGGAGTTTTTTGCATTGACTCGTGTGTTAGTGGCTGTGAGAGGAAGAACTGAGCGGAAGGCAATGTGAGTGAATGAAGTTAAGAGTGCTAGAGGTGACTCGTGACTTCTTGAATCATTCTCACGTGTTTTGTTGTATGAAGCAACTTGTGTGTGTAGCTCCTCACAAACCCGTGAATGTATGTGTGTCATCGTGAGTGATTCAACCTCCTCCATCAATCACGTGTGCTCTAATGATGTGTACTCCTCCTTCTATAAACCTCCTAACCCGAGCCACCTTTTGTGTGATGAGTGAGCTGGACTTTTGAGAGTGACGTGGTTGTGAATAGCTTCGTGGATGAATGTGCATGTCCAGTTGGACTTGTGCTACCTTCTTAAATTTATGCATGCTCTTTGTGTGACATGGGCCAGATGGGAAGAGATGCTTCCAAGTGAGTATGAAGAGCTGCCTACACGTGAGAGTACGTGTCATTCAAGATGTATGATTCATGTGTGCTGCACATTCCTTCTCACGTAATTCCCTAAAAAAATCAAATGAAATCAAAGCTCATAAACAGGAAATTATCACCTAAGAATTAAATCATTAAAATGCTCAATTTATTCAACAAATTTCCAAAAGATGAAAATTTATTTCCTAAACTAAATAACATCCACTAAAGCTCAAAGTGCATCAATTCATGAATAAAAATTCTAGAATTAGCGGTTAAAAATATAAAAAAAATATGTGAACTATCAATGAGGCTACAAGTTGTATCCATTTTTTTGGGTGCCTTTATTAAATAAATATTATGGTTAGCCATCAATAAAAAAGGTTTATAAGAGAATGGAAGACAAAGAGACACTTATGACAAGTATGTAACAAAGGAAAAAAGCTGTTTTGGTTGCATCAAGAAGATGGAAACCAAAATCTAGAATTATATCAAGAAGAGGTTTAATATTCATATACTTTATAATAGTGCATTTGTAGGAACTAAATTAAGTTAAATTGTTTCTTTGTGGCATTAAGTAAAGTAAACAAAAGGTAGTATTTTTTATGCAAAAAAAAAAAAAACATGGATCTTATATGGGCAATGATATGAAATTATGACATTGCATTTGCAATTAGTACCTATTTGCCACCTAATTATGAAAGTATTATACATTCATTTGCTATGTGCAATGGTCAAAATCAGAAATGATTGAATAATCGAATAGTTAGGCTACATAACTTTACACTAACTCCTCTTCCCCCTCCCCTTTGGTATGTGACTACTATTGATCTGATGGGAAACATAAGGAGTGCCACATTTGTGTCAATTAGATTGTATGCCTCATATACTACTGCTATTGTTAATGTCAAATGTGAACAAATGAATCTTAATTTATGCTATTATAAGACACCATATGTAATACTTGATTATTCAAAAAACGTCTAAAACTAAAGGAATTTTTAAAGGAAGTCCCCTAAATAGAAAGAATTAAGGCCAAATGAAATTTGAATCATAATTTAGACTCTTAAAAATAATGATTTGAGGCTTTGGTTGCCGAAAAATTAAGTTAGGAGAGCTAGGAAAACTTTTCAAAAGAATGAGGGGTATTTTTGTAATTTTAGAAAAATTTGGAAAACTCATAGGAAAGGCTTTTTAAATGAAAAATTTAAGTTTTTCGGGATTTTTAGAGGCTCTGAAAACTATGGAAACCCTGGGAACAGTTAAAACCCCTCCGGTGAGCGATTTCAGCCGTTGATTAACTGAAACTTTGATCGAAGGGTTTGGAATAATTTTAAACCCAATTTAAGTGAAACAAAAGCTATTTTATAAATTAGAGGGCCCAAATCTTATGATAAAAAAGATAATTTTCAGAAAAGAGTTGAAATGAACCTAAATGGTAAAAACTAAAATGAGGGACTAAATTGTAAAGTTGAAAAAGTGTGAAAATAGACATATGGCTTATAAAAAATGTCCCAATTTGGTCTGACATCCCAGCCAACTTTTTTACACGATAAACCAAAACCAAGAAGGGTTGAGAGCGGTGCACAAGAGGGAGGCCAAGGAAGGAAGAAGAAGCTTTGAAAAGTGTAAGTTTTAGCCACTTTTTCCTACTCCTTGCTTTGTTAAACTTCTTCCCCTCCTCTTCCTCTTCCTTCTCATGGTTTTGGCATTTAATTTGGTGCTGATATGTGGTTAGTTCAAGAGAGGGAAGAGAAGATTTAAGAGAGTTCTTGGTAGCATATGGAAGCTCCCTTAGAAAGCTTGTAAACAAGGTAAGCAAATTGGGACTTTGTTGCTTCTTCTTGAATTTCTTTTCCTTTATGGTTTTGGTCAATAGGGGCTATATAATAGGGGTCTAATTCTAGTCTAAACATGATATTAAGTGAGGCTTTGAGGTATGGGAAACCAAGTGGAATAAATAGGGATTAAAAGGAATTAATAGAAAATAATTTATAGCTCTTAGGGTTTTGGTTGCTCCTTGGAAATTAGGAAGCTTTCTAATGGTAATTTAGAATGTCTAAGAGTATAATTGAGTTCCTAAGATCCCTAAGAAGCCTCCCAAGTGCCTCTTCTTCCAAGAAAACAAAACAATTCCATGGGTGCACCAAGAGAGACATAAGGCCTGTTTGAAACTGTTCTGTAGAATAATTTTTTTGTTTTCAAGAACAAAAAAACAAAAAAACCTGTTTGATAATGTGTTTTGGAAAACAAAAAAACAAAATTTTGTTTTCAAAAACAAAAAACTCAGAACACTTTTTAAGTGTTTTGTAATTTTTGTTCTACAAAATCAGGTAAAAAACAAAAAACAATTACTTTTCAAAATAATGATTCAAACAGATTTTTTTAATTTTTTTGTTCTCAAAAATTTGTTCTTAGAAACATATGTTTTGAAAACATTAAAACAAAAACAGTTTCAAATAGGCCCATAGGCTTGGCCAAATTAAGAGCAAGGGCCTAGGGGGTGTTTTAAATTTTTCTAAGCCTAGATTAGGATTAGATATAATGGAAGAATATGAAAGGAAGCTTTGGGAAAACTTTAGAAAGCCTAGATTGTGAGATGGAGGTGTAGGTTCCATAATATAACTTAAAGAAGTAACTTGTATCTAGGCTCTTGGAAATGAATTTGTGATGACTTCAAGGAGTCTAAATGGAGTCAAGAGACCTAGATTGAAGGAGAAAATGGGGCTAAGATCTTAAATTCTAGGAGTTGCTTCATTAGGCCTTTTATAAAACCATTATGTAACTATAGAACAAAGTATGCTTCCTAGTGTCTGTGTGTGTTGCTAGAACTTGTTTTAAAAGTGTAATTGGATCCTATTTGTGGTGTCTAGGCCAAGTGAATCAAGTTCCTCCTAGGCATAGGTGTGAAGTCGACCAAGAAAGTGAGGAAGCAAAGAAGAAAATTGTCTTCTTCCATTAAGGTAGCTCTCCACTCTTTCTTGCATGCATATCTTGGTTATATGATTGTCATTGAATGCTTGTATGTATATTTGCATCATGAGACATGCCATTTGATATTGTCTAGTTGCCTTAGTATCAGTATGTTTCTTGAATTGCATTTTGATTGTGAAATTGCTCTTTATAGGTGAGATTATGCCAAAAGTCCCTAGGAGTGGATAAGACAAGGCCAAAAGTCTCAAGAATGAGTAAGGCTAAGTTAAAAGTCCCTAGACCAAGGGCGAGGCTAATCCAAAAGTCCTAAAAATGGGGTGAGATTAAACTAAAAGTTCCTAGAGCATGTTCTTAGCTTTGGCATATCTCTATGTCATGGAAATTATGAATTGAATGGTTCTTGAAGGTGTTTATGCCTTGCTTATATTCCTTGACATGATTATATGCCTTATATGCTTACTTGAAAGGGTGTTTGAGCTATTGAGATTTTTTGAATCTCACCCCTTTCCCTCTTCCATCTTATCATGCCTAGGTGGTGCTCAAGGAGACAAAAATAGAAGCCAAGGAGCATGATTGGCCCTACTTTGACATTAGTGCAGCTTTTGATGTAATTAAATGTCAAAGTTTGCATGTATGTTATTTTTGACATGTAAACTTTTGAGCAAATGTAAAAGTATGTAAATATAGTGTGTGAACCAAAGTTGAAGCCAAATGAATGAGAAAATGTGATTTGACCACTTAGGAGCCCATTCTTGATTGTATATTGATGCATGTGAAAGGGTGAGTTTGAGATGTGTGATGTTTTGGATGACTTGGAAAGCTTATACATGATGTGTTTATACTTTACAACGTGCTCAAATTGTTGTGGAATGGTGAGGAGGCAATTGGAACCAATTTGATCCCTTTATGGTATCAAAAGTGCCATATTTTTGAGCTAAACCAAAATTTGACCAAATAAGCTAGTCTTGGCATGAAATTTGGCATTAATATAGGTCTTATCTAAAATCAAAGAACACCCAAATTGGAGCTCTATATAATTTATTATGATTTTTAAAGTTGAAAAAAATACATTGAATGGTAGGGTACACTGTTTATATGGTTAGATTTTGTTTCCTTGTCACTTATGAGCCAAATGGCATTCAATGGCTATGAAATTTTATAGGCATAAACTATACACTATAAGCTTTATATAGCCACTGAGATCACCCCATTTGGATCTTTGTAGAAAGAGAAATTTTTTTTTGAAGTTTCATGATAGTACCAATAGCACAGCAAGACCTCTGGTACTATTTCATTAATTTTTATGAGCTAGATGCCATTTCCTTGATCTAAAAATATTTTTAATTGAATGTATATATCTATATCTTTCCAGAATAGTATGGTTTGCTGGCTTTTGAGTTTTGTAGAATTAGTTTTGAATTTTTGAAATTTATATAGAAAACCTATGATAGCAGACTTAGGCAGTTAGACATTTGGTACTATTCTATTGTCAATCATGATTTAGTTGATACTTTCATGGCCTAGAATGATTTTTAACTTATAGTTGATATTCAAGGCTTTCCAAAAAGCTATCATTTACTTGATTTTAATTTTCTAAAATTAATTAGGATTTTCCAAAATTGATGTAAAAAATATGGAATGTTGAACCCGAGGCAAACTCCTTTATTTTTTGGTGTGTGGCTTCTTACCTGAAATTGGTGTGATGTTTTATGGTGCCTATGACTTGTATAGATGCATTATGGGTAGAAGATGTTAATGTTGAGTTCATATGGCTCATGTAATATGAAATGAAATTTTTAAGCCTACGTAACGCAATAAATTACAAATATTTATATTCATTTTCTTTGAGAATGTGTGAAATCAAGTATGAATAAGAGACTAAGGAACCTAATGAGCTATCGTATTACACCATATCAGCAAGAGATTACTAAAAAGTAAAATAAAAGTAAGTTTAGATGAGAGAATAATCAAAGTAAGCAATAGTAGATTTCTTTAGGTAAAACAATAAATTCATTTGGCTAATACTTTTATTAAACTCTGCCATAAATTTTGATGGAATAATTGATCCTTCTTGAAGAAAATAAAAAACCACATTTGTGTTGAGAGGATTAGCTTTGTAATTCCATTTGATAAGGCATTATAAAGATAAATACTGTTAAGGTTATGAATATTAGACTTTGTGTCAATTTGTGTTTTATTATCAAACTCTGCACTAATGACCATCGATATATAATGACTGATGTTACCACATGCTACTAAGTATGAGAGGAAGTACTTTGGTCTTAGTTAATGTAAATGTTTCTAATTCATTGGCAATGTACACTTAAAACATATACAAATGCTTGTGTTGCATAGTTCATATTTTTAACATAGATTATAAAGTTTACTTCTATAATGCGCACACGCGTGTGCACGCGCGTACACACTCACATGTAATATATCAGATTTGCTATTTATCCATCAAATCTATTTTCTAGTTTTCTTCCTCCTTTTTTTTGTAATATTTTTGTATCTACCAAAAAAATGAGTTTCGCAATGTGCTACTTGTTAGTTCAAAGGCTTTTGGCCTTTTGAGTTTTGAATTATGACTAAACATGTTCAAATATGTGTTTTGGAAAATGGGCATAGAGTCATTGGATCAGAATGTTTAACAGGCCTAATAGTAATTAACAAGGATTACACTTTATTGAATATCTTAATTATGGTAAGATTTCAAATATGATGTTAATTGTGTTGAATGTGCTATAAGGAAAGTTAACTTTACATAATTGTTGAAACAATCATATATAGAAAGCTTTTAAATGTACTTTTCTAGAAACATTATTGTCACACCCGAAAATGCGATCATGTGGCGCCAAATCGAAATCAAAATTAAAAATAAGTAGAGTCGCCACCAAAATTTTAAATTGTTTAAAAAGTAAAACTTTGGAAAAACCTTTTTAATTTGAAAAATGGTCTACAAATTAGAAAATGGATCCGGGAGTCGATTGTGAGTGAGGAAGATGTTAAGCACCCCACTACACCCATTTTTAAGAACAGTTACCTTAAGTCAATTGTGTAAAATTACCATGGTCTTTAATCTATTTTAATTCTCTTCAACGAATCACATACAAAATAAGAAGTAAAAAAATAAAATAAAATTAAATTAAATTAAGAGTTAAAAGAGAAAGAAATTAAAGAAATAAAATTTAAAATAAGAGAAAAGAAATTAAAGAAATAAAACTAAAGAAAATAATTATTTATAAGGGCGGACTTGACCTAGGATAAAAGCCTAGGGCTTACATACCCTTTGGGAGGGATCAAAGTCCATGTAGTTCAGACAGTGAATGGGTTTGTTTGTTTTTTAAGTTTTGTGATTTTTTTTGTTTTTATCTATTTTTTTGTTTTTTTTATTTTGTTTAATTTATTATTATTTTTTTTGTTTTTACTATTATTTTTGAAAAAACAAAGAAAATAAAAATTATTTTTCCTTTAAAATGATTTTGAAATTGGTTGATGTGTTTTGATTTGTTAAAGGTAAATTTAATTTTACTTTCTTTTTTCATTTTCAGCTTTTTCTTTTTTCATCATCTTTTGTTTTTTTTTCATTTTTCTCTTTCTATGTCTTTTAGGTTTTGTTTTGTTTTTCCTTTTTTTTGTTTTATTGATTTTTTATGAAATTTAAAAAGGATTTTCATTTTTCCTCTTTTCTTTTAAAATTTTTTATTTGATTTATTGGTTTTTTTATTTTTCTTGTTTTATGTTTTATGTTTTTGTTTTATTTTTTATTTTAAATTTTTGTTTATTATTTTTTGGTGAATAGAGAAAGAAAATAAAAAATTATTTTTATCTTTAGCAAATAAAACGAGTTTAGATTTAGTTGATGTGTTTTAGTTTGCTAAAGACAAAGTTAATTTTATTTCTTTACTCTTTCCTCATTTTTAGATTTTCCCTTTTTTTTTAATTTTTATTAATGATTCTTGTTTTTGGTCTTTTTTCTAATTTTGATGTTTTTGTTTTTTTTGTTGCCTTTTTGTTTTGTTTTGTTTTGTTTTGGGTGAATTTTATTGATTTCGTTTCCCTTTTAGCTTTTTGTTTGAAAATTAGTTTTTGTTTATGATTTTTGTGAAATGGAGACTTTAAAAACTCATTTATTTAAAATCGACTTTCGAAATTGAAAAATTTATCATCATTTTTTATTCCTTCTTCTTTTTTGTTGTTTTCTTCTTTTTTTTTATTTTGTTTTTATCTGGTTTCCTTTTTGAAAATATTTCTTTTAAAAAAACAATTTGATGTTGATTGATGGAGCCCAAAACATATAAGAAGGAAAATTTGTAACCCAATGAATACTAAGGAAACTTATCACCTCACATGGTCCATGAGTTTATTATTGCGTGTTTGAGGGGATACAAAATCCCATGTAGCCATTCTAATCATGAAATACTATATGAAAGTAATCGCAAGCACACCCATTATCCCTGCATATTTACATTTCAATCTCTGATTTCAAATAAAAGAAGGAAACAAAACCATGAGATATTCCCTTTCATCCCTCTTCCCTAACAGCTTCTCCCTTGTTCGCCTCTATCAGTCCTGGAGCCTTTATCATGGGTCTTAGGCGTTGTAAAAAAGAACATGGGCAAAAGCGAGAAAAAGAAACAGTGCCACAAAGGATAGTAAACTAGCATGGTACATGACTATATACTTTATTACCATTTGTACATAAGTTTTACATCCTTCTCTTCCTAAAGAAAAATGAATAGAAATGAAATAATCATTAAGAAAGGGAATAATCAGATCTGACATGAACTCCCACTATGTTCAGCAGGACCATCATTATTTCTGTTCCAACTTCAATCCATCAATTTAGCAACGCAAATCATATATTCATTAATCACAAAAATTCAACGACTCAAACATTATTCCAGACAACACAGCGCAAAGGAATCAATCGATCTTTGGTTCATCACTCCAAAGTCCAGGCAAGCCAGAACCATGCTTCAAACATTGTCTATGAGCCAATCTTAACATCATTGAAATAGAAGGGATCAAATAAAATCCAACCTATCAGATAAAAAAAGGGTCTAACACTCACCATTCATCAGAATACCCAAAGCCAAAAGAGGCAATTCTTCCTGTTGACAATGCATTTTTAGAAAACCAATCATCATTTTATTAAACCAATAGGTTTTCATTTCCTGTCTCATCCCAATAATCAGAAAAATATTTGCCTACCAGTAATACATAACAGCAACACAAACCAACAGGAAGGAAGATGAAGCCGAAATAATATGCATTCATTAACCAGTAGTAGTAATACCACTAGTCATCTTTCAATCAGCGAATCAATTTGAACAGAAATCATAAGACTAAAACTGGCAAAATCAAAACAACGTTCGTGGGGAGAGGCAACACAGAACCAATTTTCAATCTATCAGCTCTACTTGTATATTAATAAAAGCTTACATTCTTTTGTATTTCGGATTGGCGATTCCCAAACTCCTTTCTCGACCTCAGCTACTCGCCATCTCCGAATTGCTTCTCCTCCGGCTCCTCCCCTTCGAAGTTCCTCAACCTCTGATTTTAAACCCTTAGTCTTTTCTCTCCTTCTCTTTTCGAATTACCTCCTATACTTCTTCTCCCCTCTTCCCTCGCACTCGGTCTCCCTCTCTGTCCGAATTTTGACTTCCCCCTCTTCTGTGCCTCCAATCCCTTTTTCAAATCTCTCCATCTCTGACTCTCCTTCCCTTTTGATGTTCCTTTTTCTCCCTCGGTCCCCGTCTCTGTCTCCCTTTTCCATTTTTATGCTTCCTTCCTCTTCTTCGATTCCTGTCTCCTTTCCTTCTTCTGATGGGGAAAAGGACATGAGAGGAAGGTCAAATCCTCGAGCTTGTCGCCTTACTCTACTTTCTCAGACTCTCTGCCTCTGGACGCCTTTTCCCGATTTCGTGCTTCTCTTGGACACCAGACCTGTGTGTGTCTCTGCCTTGACTTGCTTGGCGATAGAAGGGGCAAATGGGAGAGTGAGTAGGCCTGGGGGATCCGATAGGTTAAGGGAATTGGGTTTCTTATTTTGGTTTTTTTTTTTTCAAATTGGGCTAGAAGATATAAGCCCCTTGTTTTTTGGGTTTTTGATTTTGGATTTACATATTGGGCCTGAAAGAACAAGTCTTTGGGTTGGCAAACAAGATATCAAGGCTTTAGTTTTTGTTGTCTTTTCTTTTATTTATTTATTTATTTAGTTTTAATTTTGGATTCCTTAATTTGATTTTCATTTTTCATTTTTTTTATTTTTAGGATTGTGTTGCTTAGGTTTTTTTTTTTGCATTTGGAAGGATAAAAAATGAATATCTCCTCTCTCTCTCTCTCCCTCTTTTATTTTTTATTTTTGGTGATTTCCCTTTTTCCTTTCCTCCTTGTTTTGCCATTTGATTTTGTTATCATTATTTCTATTATTTAATTATTATTATTTTTGAAGTCTGTCTAGACAAAATATGGTGTTCATAGTTGCCCCTTTTTACTTGTTTTTTGAGCAAAGAGATTGAAAATATAATTTTTAATGTTTTTGCATAAGGAACAAGTAAAGATAAGAACATGTATTTGTCTAGGATGATTTAATTGCCTTTTGGCAATAAACAAAATGAGAAAGCGACCCAAATAAAATATGGTGTTTACAGGTTGCCCCTCTTTACTTATTCTTTAAGTAAGGAGAGCAAAAATGCAATTTTGATATTCTTAGCTTAAGGATAAGTAAAGATGGAAACATGTATTTTGTTTGGGGAGCTAACAGATAAAAGTGAGCTAACTTACCTGAACATATCATGACCTTATCAAAGAGAAAGGAAGTAATGTAATTCTGAAGAGGATGCCTGTTCTGATGCAGGACTTTTATTGGTGCCTGTCTTGGTGCAGGGCTTTGAAAGGGTGCCTGTTCTGGTACAGGACTTCGAAATGGTGTCTGTTCTGGAGTAAGACTTTAAAAGAGTGTCTGGTCTATGCAGGGCTTAAAGGTGCCTATTCTGTGTAAGACTTTAAAAGAGTGCTTGTTCTGTGCAGGGCTTGAAGGTTCCTGTTCTGTGCAGGACTTTAAAAGAGTGCCTATGGTGTTAATTTCTCAAACTCGAAAGCTTTGTTTTATTTTTGTGTCTTTTAGTTGCCCCATCATGAATTATGGTTTGTGCAATGTATGCAAGTGTGGAGATGTATGAAGTGGGTAGTGCCTTATTTTATGAGATGCACATTTTGTTTATCCTAGTGTAGACCAGGGTCCATACAATGTATGCAAGCATAGTACATGAAGGCATGCTCCATTTAGCGTCTTGTAAGTTTTGACTTTCACTTGTCTTGCATGATAGCTGTGGAATTTCACTTTTATGGTTTATTACTCCATCCTTATTATCCCCATTTTTTTATTATTCTTTGACTTTCCATTTTTGCTTTTTCTCCTCTTTCTTTTTTGGGTTTTATTTATTGTAAAAATATTGACTCTTTGTTTTTTCAACTGGTCGACTAGAAAGGAAGAGCGTGTTGCACTCCCGAAACATGATGTCCCTTTAACCAGACCCTTAGCACTTTGACTTGCCTTCAGTTGATGATTTTTTATTCTTCTCTATCAAGGATTTTGTGTGTCATCCTTGAAGCCACAGTTATCCCTTTTACTTGTTTCAAGGCAAGAAAAATCACCACGCATATGCCTTTGAGATGAAAGTGACATTTAGTCACTTGTTTACTATTAGGGCCCAATCCGTCTGTCCAATAATGATTAGGATAATTGATCCACGGAGGATATCAATACTGTCATGCCAAGTAATGGTTTCGATAAATGTCATTCCTAAGTTATTAATTTACTATATGAAGTATGAATGCAGTGATCACGAAATAAGATAAAGATGGGTGAGAAATTATCAGAAGAAAAATCCACAGAGAGAAGTTCTTTAAATAAAGCACATAGGAGTCAAGATGATAAGTAATTTGGAATAATGGAAACATCAAAGAACTAGGCCCAAAAGGATCCGTTAAAGAATGTCCTTTACAATTGGTCCCATGTGCCCCCCATAAAATGATTTATTTCTTTACACAGAATATGCATTTCATCCAGCTTGGCCTGAGATTCTCAATCTTCTTGGATCCTATTTTGCCCACTGTTCTGCCATTTATACCAGAGTTGAATTTTCATTTTCTTCCATTTGCCCCAGCCTTGTTTAAGCCTTTTATTGTCTAGTGGGCTTTCCTTTTGATTTTTCTCCTCAATTTTCTTCTTTTATTTTTTAGCTCTAACTTTTGCCTAGGCTGCCCTTTTAGGTTTTCAACCTAGCGAGCTTTTATTATGCACTAATTTTTGCCTAGGCTGCCCTTTTGGGTTTTCAACCTAGCGAGCTTTCACCTTTATGTGAAATACTGTTTAACAGCATCTGAGTTAATGGGTTTGGTCAATTCACAACCATCCATGTCCATTAAAACTAGTGCTCCTCTTGAGAAAGCACGCTTAACAACACAAGGGCCTTCATAAGTGGGATCCCATTTGCCCTGAGTAGTCCTGGTTTGGCAAGATTCTTTTGAGGACTAGGTTACCAACTTTGAACTCTCAAGGATGAAGCTTTTTGTTGAAAGCTCTTGCCATTCTCCTTTGATACAATTGTCCGTGACATATTGCAGTAAGTCTCCGTTCCTCAATGATATTCAACTACTCATACTGGGTGCTTATCTAATCGCTTTCATCTAAATTGGATTCAAGTAATACCCGTAACGATGGGATTTTGACCTCAATTGGCATGACAACTTCCGTTCCATAAACCAAGGAGTAAGGAGTTACCCCGGTCGAAGTACGCACGGTAGTGCGATATCCATGCAACGCATATGGGAGCATTTCATGCCAATCCTTACAGGTGACTGTCATCTTGGCAATGATTTTTTTTATATTTTTATTTGCTGCCTCTACGGCCCCGTTCATTTGTGGCCGATATGGTGCCGAATTATGGTGTTTAATCTTGAACTGTTCACAAAGTTTAGAGACTCCTGCCTTATTTAGGTTCAGGGCATTATCAGTGATGATCTTTTCTGGTAGTCCGTAATGGCAAATGATATTCACCTTGAGGAACTTACAAAAAACTTTTTGAGTGATGCTAGCGAAGGAATTAGCTTTGATCCACTTTATGAAATAATTAATGGCAACCAGGATAAAACGATGTCCATTTGAAGCTTTAGGGTTGATTGGTCCAATCACATTGATGCCTCACATTGAAAATAGCCATGGTGCCACCAAATTATGTAGTGAGACTGGTGGTGCATTGCTTTTGTCTGAATAAATTTGACACTTATGGCATTTTTGAACATACTCAGTACAATCCTTCTTCATGGTCAACCAAAAGTATCCGCACCTTTGGATTTTCTAAGTCAAGGTGTGACCATTTGCATGCGTACCACATGTTCCTTCATGAACCTCTGTGATCACTTTTTGTGCCTCCTTCACGTCTACACACCGCAATAGCATACTGTCATGACTTCTCTTGTATAAGATGCCATTGCTAATGAAGAAGTTCATGGCTAGATGCAGAATAGTCTTTTTATCACTCTCAGTGGCCTCGGTTGGGTATTCCTTGCTTGTCATATAAGTCATGATATCATGATACCAAGGTTGCCCATCATGCTCTTCTTTTATGTTTAGGCAATATGCTGGCAAATCCCTAGCTTCTACTCGAAGTGGTTGGACTTAGACTCCATAGTCGAGTCGAATCATCACTGCTAAAGTAGCCAAAGCATCAGTAAATTGGTTTTTGTCTTGAGTCACATGATGGAAATTGATTTCTTCAAAATGGCTAATTAGCTGGACCAAAAACTTCTAATATGGAATTAGCTTTGAGTCATTCGTTTGCTATTCTCTGGTCACTTGATGAATTATGAGGGCAGAATCTCCAAAAACTTCCAAACTTTTTATACCCAGAGTTATGGCAGCGTTCAACCCACTAATGCAAACTTCATATTCTGCCACGTTATTGGTACATTCAAATTCCAATTTAACAGCAACAGGGTACTGTTTTCCTTCAGGTGACACCACTACAGCCCCAATGCCATAACCATGCATATTTGTATTGCCATCAAAATACATCTTCTATCTCCCATGACCACCATCTTTGTCATCTTCATTGTCCTCTATAGCGAGTATGTCTTCATCAGGGAAATGGAAATTCAATGGTTGGTATTCATCTGGGGGATTCTCGGCCAAATGGTTTGCTATGAAACTTTCCTTTATGGACTTTTGAGTCATATACTTGACATTGTACTCAGATAGGATTACTTGCCATTTAGAGACTCTTCCTAACACATGTGGGCTTTCAAAAATATACTTGATAGGATCCATCCTAGAAATTAGCCATGTGGTATGATAAAGCATATACTGTCGTAATCGTTTAGTAGTCTATGCTAGCCTGCAACATGTCTTTTCAACCAATAGGTAACGTGCCTCACACTCGTTGAACTTTTTACTTAAGTAATAAATTGCTTGCTCTTTCTTTCCAAAGGCATCGTGTTGCCCCAATATAGCCCCCATTGATCTTGGCAAAATTGTCAGATAGAGAATCAAGGGGTAGTGTCGAGATTGAATTTATATTGCTTCATGAAAGTTTTCATGAGGTCCCTCCACCTATGAATTTTTGAGTGGTCTAATTGTATGTACCATAATAAGGCAGACTGATAAGCATAATTTATATACATTTTATTCTCCTTAATTTAGACATTTTAATTCAAAATATGGTTCTAGGAGTCTAATTAAATGGAATTTTGTTTTAGTAGCCATTTTCTATATTTTAGGAATTTATTTACAAATTATTGGATTTTAATGCATAAATTTATCTTAAATAATTTTTGTGAATATTCCTATTTGATTTTTCTCACTTCTTTGTGCAGAATTTTAATATGTAATTGGAGTTTTGAATAGAAAATCAAATTGAAGAAAAGCAAGAGAAGAGATGGGCCTTAAGTGTGTTAGTGTGTAATCTCAAGAGCTTCAAGAATTTCAATGGGAATTAAAGCTTGAATGAACTTTTCCATGGAACCCACACACTCACATGAAGTCACATGATCATCACACACATGCATGACTCAATAAGACAAGCCACGTGGTGAGGGAGACCAATGTAAATAAGAATGTGAAGAGGGGAGCTGGACGAATAGTAATGCATTGAGCAATAAGAGATGGAAAGAAGTTGAAAGGAGGCTTGAACTGAAAGCATAATAGAGAAGAAGAAGCTCCATGTAGGAAGTTAGCAAACTTGAGCAAATGGATGAAGAAAAACCTATAGCTTGGTAAGGCTAGAAACACATTAGAAAGCCATGGGTTTTAGAGAGAAGAATAAGACATAATTAGCAAGCAAGCAACGCATAGAATGTATGGAAGAAAAGCTACGAGTTTTAACGTGGCTAGAACAAACATTGAGCAACATGAAAGAAGAAGAAGATACACAAGAGCAGAACTGCATGTGAAAAAGACGTGGAAAATGCATGGAAAATATGTGGAAGAATTCATGTATAAGCTGGAATGTTTGGAAGCTCCAGAACATGCAGAAACTCGAGAAGAAGCTTGCATGAGCTGGGAAGGAAGAGCTGAAGTGAGAAACATGAGCAAGGGCTGCTGCTTCTTTCATCTTCTGGACTGCATCGAGAGCAGAAGACGCTGGATCGAGAAGCTTGGGAGCTGGAAAAAGGCGAGTTTAACATGAAGAAGCAGCTGCATGTAGAAGCTATGCCTTTAACACGTTAGAAATGACGCTGAAAGGGAACTGGGCTGGATGTATGAATTGAGATGGAGTTAAGAGAATGAACATGCCCAAGAAGCCTCTGTTTTTGAGTTTAAGAATAGAGCAAGCAGCAACATCTAGCAGAAACACGAATGAGTAGAAGGAGCTGTGCATGTGTGCATAAATGAAGAGCAGCCCACGTGAGTTACACTCATGTAGCTCCAGAACAGCAGAATGCTCGAGTCTATGGACAAACGCATGAAGACGCTGAACTGGTCAAAACCATGCATGAAGAACGAGCTGAACAACGTTGGACTGGGCAGAGGGGTGAGACGCATGAAGAAGCTTGCACGAGCTGAAAAAAATGAGCTAAAGAACACGTGATTAATAAAGCTTGATTAGCTGGAGAACATGCAACAGAAGCTTTCCACGTGAAAATGAAATAGGAGGTAGCACGTGATTCATTAGAAAATTAAAATACATTCGGGCAGAACCATTATTCAACATGCCTCTACACTTTATACACGTCTCTATAAGTCTGATAGGATATCCTAGTCCATTCATGCAACTCCACTCATTGCCTATTTAAAGAGACACCATTCGACCATCCATCCTACGCCATATATACCTCTCCATCCATCCATTCATTCTACCATTCAATCGTCCATCACATCATTCATCCATCCATCCACCAATCACCCATTCCTCCACTCCATTCCATCATCCATATTCCATGAGTTTCCAATCCACCTTGAGGCTAGCTAGGAGGAAGCTCTTGGAGAAGCTTGAATCCATGGAGAAAATTCAGAATTTTGGCTAAGAATTTTCTTATTTTTTCTACACTTTTTCTCTCTCATTTATTGTCTTGGTTAAGTTATATTTGATAGGGAATTTGTGTAATTGTAATTAGTGGCTGGTTAGACACTAATTAGGAAGTATTTTTGTTGATTAATTGAATTGATTAAATCCAATATTATCTGAATTCCCATGTATGCTTCGAAGGTGTTCGATAAAATACATGAGTGAGATTATTTATTTGAATTGAGGATTCCTTAATGTTTAGTAGGTTAATTAAATATTTAGGATGATTCAGAGGCTAATCAAATTAGTTAATCAATCAAATTGGATGTTCATTGATCCTAAAACAAGAATTAACAATTTAATGCGGGATTGAGGTCTCAATTCAATGTTAAATCGTTAATTTCTTAAATCTTGAGTGGTTACCCAAGATAAATTGTTATAAACACAATTAGGAACTCTTAGGCCAGAATCAATTACAATTAGAATAGGATGAGGATAGTGGATACCAAGGGACGAATCTAAAGCTAGTCACAAGTCCATCTTTCAACCATAATCCATACAATTAGATAGCAATTAGGAATTTTAATTCAATTTAGTTTTTGCTTAGTTTAATTAAATCAAAACCCCCTAATTTAGGTATTTGGAAAACTCAATTAAACATTGAACGCCAATTCCAAGGGAGATGACCTAGGTTGTGCCACTAACTATATATATTTTATCAGCCTAGTATTATTTTGAGGGTTATGCAACAATCCACTCATAGACCTCATCAGACTTTCTGAAAAGAAGTTTATCAGAAACTTCTTATCTTTTGACCAGACAGTCATTTTTGTATAGTATGACCTTAGATGATATATCGGATTGCCAGTATTGTCATATTTGTCAAAATTGAAAACTTTAAATTTCTTCGGAATTGAAACTCCTGGAATCATACATAATTCCTCTACATCCAGTGACCCCCAAGTGTTGGGTCCCCGTAAGTTCCGTAATTGGTCCTTGACCTCTCCTAACTCTTTCTCCTAATCTTTCTTATCATAGTTAGCTTTCCCTTTGGTCTCCGTAGTTGGGATCTAAAGTGTATAGGTGGGGTTATAGCTGAAAAATTCTTGCATATCTCTTACTTCATTATGGGGACCGCGTTTGTCAGATGTTTTCATTAGAGGATTTTGGACATTCTTTTGTCTCTACGCAGCCTCTGCTATTTGGTCAAAGTGTGCTTTAGGTATGATCACTCCTGGTAAGCTCGTCCCTACCTCTGGTATATTTGCAGTGGCATGTGGATGACTGGATACTCTAGGTAAGGAGTCGACAGCCTTTCCCTTTAGCGTCTCGACAAGAATTTTTATTGTATCACTCATTTGAGCTAGTTGATTCTCCATAATTGTCATTCGACTATTCATTGCAACTGCATCTTCCTCAACTCTCTGGATACCTTTCACTTAATGTTCTTCCATGAGCCTGGCTCTTGAACGCGTGCTGTACACTTTAGTAGGACGGGTCTAGTTAGATGAAATGCGTTTCGGAGGTGTAATATTGTCTTCCTTTTATTTCACTCTTTATATTCTTTTCTCTGTAAAGATAAGGCGAATTTAATGACATTGAAAAGTACTCCTCTTATTTTTATATCCTTGTTGTTGTTGTTATTATTATTATTATTATTGTTGTTGTTGTTGTTGTTGTCATTTCCTTTTTCTTTTCATGTGTTAGCTTGGGTTAACTATTTTGACATCATGGCAGAGGAACATCGGGCCCTTTGATCTTTAAAGGATTTTACTAATCTACATGAAGATATCAAAGTTGACACTTGATGCAAGAGGGGATTGAAACCCTTACATGATTAGGTCTATCTGAGTTATTTTCTTTTTAGACGGCAAACACAAAGGGGATGAAATGCTTGTCCTTTCGTAACAAAGTTCCAAATGATACATCAAATTAGCATATTTGGAAATTAACAGCTATTGAAGTGCTTCAACTCATTTACAATATCATTACACAACATAAAAAATTTTGTCATTTCCTTCAATGTGCTCAGTGGATTAGCCAGGCCCTCAGCTGCTTTGAATGAACTCGTGAAACTAGGGAGGATCTCATTAGCAAGGAGGATTAATTTCTTGAACTAGGATATGAACCTTTCCTTTTCTGTGACTCGCTCAGTATGGAGTGTCTTCCATGTCTCAATTGCCTCAACTTGTTGATTAAGCTATTCCACCAGGTTTTGTATTACTGCAGCATTATCACTCCTGATAATGGATAGTTCATTTACCTTCTTTTCCAATTCCTTGGCTAGCACGTCAATTTCATGTCGAGTCCCACTAGATTCAAGTTTCTGCATTTGTCTTTCTAGTACATCTTTTTCCTTAAGGACTTTCATCAATTGGGCCCTACTAATATGCATCTTCTTTTCATTTTCAGTCACTCGCCGTTGAGCTTTCTCTATGGTATCCTTGAATCTTGTATTTTCTTCCTTTAACCTTTTCATCTCAGTACTTCCCCCATTTCCCTTGTATCTCTTTGCCCTATCCGCTTCTGCTCGCAAAATCGCACATTCACTTCGTATTTGGTTCAAACTCCTTAAGCATTCTTGCCTCTTTTCTTCTAAAACCTTCAATTTTTTCTTCTTTTCTCCGACTTGCCTTGCTAATTGTTCGTCAATTACTTGCATGTCATTGCCGAGTATAGGATCAGGTGGTCCGAAAGAAGGGTTAGCCCCCTTTGTTCTTTCCTTTAGCCATTCTCGATATTCCTTGGTTGTAGCTACGATTCGCTTGCGTAGCTTGCATTTTTCTTTGCATATCACTTGGCTCCATACGCTTCTTATTTTTTGGCAAAGCATCTTAGCTTCCCAGTCATTATGATAAAAGTGAATCAATCTTATCGCCTTCTCAGCTGGAATATCTTGTTTATATGCGAACTGTTGATGAACAACTGATGGGCTGTAATTCATGCAACCCTGAGGGCTTATTAGGGGTACATTCAAGAATTCTCCACAATAGTATATGATTTCTTCACTTTCCCACCAAGCCAGCTTCCACCAGACCGTGTTTTCATCTAGTTGACCAAGAGATCATGTCCAATCATCACAAGTCATTTTTGAAGATGACAGGATAGCACCTTCACGATTAAGGAAGTCCCTAACCAGGTGGTGTATAGTATCATGTCGTCGACCCAATTGATATTGTCTCCTATAAATATGATTGAACATCCAAACAGTGAGGAGTTGTAGACAACACTTCAATTTTCCTCCATTTTCTTGTTGACAGAAGTTTAAGGTCAAGAACGTTTCTGCTAAGATTGCCGGCATAGGATTTATACGATGATTTTCCACCATCCACAAAACACTCACGGCTGCCAAATCAATTATCCCCATCGCTGAGGGGAATAACACTAATCCGTATATGGCTAAGGCAAGAACCCTCTTAAAAGTCGCCCAATCTTCCTTTTCGGCCAGGATCCTCAAATGCCCTTCTACATACTTCCTCAAAAGGCCTTCAGTCTGTCCTCTCTGATGTAATTGGATTCTATTAGGATCTTCCCCTAAAATCCGGGCCACTATACATTTTGATGGTAAATGTCCCGGATAGTAATAAATTGAGGCATCTTTTCCTAGAGGTGTATTCATAAAGCTCCCATATTCTTCTAAAATGGGTGTGATCTAGAATGTAGCAATATTGGGCCAAGGCTGAAAGTGCTTCTGGCTATACCAGTATCTGCCTCAAGTCTAGAATGTCCCCGTAATCTCTTCAAAAATCTTGGATATGCCTTCCACTTAATTTCTCACTCAATATAATTAGGCTCTCAACTGATTCTGCCTCTGCTTTAATTTTAAGCCTTGTCCCAGTCACAATCAGGCTGGTTTGTCTTAAACTCAGATATCATCTATTGCCCAAAGGTCCCATTACCTCCATTATGCCAATCAGCACGTATAACCATTCACTGTTTCAAGATATCAAAGCTTATTGGTCAGTGTATCATCATTGCTAGCTTGACTATTTTGCCCAATCCTCAAGGGATTTATTATTCCATAGACGATGAGGGTGTGAGGATCAATTTATGAAAGAATGACTCCCTACATAATTGACACTGATATGTTCAGCAAGCTAATATAATGATCCACTAACATCTATACTAGGATATAATGCCTCGGTAAGAGAAACAATAACAGTTGGTACTCTTTCTCGGGGAACTTATTGCTCCATGGAAGAAAGGAGTCGACTATTAAATCGAGAGAAATATGTCTTTCTACACGATTGATGTCTTAAATAGATTCCCTTCTCTAACCGAGACATCACACCTATTCATTGATGATGCCAAACTTATAGATTTTATAATTTCTAAAATTTTGAAAACACTCCTTTTCTATTAGAAATTCGTTGTTTTATGGGGGTAGAGATTTTTTAATAGATTGTGCATTATTTATTATTTTATCTTATCCCCTATATAGATAAAACAAATGTGTGATGAAAGATTCCCCTTTTGAGGGACCATAAGGAATATGGTTATGGCCTCTTCAGGGTCGAAAACCTATTAGGCAAGGGTTGGTTTGACTAATGCGAACTTTTATCATAATTAATGCACGTCTAATTGTGCCATGACGGCCCATTAACTACTCCAGTAAACAGTGATGATGTGTCACTTTCCCTATGAATACCATTGGATGCATGAATGTGCTGAACAAACAATTCAAAGTGCCCTCCTTTGTCCTAATATGGGTGGATCCTAGGTTGTGATCACCGGAGCCTGACTCTAACTATTTGGGAGGCATCTATGGCTTGACTATCAGTGCAACTTTACCAGATAGATTTATGACTCCTAAACATTGGTCCCTAAATTGCCCCCACCATAAGGTGAAGATCTCATTATAAAATTTGACCTTGAGAGGAAAAAGATCCTACACAGGTCAAACCCATATAACAAGGCACAATTTAGGTGAGGTCTTCGTGATAGCCTCAGGAAGCATAAGGCTTCACAGGAAAATTAGTATAAACCTCTACTAATCTAGGGAGTACTCAGACCCGGGTATAGGGCCCATAATGTGTGTGAGGTGATTGTGTCTTAGTGAGGTGTGTGAGGAGAGCATTTACCTTTTCGTCCTATGGACTATCCAACCTACATCTGCTAGGCAGATTGATAGAACAAAAGGCAGAGAAGTATATATACAGATATAAGTAAAATATACACAGATATGGTCGTCTACCCTAAGATTTTATTCCACATGTTAACACATATTACATATACAATCAATGAAATGAAACGAGTGAAGCAAGTATATGAATGGCATGTTATCTACTCTAATCACATGAGGCAAATAACAAACAAAAAGGAGGAAAAAAAACCAAAAGAGCTATAACATTTTGCACAACTAACCTAAAATTGGGCTTGACTCTCAAAATCTCCCCGGTGGAGTCGCCATACTGTCACACCTGAAAATGTAACTGTGTGGTGCCAAATTGAAATCAAAATTAAAAATAAATAGAGTCGTCACTAAAATTTTAAATTGTTTAAAAAGCAAAACTTTGGAAAAACCTTTTTAATTTGGCAAATGGTCTACAAACCAGAAAATGGATCTGGGAGTTGATTGTGAGTGAGGAAGGTGTTAGGCACCCTACTATACTCATTCTTAAGAACAGTTACCTTAAGTCAATTGTGCAAAATTACCATGGCCTTTAATCTATTTTAATTTTCTTTAACGAATCACATGCAAAATAAGAAGTAAAGAAATGAAATAAAATAAAATTAAATTAAGAGTAAAAAGAGAAAGAAATTAAAGAAATAAAATTTAGAATAAGAGAAAAGAAATTAAAGAAATAAAACTAAAGAAAATGATTATTTACAAGGGTGGACTTGACCTAGGATGAAAGCCTAGGGCCTACGTACCCTCTGGGAGGGATCAAAGTCCACGTAATTCGGTCAGAGAATGTGTTTGTTTGTTTTTTAGGTTTTGTGATTTTTTTGTTTTTATCTGTTTTTTTTGTCTTTTCTTTTTTTTGTTTTATTTATTATTTTTATTTATTTATTTATTTAGTTTTAATTTTGGATTTCTTAATTTGATTTCCATTTTTCTTTTTCTTTTTTAATTTTTAGGATTGCGTTGCTTAGGTTTTTTTTTTTTTTTGCATTTGGAAGGATAAAAAATGAATATCTCCTCTCTCTCTCTCCCTCTTTTATTTTTATTTTTGGTGATTTCCCTTTTTCCTTTCCTCCTTGTTTTGCCATTTGATTTTGTTATCATTATTTCTATTATTTAGTTATTATTATTTTTGAAGTCTGTCTGGATAAAATACAATATTCACAGTTGCCCCTCTTTACTTGTTTTTTGAGCAAAGAGATTGAAAATATAATTTTTAATGTTTTTGCATAAGGAATAAGTAAAGATAAGAATACGTATTTTGTCTAGGATGATTTAATTGCCTTTTGGCAATAAACAAAATGAGAAAGCGACCCAAATAAAATATGGTGTTTACCATTTTTAATAACTATATACGAAAATTGAAATAATATAACTTGCACTTTAATGAAAATATTTGTATGGAAAGTTTTCAAATATTAGGTCAAATAACTTATATTGATATATTCTCTATTGACCTCGTAATAATATGATTATTTGAGATACTAGTTGAATAATTTTGCTTAGGATCAAAAAAGAGGAGTCTGCAATTTTAAGAAGTAGAAAAGGAAAATCGAAATGTAACAAAGATTCATTTAAGGACCTTTTTGCTTTTAGAAGATATGGAGTCAAAAATATGTATTTAAAGAGCTATTAAACATGGAATATTGGAGTTGCTCTAATTGCTAATTGAATACAAGCTTTAAAGAACATAAATTCCTAATTGATGAACATATCTATGCAATTTAAGGAACTTGATGTACCAACAATCATATGCTAAGAGATGAAGCATATATTGAAGACCTTTTGAAAAACAAACTGAGGAGAGAAAACTAAACATTGATCATTTTACTCTAGAGTTATACTATGCTTTAATGTGTAATTGCTCTATGTAAGTTAGTCTTTTGAGAGAACCTCGTAAGGTTTCATAAGCTTAAATGTGTCTTTTCTTCTATATTAAGTTTTTAGATGTCTTAAGAAAAACTTAAATTTAAATTTATCTTATAGAAAAACCTCAAAGAGAGTTTTCAAAGATTCTTGTAAAAATCTAGTGAGTGGAAAATCAAGTGAAGAGAAGAAAAACGTAAAAGTTGTGAGTTGAGCCCTATTAAGTTACCTTGGTGAGGTTGTAAAAGCAAGAGTGTTGTATCTGTGTTTGTAGGGTTACTTGTATCCTTAGTGATTACCTATATTTAATAAAAATCTCTTGATGTGTGTTTGGAAACTATATGTAGGACATTTTAGTCTAAAATAGGATAAATTGATTGTATGATTCTCTCTCCCTACTCTATTTACTTTAGGTTTAAATATTTTATCTTATGGATTAGTGTTATGGTCCTTAGAAATCTAATAGTGCTTAAAGGAATTTTAAATTATCAAAGAAGGCAAAATAAGTTTTAAAATCCAACTCAATCCCTTTTCTTGGATTACTTCTAGACAAACACTACTAAACATCCTTAAAAACCACATTTATTATCCAAAAGGAAGGCTTTAACATGTAGATATATTTAATAGGACAACTAATTATTTTTCATAAAAATTGATGATATGGTTTTACTACGACCTACAAGTCTTGTACTAACAATAAAAAAAAGGAAAAATTCTAGAGTTACACTCAAGCATGAAAATGAAAATTAATATCCAAATTTCCCATGAAAGAATCTTCAAATCAATCACCTAATGAGTTGAAAGATCAATGTAGCCTCAACTAAGAATTGCACTTAAAGCAATATGAGAAAACATAACTAGAAAATATAACTATAAGACAATAGACCCAATCATGAACAAACCCAATCACAAACAAAATTATCAACTTCAAAATATTTATCCTTTGAAAGCTGCAATTAAAGGAAATTAAAAAAAGACAAGAATATTCCTACAATTTTAAAGGAGGGAATGGTTCCTAGTTCTTGTAGTAATCTTCACATTGGATTCCACTTCAAGCAATCTTCTTAAACAAGTTATCTTGTTGTCAATGGAATGACAAAATGAAAGAGTGGAGAGGGAGGCAAATGGGTGGTTCACTTCTCTTTCTTTTAGTAACTTAGGTTTACAAAATGAAGAAGAAGAGCAAAAGAGGGAAATAAATTAATGGTAAAATTAGCACGAGAGCAAACAATGTCATTTAGCATGAAAATTTATCTCTAACTTTTAAAGTAAATGATGTTTCTACATTACACATGAAGTTTGGTATAGACTTTTTTGTCTCTAAGGGAAAGTTAAAAACGATATTGTTTTCATTTTACTGACATGGAATTTGAGACAAAAATATTCCATGTCCAATTTTGAATATTTTGAGACAAAACTTCTATCTCCAATATTAGTTTTCTTTTTTAAAAACAAGTTGACTACTTTGAGGCAGAATTAGATATGGTAAATCTTGTTTTTAGTTTAAAATTTTCTTTTTTCAAACAAATTTATTTTTTCGAGTTGTTTGAGATGGAAATTGAGACAAATTTTCATCTCTAATTTTAAAAATTAAATTCAACCGTTTTCTTCCCACCAATCTACAATTAAATTTAAAAAAATACCACATCTCTATTCAAAAAATAATCTATACTTCAAAATTTTGGTTACCTAACATAAATTCTTATGGGAGTAAATTTTAGGTTGCTAATTAATTACATCTTCATTTCTTATAAGAATAGCTCTAATAAAAATGTAACTTTAAATTTAGTTTTAGTGAGCAAGACATTATGATAGCTAATTTATTCAAGCTTGGTTTAAACATAATGATTTTAGTTGAATCATAACTAAAATCTTATGTTATGTTCAACTTGAAGTGTTTAGAACTTATTGATGACAATCGAGTCATGTTATCTAGTGAAGCTATAGAAGCCCCTTGATCAAGGTGGCTTGTTGTGCATGAAGTTATCTTGTTTAAAGCTATTTTAGCAACTTGCTATACCAGCTCCTCGTATAAGACTTGATAAATGGTATCCATGCTCATCTCATAGGCTTGTTAAAAGCAAGTTCGACTTCATTAGGTTGAACTAATTACTTATGGCTAGTCACTCCTATAGCACAATCATATTTATAATTTATATGGTAGATTTGTTGTGTATTTAAGATTTGTTCTTAGGGTATAATTATTTAGTCTTTGTTAATTAGGGGAAAATTAAAAAGAATATTTTTGGAACAAATTAGTGTGAATCTTTTTTTTCTAAAAAAAAAAAAAGAAGTTTCTGAGATGGAATTAGAGGCATAATTAGGAAAGGATTATTTTAAAACCAAAAATTTGGTATCTAAATCCGTATCTAAACTTAATCCATCTCTAATATTAATTTTCTTCTCCAAAAAAATAATTTCCATTTTTTTGATGAAATTAGATAGGGAAAATTCTATACGTAATTTCTAATTTTCTTTTCTTTAAAATAATTCATTCTTAACATAGTTAAGATGTAACTGGACACAAAAAAATTCTCTAAACTGTCTACCATTTTAATTTTTTTTGTAAAGATAAAATACCATTTTGAGACAGATTTGGAACGGAAGTGCCACGGAATGAGGCGGAATAAATTTTGTCTTTAACTTCTGCCTCTGATTTTTTGTTTTCTTGTAATGATGGAGAGGTTATTGTGGAGGTTGCTGCTGTTAGAGCTGATGTCTCACGAGGTTGAAGATCACCATCGAGGAGCTACTTGGTTGTTTGGAAATCTAACTCTTGGTTAGGGCCCGCAGTCTCTGCTTAATTAGCACACCCTTTCATTCATTATATCCTAGGTGCATATGTGGCAATCTTGGCCTTGCTAAATCAGCACTTCGTTAGCTTAGTCAACATAAAATAATAGAGAATAAATTAAAAATTTAGATAAATTATGAGGAAAAATAATTAATTTTTTGATTAATAATTAAATAATGTACCATTTGGACACCTTTTAAAAAACACATTTAATGCTTTTGAATGAGTGCCTACATCGCAGATAGCCAGATATATATATATATATATATATATTGTCCAATATTATAAAAAAGCTACTACTTACTAAAATTAATTATTCTAATATTAAATATAATTATAGAATATAATTACACTATTAATTTATTGTTCACAACTTAAAAGTTATAACAATCGTAAAAAATATATTTCTTTTTTGGGAAAACAAATGAGGTCGAAGCCAGTAAGAAAAACGACTCAGAAGAAATTGCTATGGGAACATGAAGCCTCCATAACATGATCATGCACAAGGCTGGAAATACCATCCGAAGCACAACTCCAGACAATAGTAACATCATCCTGAGAGGTTCCTAACCCGAACAAGAGCATCGGCAGGTTTGTTTGCTTCTCTACAAACATCTGTAAAGCTGATCTTCTAGTTCCTGCCTCTCAAACAAAGGATACTGTGAAGGACTTCATTTGCATGACCTCTACCGAAGCAAGATCTAACAATTATGTTCGCAACTTGCTTCGCTTCAGACTCCACGATGATACTGCGATACCCCTTCTCCCAAGCCAATAAGAGAAGAGACCTTCCCTAAGACCCAAAGCTCCGCTGTAGCAGGGGAACAACGGCCTAACTTACAAGTTACAACTAAAACAAAGATCCAGTTACTATTCTCATCACGGAGCAGATAACCGCATCCTCCACTCTTCATAGTCGCCGAAGCATCACAGTAAAGTTTCAGCCAACCAGCTTCAGGAGGACCCCATCTATAGATAGCAACCGAATCTCTAGCACCACTCCTCACCTGGATCTCCTTGGAGGGCGCTAACAACGAATCACGGACTCACACTGGAGTAGCCACAGAGTCATTGCAATCCTCTTCAAATGTACTATTATTGAACTAACGCCAAAGGAGCCAAACACCAATCCCCCACGTGCTTTGCCAAGAGATATTCTTTCGGAGCTGAAGGAGAAACTGAGATTAGCATGAAACCAATCCTTCAACGGACAAGCGAAAAGCTGAGCACGCTTAGAAGGATCCTTTAAATTCCTCCACAAGCTCTGGGCAAATTTACGGTCACGAAGAACATGGATCTCGTCCTCAACTGAGCCCGGCCACCACAAACAGTTTGAGTCAGAGCTAAATCAGCAGCTTCTACTAGCATTAGTTAGGAGTCTGTCATGGTAAGTCGTCCATAAGAAGCATCTAAGTCTTTTGGGTCCTCTCCACTTCCAGATCCTTTCCCCCCTGTAAGGAGGGAAGTTCATTGACTCATAGGCACTTTTCGCGGTATAAGTTCCATTAAAATCCCTCGTCAAAGTGCAAACGTCTCTCCCGTGGCTGGCATGAGGGGGAAATATGGAGAGAAATTTAGAGACTATGCTTTGGTCAAACAGAGATCCAATCCGAGCATAACCCTAGTTACCATCCGAGGAGATCCAATCATTGACTTTGCTATTCATGAGCTCCCTGTTGACGTCACTTTTAAGCATCTCGGCAAGCCTCATATTTGGTTCGACCTAGGCATCCGTAAAGAAACAAACTTCGTTCCCTCCTCTGATTTGCCAAGACCTACCACTTTTGATAAGATCCTGTTGCATACAGATAAACTTCCAGGGAGGGGAGTCTCCATGCCTGTATCTCAAAAGCCGGGTCTCTATTATCAATATATTTACAGTGAAGAACTTCATTCCAGAGGCCGGGAGCTGAATTCATAATCTTCCAATAGAGCTTACCCAAACAAGTATTATTCATGGCCTCCAAATTTCTGAAGCATAAACCGCCAAGTCATTTAGGCTTACATATAGTCTCCCAACTAATCAGGTGGGTCTTCCTAGAATTGAAATCTCGGCCTCATATAAAGTTACGCTGCAAGCGAGTAATCTGATTGCAGATACTAGAGGGAAGCTTAGTAACTTGCATAGGATAGATGGGAATAACATTCAGAACTGATCCAGCCAAAGTGATTCAAGCTGCCATGTACAAGCAGTTACTTTTCCATCCAACAAGCTTCTGTTGAATTCTTTCGACAATATAGGAATAAATCTGAAAAAGCTTCTTTCTCTGCTTAGAGGAACCCCCAAATTCTTTCCCAAACCACAAGAAATTTTGAGGCCTGCATCATCAAATAATAACCTCCTTTGCTGGAAACTAACATTACGGGAGAAGAAAATAGAAAACTTACTTCTGTTGACCTTTCGACCAGAAAGGCTACAAAAGATGTCCAAGCAACTATTAATACAGTTAATTTGCTCAATAGAGGCCTCACCAAAAAGGAGGATATCATGGGGAACATAAGATAGGAAATTTTTGGGCCCACTTGACTAATAGTGAAAGGCTTCCACCTACTTGCCAATTTCTTCACTCATGATATAACTTATCCATACAAATTACTAAAATGTACGGAGAAATAGGATCTCCTTGATGGATTCCTTGGGAAGGTCTAAACAATTGAACAAGATCACCATTCCAAAGCACCTTTAGAGAGTGATACATTACATTATAGGATGAACCAGTCTGTTGTCAAAGCCAACTTCTGATAAAATATTAGCAATAAAGCTCTATTTTAACCTATCCCGAGCTTTCTCCAAATCAATCTTCTTCATAAAGAAACCCTTCTTTTTTTATATTCTTTTGCCTTCATATGCTTCATTATGTGAACAATTTCTTGGCCAACCACAATATTGTCCTGAATACATCTAGGAATAAAACTAGCTTGGAAGGGAAAGATGATAGTATAAAGGAGAGGCTTCATATGATTAACAAGAATCTTGGTAATGCACTTGCAAGAAACGTTTTACAAGGAAAAAGGGTAAAACTACGTAACAAACTTCAAGCTATCAACCTTCGAGATAAGAGTAATGAGAGTTTTATTAGCCTTTGACAAATTAGCACGACCTTTGAAAGCCTTCAAGACAAAATTTGCCAATCTTGAGCTTAGAGCCTCCCGGTGGGATGGTAAAAAATAGGAGAAAAGCCATTAGCACCTAAAGCTTTGAAAGCCCCCATTGAGAAAATGACCACTTTGATCTCATAAATAGAAGCCATCCGAATCAAATCATTATGAAGAACCTGATCAATAGTTGTATATATGATAGAAGTTTGAAAGTAGGTCATACTAACATCCTCTTCACATAAAAGGGCTTTATAATAATTTAACATAATTTAATAAGGAATTAGGATTATAAATCTAGTGACCATCATCTCTAAAGGCTCTATTTTTATTCCTCAGTCTCCTAGTAGTAATTTTCACATTATAGTATTTTATGTTTCTATTACCCTTGTCAACCCATTTAGTCCTAACTTTTTGATACCATGGCACCTCTTCTTGGAGAAGTACTTTATCAAGCTCTTTTTGGAGAGAGAATTCAAGACTATTAAGATAAGTAGAATATGGGAAGTTAGGGCTACTTTGAATGCCCCTAAGATGTGCAAAATATGATATTTCCTCTTTCTAATATGCCCAAAACCTCTTTATTCCAAATCGCAATATCTTTATTCAACGTATCAAGAGCTTCATGCGATTATAGGTCATGTCTCCAAGTAGACTTCAAAAAAGATTCATAATCATTATGATTAAGCCATGAAGCTTCGAATCTAAAGGGTCAGTTCCTCCCATTACTCCTAGCTATTGTGTAACACCCCAAAAATTAATTAAGGTGTTAATTATGGATTAGATTAATTAGGAATAATTAATATGGGATAATTGGGCAAGTTAAGTGAATGGAGATTTTAGAGAGATAAATTATTAATATGGGTTTGAGATTTAATTGGGATAGAAAGTTCATCTAGGCCTAAATTAAATTAAGTAGGCCAAGGTTAAAACTAATGGAGGCCCAATAAATATTATAGGTGCAGACTAACCTTTTTATTGTGAGGCTTGGCCTAAGAGGTAGCATCTAGTGATGGCCTAATTCAATTTAATGAATCAGAGGCCCAAGACCCAACTTGCATAAGCCCATGTAATTGGCCCAATAACATTTGAGCAGACCCGAATCAAATGAGTCTTCCAAACTTGGTTTGGCCCAATTGAATTTCAGTAACCCAATACATAAGAGTTGGCTCAACAAAGCAAAAATTTGAAGCCCATTAGGAGTTAGATCCTTGGAGCAGCCCATGACCCATATTTGGCCTAACTTAACCCAACTAAAACCCTAAACACTTCAACCACTATCCCATTTTTCTGAAACACAAAGGAGAAAATCGGAGGTCCAAAGGAGAAGTTAGGGTTCTTAACATATTTTCACATTTTCCCACTTCTAAGCTCAAAATCAGCCAAAGTAATAGTTATATAACTTAATCCCCTTCTCTTTCTCTTTAATTTGGCCCGATTAGTTTTTCATTTGGAGTATTTCCACCATACTCAAAATTTGAAATGTGATTGTTTGAGATTTTCTTGGTAAAATTCGTAGGTTGAGGCTAGGGCTGACATTAGGTAAGTATAAACCCTTCATTTTGATGCTTTATTTGCTAGTTTGAGATCCCTATAGCTGATTTATAATATGGGTATTAATTTTGTATGAATTTGCTTAGGATTTTGGGTGAAATATTGAGGTTTTTGGGAGAAGACACTTCAATCTAAATTTGGGACTTGTAGTGGTTAGGTAAGTGATCCCTAGGTAGTCATTAGCATTTTAAATTCTTTGGGTGCTTGTTGCAACTGTTAATGATGAATTAGAGTAGTAATTCTTTGATGCTATGATTATAGGGAGATTTTGTACCATTGGTGGCTGTTGCAATTGTCTACAAGTGAGGTAACTGGGTTTATATTAATTCCATGCATATATCTATTTTAATTTCATATTTTGCTGTACATGAATGATTTGAAATGTTGAATAAATTGGTTGGCTATCATTATATTGTGATTGGACCTTATGAGTCCATGGTGAAGCTGTGGTGCGGCTGCTACCCATGCATGTGCTTTGATTGGGCACTGGGTTATGATCAAACCCTAGATGCATTGAGCCCTGGTTGTGCTCAATGGGGAGTAAGTGCCATGGACGGGCCTCTCCCAGTGTTAATGGCCTCTAACATGTGAAAATATGATTGTTAGTATGGGATAGTAATCATGATAGCCTAATTGTTTCATTTACTGATATGACTGGCATTTTTCTGATGCTTATGTGAAACTATGCATGTATGCTAATTAAACTGGAATATATGATGGAATTGCCTTAGTTACTGAGATTTGTATCTCACCCCGTTTTATGGGATTAAACATTTCAGGTAAAGGTTCTTTGCTTAAGGATAATGGCAAGCAAGTGGATGAACATCCATGAGCTGAGACTTGGTGTGAGGAGCTACACTCGATCTGAGCAGAATAGAGTAGATAATAATTTTTGTTAATCTTTGTATAGCATCATCATGTATCTGTATTGCCAAGTGTAGGAGTTGTATTTTGTTAACATAGAATGTAACCATTGAGAAATAGGCTTCATATTAGCTGTTGATGGATGTATGAACTCTGAAACTTATTTTGGGCTTATGAATCTATGATATAACTGACTATTTGAGTAATGTAATCCTATGATATTGATTGTAGACTTGAACTATTGATGCATGAAATACCCAATTGTAAGTATGATCGAATGACCATTGTGAGAAATTTGTGAATCTGTTGATATAAGACTAATGAATGAGTAGAAGAATCCATTTTTAATTGTGGGATGGGTAATGATCTAATGGCTAAGGAATTCAGTAGATAAATGCTATTAGAACCTCATAACAAGTAGGAGAGTGGCCCTAGAGAGTCTTTAGATATAGAGTGGAGAGTATGAGGTAAGGTCTTAAGAGTAGTAGGATCAGAAGGCATTTGGCCACAGCCAAAATATTGTTAGTTGCGGCCAATATTGACGAAGTTACCTAGGGAGAGTACCAGAGAGCAATTAGCTGCGGTGAAATGTGAGAGGCTAAACTGGGAGTCATCCAGAGGAAAATTCACCGCAATGAAGTGGGGAATTGGCCGCGATGAACTTTTGTGAAAATGAGCTAAGCATTCTAAAGAGGAATTGGCCGCAGCGAAAATAGGTATTGATCGTGGCCAATATCAAGAGGTGAACAAGGTAGGTTCCAGGAGGCTTGCTTGCTACGGTGCCATGTAGGTTGGTCGTCGCGAAGCCGCGTTAAAATTAGTAACAATGCAAGGGATAAAGCCGAGAGGAATTGGCCGCGGCTAAGGGTAAATTGGCCCGGCGAATGTCCTGAAACCCTTATAGTGACTAGAACATCTTGGTTTTTCATATGGTAATCTCAAGGGATGACTTAGAAACATTAATAGAAGGTTCTTGTGAATTGGAAATGATAGGTAATAGAATCAAGGCTTATAAATGAACGTTTGTTTTCCCTTGATGTACGTAAGTGTTTGTAGTAATATGGTTGATGACTCTAATAAAATTAAGGTTCTAATTTCCCCATATTTCCATAATGTAATGAACCTTAATTATAATGATTAGAAATTAGGGTCATCACATATTGTATCAAGGATGATAAGGAGAGGGTGATAGTTAGAAAATCTCATGTGAGCCATAATGTTAATATCGAATAATCCAGGTAAGCTATAATCCATAAAGAGCTCCAAGAGCTCTTTCTAAACACCAGAACAAATCTATCATAGTTTTGGAGTTTAAGGCTTATCCATGTAAAACATGAACCAAAAAAACCCAAATCCATCAATCTACAATCATTAATCCACTCCAAAAACTTGCTGTAGTGAGCTAAGTTCAAAGGGGCTCCCTTTTTCTTCTCAGTTGGACCATTAACATTGTTGAAATCACTAGGCACCATCTAAGGAGTATCATAAGTCATAGCTATATTCTGTGGTTGAGACTAAGCCTATCCTTAAATTTGAATGTGGTATAGCATAAATAACAATGAAGAAGAAGGACCTATCATTATCTTTGTCAACAAACATATGTATATACTATACAAAGTGTAACACCATAGTAGCTTACTCCCATTCATCTCCCTTTAGGCTTGATTCCATATGATTTCCAAAGAAAATAACTAAAACCGTGGTATTTTATAACTGTAAGTTGGGGTTTAACCGATCATATTTTGTCCCGTGGGTCCCGTGAACCCATCATTCACATTCTATACTCAACCTCCATCTATACAACTTGTACATAGTCTCCAACAACTCATAAACCACGGATATGAAGCCAAAAACCAAGAAAATACAATTTCTTAAATGAGCCCAAAAGTCAGAGTTTTGGCTCCAACTTTGGAAAATCATAACTAATTCAAGAAAAATGGAAATCAAGAAAATCATAGGTCTCTAGAAAGCCTCGGATGTTAAATTTACACTAAAAATAATTCCCAACCACTTCCTCAACTTCTAGACCATCTTTGACATCGAAAAGGACACAGAGGTCTGACTGTCCCTGATACTGGTGCAGTTTATTGTCATGAACTCTGAAAATTCGTAGTTAATTCCACAAAAATCCAATATGGGAAAACTATACCAATTTGGAAAGATACAGATGTAACTAGAGAAGAAAAATAAGTCCAGGTCAGTTCAGGAGTTATTGGACCTCGAAAACCGATGGAACAGTAATGAAGGTCAAAAACTTCCCTGATGCTGATACAGAACTTCAGCAAGTCGTTTCTCTCTCTACAGACCTCCAATTGAGGTGCTTCCAGTTGGTATAGGTCACTGTGGATATCTAGTTTATGGTCATAAAATTTCATGATAATTAGACACATTTTGGTCCATGAATGACATTGATTTATTTTCGGACTTAATGCACAGTACCATGACCAAACTCTTAAAATTTCCAAACTTCAACAATTCGCCAAATATTCTCTAGACCTCAAAATATTACCCACTTTAGCTTCTCAAAAAGCTCTCAATAGACTCTAGAGGCATGCCAAATTTCGTACCAAGAAGAGCTCATCCAGTCATATTTTGACAGAGCTCACAAAATTGGCGGTTTTGGCACCCAAAATGGTTTATTGGGGTCCTAGTGGCCTCCCACATGCTCTAGCCTCTTTTGGACAAGTTTGAAAGTACAAACAT
Source organism: Erythrophleum ivorense (assembly GCA_026724425.1). NCBI lineage: Eukaryota > Viridiplantae > Streptophyta > Magnoliopsida > Fabales > Fabaceae > Erythrophleum > Erythrophleum ivorense. The sequence continues at coordinate 216,401 of JAIUCV010000678.1, read as the reverse complement.
AGCATATATGAAATATCTCAGTAATCCAAAACATCATACATTTCAAAATCACTATGCTACGGAACAAAACGCATCATTTCATATCAGCCACAAAAGGGGCAATTTCTACATTCTCGTTACTTTGGCTCTTTACACAATTCATACATCATCTATACATATAGTTACATGTGCTCACATATTTACAACTCAAAAATAATAGGTGCATATCCATTTTAGCACCTTTTTACAACAAAAGGACCCAAAGAACTATACATTTCTTTAAGTATGCTCACTAGGCTCCATGAGGTGTACTTGATTCTCCTTGAGCTCCACCTGGATGTTAAGATGGGAGGGGAAGGGGGTGAGATTCAGGGAATCTCAATAGCTCATACTCATTCAAGAAGTAATCAAGATATATAAACCCGTCAAAGCATGCAACAAATCACAATAACACAGCATATGTGTTTCATGCCATGCCAAGAATAGGCTCTAGGGACTTTCGGTCTAGCCTCACCCGAGCATTGGGACTTTTGGATTGGCCTCACCCTTGGCTTAGGGACTTTTGGCTCCACCTCACCCGAGCAATTTCCACAATTCATATCATAAACATATTGGTACCAATGCATCAAGGCAACATCAATGGCATATCTTATCATACAAGCACATACACAAACATACAATGACTATTACATATCCAAGAGTGCAACAAGAAAGAGTAGAGAGCTACCTTATTGGATAACACAAGTCTTCCCTTTCAATTTATCTTCTCCCTTCTTGATTTCACACTCACAACTAGATGGAGTTGCTTCCTTTGAGCCTAGACACAACAAAGAGCACCAAATCATTCTCTCATAACTCAAATAAGTACTCATAAAGCTAAAGGGGCTCTTCACTGAAACAAAACCCCCACTACCTTTGTAAGATCTAGGGATTCTCTCTCTAGAACTCTACTTACTCTCCTTCCTCTCTCAAACTCTCAAGGAAGAAAGCAAGGAAGAAGAAATGAAGATATATGAGTTCTACCCTTCTTTTAGAGTGGTTTTCCACTTCCCTCTTCTGAACCAAACCCAAATTAACTTCCAAAACTATCGAAAGAGAAGGCAAAAGGAGGAGAACAACATGCTAAGGAGAAAAGCTATGGAAATCTAAAGATTACTCACCTCTTTGCTTGGTCTCCTTGCTTCTCTAGGTCTCTCTCTCTCTCTCTCTCCACAGCTCTTTTCTCTCTCCTTGGTCAAAGCTTAGGTCGGTTCTAAGAGAAAGGAAAGTTTGAAAGCTTTTAAAAAGTCAAAATCTCTCTTTTTACACTTTTCCTGACTAACCCTCGCTATAGCGAGCCATAACCCTCGCTACGGCGAGCTCGTGTCAGTCCCAGACCTTTGCCTTTGCTATAGCTCTCGCTACGGTGAGCAACTCCCTAGTTTTTGTATGGAATGCCCGCACTCACTATAGCTAGAAGCATTTTTGCTATAGCGAGAAGGCTCTCTCGCTATAGCTAGCCCATTTCTCGCTATAGCGAACAGGTACATTCGCTATAGCTAGGCTGTAGCTAGCAAATTTAGAAAATTTTCAGCTTTCGAAAATTTTCAGCTTTTCTTTTCTTTCCCTTTTCTTTTCTCTTTTCTTTTCTTTTCTTTTTCTGGTTATTACACAAAGAATTATGAATGATATTAAGAGTAACTCTATTCTTCTTCCACACTACCCATAACCCATATGACCTTCCTTTGCCAACAACAATGAAACAACCATCGAACATTAGTTTACGAAACTTCGACCGGGCATAAATGTTATTACAATGAGTCTCCACCAAAGCCAAAACATTTAGATTTTCAAGTCACACATCATCTTCATGTAACAATTAAAACTCTTATTTTTGACACCTTGACATTCTAGACAATTATCTTGTTCATTGGAAAAAGAATAAATAGTAGGACAAAAGAAAACGTAGGCCTCTTTCATGGCCATGGCATTATTCACATAGGGCTCAAGGGTTTCTTTTACTCTACAGGGGCAAATGGATACAATTAAAAATCACACCCAGAGAGGGTGAGTAGATGCGACATGTAGGAAGTTAAATAATGAGTTTTATTGATTTTAAGGAGGAAGTACAAAGTGGAGCAAGCAAATGCTTAATGGAGCTAGTAAATAGCAATTAGATAAAATCAACAAATATGAACAAAATTACTCATAATGTGTAGTTAAAGTGAACTTATGCTAATATAGAGTGAGCAGCTAAAACTATGAGTGAAATGTGCTAAACATGAGTGGGGAAAACAAAGAGCATGCTAGTGGATCGAGGTGACTATAAGTAAATTGTAGCGAGCTTGTATAGCAAACAAAGTAAACTATTATATTACTGATGAAATATCTATTATGAAATTGGAGGATCCTCTAGAAATGGAGAACAATTATGCAGCAAAATAGAGTCAAAGGGAGAGAGTAACATATAGAGCATTTATCCTAGTTTAGCCTTTTAGGTTTATGTCTAGTCCCTTTAAACTTTAAGGGAATTTTCTTCAAACTTTTAAAAATACTATAGCCGAAATGGTTTTCACATGCTCACTACCAACATAGGTTTTACAAGCTTACATCTTAACCAGAGATTTACAATAGCGAATCGAAAAGATGGAATTTTCCTTTACAACAAAGTTCACTCCAAGTTCAAATATGCTTGTTACAAGCAAATGAAACCAAAGACTAGGACTATGAATTTTCTTTTTCTTAGATAGAGCTTATAATGAATGTCAAAGATTATTCTTGTTATTCTGCACTTAGATCTCTTTTGTGTGTGTGTGTGTGTGTGTGTATTTAGTGGCTCTTAGTCATTAGAGATATTCAAAAGTAGTAGAGGATTTTTAGCTAAAGTGAGGTTGGCATGTCTCCAACGTTGATGAATTTTCACTTTTGCAACTACTAACAATATATGTAGTTTTTCCCATGCAACTCATTGCTATTCATTACTTAGTTTATGGGTTAGACAAAGTTCATCATCTTTATATATATATATATATATTAGAGACAATTACAATAAAGAGACAGGTAAAAGAGAAAAGTTTTCATGCTATCTTTACGTTTTTCCTAAACAAAAGTAATCCATTTTTGTTGTATATTCATTATAGTTTTTGTCTTTAGATAGTAATGTTACAAACATGGGTAGCAGTAAATGGGCGTTTGCATGAATGAATTTTAGCTTTTGTTATCATTAAAGTCATGGACCCATTTAATCTTAGGCCAACACTAAAAGTGCCTTCATGAAGCTGAGCAAGTAAGCCTAAATTCAGAGGTTTAGGTGGGTGGCCTAACATGGATGAAGGGGAAGAAAGTGTTAGAGCCCTTTTGTACTAGCTATGCATGCTTGGCCCATTATTTAGAAGGGATTGACTAACATTTCCATTCGTTCTTCCTTAAGTGTCATGGCTTTCAACTCTACGAAGGCGATTCTCCTTGCTAACCCAAATCTAGTAGTTGTTTTTGAAGTAGGTCTTTGAGGTAGATTTTGTATATTCTTACCAAGAGGCCCATTTGTCAGAGATTTCTTTTAGCCTAAGTTGTTTAACCCTGAATCAAGTCCCTTGTTGACTCTTGTGGCTCTTCTTTTAGAGTACCCCCATCCTATGTTCTAATCTTATTGCTCATGCTGTTATGATTTGGTTCTTCCTTCATTTTAATCATTAATTCCATTTAAGGTTTCATATTTGGATCTTGTGAATTTTTACTTAGAACCCACACTCCTCTTTTCCTTGTTTTAGTAAGTTCTGCAAGCTTTCTACACCACCGTCCAATGTCCCTACTGGTTAGTCAAAGTTGGTTCATGGCTATTGCTAACTTTCTCTTCAAACCTCTCGACTAGAAGGTCATCTTCACTCTCTAATTCCCAATTCTCACTAGACATCCCTTCCTTCACAATGCACACAAAGGAGATATAGGCCCTCATATTTGATTTTGTATGCATTGCCCTTGAGTTTGAAGTTTAGAAGCAAAGGTTTCCAAAAGTCAAGTTCAACACATATTCTTGCATACCTACCTTGAGATTGCAAGGATGTATTAAAATCCACTTTCACTGTTCTCCCAAAATGGTTCCCCATATAGCTTAAGATTTTGGTGTCATAATCAATGTTTTAAATTGCAATGCAGCCACAATATTGCACATGTGACCCAATTCGCATCCACATCAGCCCGCAACTATAAAGAGATTAGATATCACGCTAATGGGCCACAATGGAGCGGTGTTGCAGTTCCATTATGGCGCATTATATAATGCCATAGAGCTCTAACATGGAGTAGTCAGCCCTAGATCAGCTTTTGCAAATAGTAAAAGAAAAAAAAGCTAGCAAGCAACAATAGCAACTAGTAAAAAGAGTTTTGATATGATAAATCTAAAATTTTGAAATATGAAACCATACCTAAAAGCTGAAACATAGTGATTTCAAAACTGAATATGAAGTCCCAAAGCAGAGCCAGTCAACTAGCGATATGCACGCTCGAATCTAAAAAGAGAAATGCCCAAAGTTGTGCAACCATCTTCTTATTGATCTATTCTGCTATTTTTTTCATTTTGGTTCTCTTCCATTTTCACTTTCAGAGTTCGAAGTGTTGAATCAGGGGAGTAGGTGGAGCCACACACAAATGTCATTATGATCTTTTTAATATAATATAATATATATTTAATAAGGGAGTAGGAGAAGCCACACACCACCCCAATCATTTCAATGTAATATATATCATTATGATCTTATTAATATAATATAATATATGTAACACCCCAGGAATAATTAATGGTAATTATTTAGGGGTTATGAAATTATTAAGAGTGCTTAAGGAAAATGACAAATTTGAGTATCTTAACAAAATAATTATTACTTGGACCAATTTGAAGAAGTATGATAATATTTATGGATTTAAATGTGACTTGGGCCCATGATTAAATTATGTGTGTCAAGAACTTATTAAAGGTCCAGTCTCATCTAATTATGACCCAACTCTATTTTTAAGGAAGCCTAACCCATTTTGAACCTAACTAACCCATATATCATGCCCCAACATGTTAAGCATCAGCCCATTTGGAATAATGGACCATTGAAGCTTGGTCCAACCCTTATTTAACCCACACAACTCTAGAATCCATGGCCTAACCCAACTAAAATCTGAACCCACAAGGAATTGGGCCTTTGGGCCAGAACATTCCTCCCTAACCCCAAGAGTCTCTACAACCCACCTCACAAAGCAATGGCCCAATGACTAGAAATGAGCTTAAATGGACCTTGGGCTGATGGGTTAGCCCATTTCCCCCTAATAACCCTAAAGGATCAGTAGCTTGCCCCCTATTCAGCAAAAAACACAAAAGGCAAGAGAAGAAATTCGCATGTTAGGAGAGGGGATAAGGTTTCTTAACATTTTAGCTCAGATTTGCACTATTAGAGGGAAATTTAACCAAGGTAGGTTCTATATAACTTAACCTTCTTATCTTCCACTACATTTTAGTCCGATTGGTTTGTCTTTTAGAGAATTTTCATCTCTTCTCAAGATGAAATTTAGTTTTTGCATGATTGTTGTAAGATTTTTGGAGTTAAAGGTTAGAGGGATGATTGGGTAAGCATTTCCCTTCCATTTTGTGTATTATTTTGTTAGAAAATGTCCCTAAGGGTTGATTTTCATACTAGGTTCTACTATTGTGCGAAATTACAAGGAGATGAAGGTGAAAAACTGAATTTTCTATGCTTGATGACTCAAATCCGAGTTTGGGAATGTCTCATGGTGTGTTCTTGGTAGTTGAGGCTCAATTCAGTCCATTTAATCTCTTAGATATATGGGCAAGTGGTTTCTCTCCTTTTATGAGATGTATGTACTAAATTCCTATCATTTGGACTGACTTTTGGTGCATGCCTTGTATATGTGCGAAAATGGAGATGTGGGGAGTGAATCATTGTGAGCTTTGATATCTTGACCTTGAATTAGTGCAATTGACCCTTTAAGAAGCTAGGTAAGTAAATTTTAGGCAGCTATTAGTGGTTTAACCCTTTGGATATATGATTTATTGCCATAAATGATGATGACTATGCTTGTTTTAGGTTTGGTGTGCATTTGAATTATAATAGTAGCTAGAGGTAGAGTAATTGGCTTCATTGAGATAACTGGGGTTAATTTCCTAATTCCATGTATATGTTCATGTTAATCTATTATTGTTGGCAGATATATGATTTTTAAATGCTAAATGATTGGTTGACTGAGTGGCTCGTCGCACAACCCTTAAAATAATACTGGGTTGATAAAATATGTAGCGAATGGCACAACCTAGGTTATCTCCCTTGGAATTGGCGTTCAATGTTTAATTGAGTTTTCCAAATGTTAAAAGACTCTAAAATTTCCCAAACAAAGGGGATTTTGATTTACTTAAACTATTTAAAATAAAATTGAATTAAAATTCCTAATCACTATCAAATTGAGTGAATTATAGTCTTGTGACTAGCTTTGGATTCGTCCCTTGGTATCCACTATCCTTATCCTAATCTAATTGTGATTAATTCTGGTCTAAGAGTCCCTAATTGTGTTCATAACAATTTATCTTGGGTAACCACTCAAGATTCAAGAGATTAATAATCCAACGTTGAATTGAGACCTCAATCCCGCATTAAATTGTTAATTCTTGTTTCTAAGATCAATGAACATCCAATTTGATTGATTAACTAATTGATTAGCCTCTGAATCATCCTAAATATTTAATTAACCAACTAAACATTAAGGAATCTTCAAATTAAATATTTTAAGCACATAATCTCACTCATGTATTTTATCGAACACCTTTGAAGCATACATGGGAAGTCAGATAATATTGAATTTAATCAGATCAATTAATCAACAAAAATACTTCCTAATTAGTGTCTAACCAGCCACTAATTATAATTACACAAATTCCCTATCAAATATAACTTAACCAAAAATAAATGAAAGAGAAAAAGTGTAGGAAAATAAAGAAATTCTTAGCCAAAATTCTGAATTTTCTCCATGGATTCAAGCTTCTCCAAGAGCTTCCTCCTAGCTAGCCTCAAGATGGATTAGAACTTCATGGGATGTTGGATGATGGAATGGAGTGGAGTGGAGAAGGCGTGGTAGTGGAATGGAAGAATGATGGAGGGATTAAGAGGGTGTAAGATGGATTGGATGATTTGGTTATTCAGCCTCCCTGGATGAATGGGAACGAAGGATATATATAGGCGAGGGGCTGCTAAATTATAGAGACGTGAGTTGGGGGAATTGTGAATGGACTAGGATATCCTAATGTATAGAGGCGTGAATGTAGTGTAGAGGCGTGAGATGGGATGAAGTCTGGACGATGGAATCTGCTCCCTTTCACGTGCTTTTTAATGAATCACATGCAGCCTCCTTGTGCAACTCAATCTCTTTGTGCTGAAGTCACGTTTCTTCCCTCAGCTCCAGCATCTTTTATGTATTTTCTCAATGAATCATGTGCTCAGCAAATTATAAACGCTAGCTTCTTCGTGTGTATTATGCTTGGAGCTGCATGGATGTGTGTATGAGAGTGGGCCCCTCTGTTTATTTTATTATATTCTACATGAATTCGTTCTACTGTTTCTGCAGCTCTTCTTCACATTACTTCCTTTCATTTAATCCTTCATCCACGTGTTCCTTTGTTCTGCTCGAGTTTGTGAGCTACTGCACCATCTCATTCCTCAGCTCATGCAGCTGCTTCTTCATTAATTATTTCTCACGTGAAAGTCTCTTCGTGCTAACCCGTAGCTTTTTCTAATCGTTATTTTCTTCATGTGGGCTTCCAGCGTTTTCATCGTCCAGTTTCAGCATCTTCCAGCGTCTTCATAGCTTCAGTATCTTCCAGCCAGTAGTTCGCGTTGGTTGCTTCATTAATCCATGCAATTCTATGGCTAAATTCCAGCTTATTATTTCAATAAAATCTCATTGCTTAGCTTGTTGCTTCATGCTCTGTTTTCAGCGTAAAATTGTAGCACACACATTCCATACCACGTTGAAACTGCAGCTCCTTGTTTCTTCATCTATAGTGTTTGTTCCTTCCTCTATTCTAGCCACACCCTTTATTTCTCCTTCGTTCAGCTCCAAAAGCCAGTAGCTTCATTCACTTGCATGCTCTATTTTGGTTGTTACTTTTCTCCAGCTCCCATTCCACGTAAATTTCGTAGCTTCTCTTCTTCTCAGCTTTTTCGTGTTTCTTTAACAGGGGTTGCCTCTTCTGCCAAGCTCGAAGCTCCTTTTTTTTTAGCTCAAAACCCGTAGCTTTTGTGTTTAGCTCTCCAACTTCAGTTCGTAGCTTCCCGTGTGTTTGTTTATTTATTTCCTCCTACATACAGAGCTTTCCTCGTTCCAGCCATGTTGAGCTTCCTTCTCTTTTTGCTTCCTCGGCTACTGCTTCTTCTTTACTCCAGAACATTCTTCTTTTCAAGCTCAAGTGTTTAGCTTCTTCATGCATTCTACTCCACGCAAACTCATGGTTCCACTCTCTTCTACTTCCACGTTACTTTCACGTTGCTGTCCAGCCCTCATGTTTTCCCCATGCAAGCTTGTTTCCACGTAGAACCCCTTCTCGAGCCTCTCTTTCCTTCTCCCCTTTCCCTGCTCCAGCCACGTTGCTTCTTCATTCCACGTAAGAACCTTGCTAATCATGTAGTCTTTGTGTGACTCATTTGCTATGTGGAAGTGCTTCTATTTGGTGGAATGGATGAGAGCTTCGCTAGGAATGAATGTAAGGAGCTGCCTCTTCACATGCTTGGCTTGATGGTTGGTTAAGAGAACTTGAGGAAGCCCATGCAAGATGTGAAAGAATAAATCTGCTTCCTTTTACATCAAAAGCCCTTAGTCACAATAAACCAAGTCATTGGCCTATGGAATACAATTCTCATCTAGGAAATAGAGTACCATTAAAATGTCCAAGTTATTCACTAAAATTTCAAAAGATAATATTTTATTTCCTAATCCAAATAATATTCACTAAAGCTCAAAACATCATCAATTCATTAACAAAAATCCATAATTAATGAGTAAAAATAAGAGAATATTTGAGTTATCATTGACTACTTGAATTGTTATTATAATTGGACCTTGAGAGTCCATAGTGGAGCTGTGGTGCAACTGCCACCCATGCATGTGCTTCGATCAGGCACTAGATTGTGATTAGACCCTAGATGCACTGAGCCTTGGTTGTGCTCATTATGGAGTAGGTGCCGTGGATGGACCTCTCCTGGTGTTATTGGCTATTAACATGTTGTGTATGATTGCTAGTATGGGACAGTAGTCATTAGTAGCTTAACTAGTTCATTTGTAAATTGAATTGATGGTTCTGGTATTGATGATATGAAATTACATTGTATTGATTAATCTGTACATATATATAGAATTTACCTCTTGTTACTGAGATTGTATATTTCACCTCGATTGTTGGTTAACATTTTCAGGGATCGGACCTCTTAGTGGCAAGGAGAAAATTAATGAAAGCTTATTATGAGGTTTAGTAATAGGTAGATTTGGAAACCTTATCAGATTGTACTAGACTGCTAGTTTTATGTAATTGCCACATTGCATCATGAATTGCTAAGCATAGGTACTGTAATCATTTGATACATCAAATGTCAACTTAAACTAGTGATGTATAGAATTTTTAATGGGACTTATGTTTGAATGGAAATGTGAGTAGTGTATGAACCCTTTGCTGTCATTGATCTATGAACTTATTGGTTTATGGTGGCTAGAAGGTCAAGGATCCACATTTGAATTTTGAATGGATAATGATAGATGTGTTAGGTAGATTAGGTAAAAGAAAGATACTAAATCTTCACAAACTAAGTTAAAGTGGCCTAGAGTGTTGCTCGAGAGGGAATTGGAAAGCATGAGATGAAATCTTGGGAGTTATAAGAATAGAAAGGTATGCCAAAATTTAATTGGCCTTGGCCAAATGGTAACAAAGGGTAGCCATGGCCAAAATTTAATTAGCCTCGGCCAAATGTGACAAAGTTTCCAGGGAAGAAAACATAGAGCAATTGGTCATGGCGAACAGTGAAGTTAGCCGCGGTGAAGCGTGAGAAGCAAGTTTGGTGGTGTTCTAGAGGGTAATATGCCGCAGCGAAAGGGGTATTTGGCCACAGCGAAATGTGTGAAAATTGTGAAGGTGTAAGGAGTTGAACTTAAGAGTAATTGGCTGTGGTGCGAGAGAATTTAGCTACCACGAAGGTGCTCAATTTCTCATATTCACCTAAAAACCTTAGTTTCTCTTATGGTAATACTAAGGAATGATTTAGAAACACTTGTAGGAGGTTTTTGTGAGTTGGAATTGATGGATGGAATAATCAAAGGCTCCTTATTGATGATTAAATTCACTTGCACATTCAAATAATTGTGGTTGTCTAATTAATGACCCTAATAACATCAAGGTTTAAATTTTCCTGTATTTTTCGAATATAATTAGTTGTAATGACTTTCAACCTTGATTTATGATTATTAAGTGCATACTTAACCTTAATTATGATGATTAAAAGTTAGGGTTGTTACAATATATATTGGAGTAGGAAGAGCCATGTAATACCATAACCTTTTAGCACTTACACAATGGTTCCATAGGTCATCTCAACATACCTCATGCACATTGGAATACATTTGCAAGAAAGCATACACTTTATGCATGGATAATTGCATTATTAGGAGGCCATGTACATGATTCATGGCTTTAGGGACCATGTGAACTTATCAATATTATTTTTGATCCATAGCATATTCATTCAAATCATAAACATGATAACTCATCTCATAAACCATGGATTTGGAACAAAACTTCAAGAACAAGCAGAATTGCTCTCAGGTTGCTGTCATAAGTTTTTGATATGAACTTTGAAAATTCATAACTAATTCTAAAAAACTTGAAATCAAGAAATCCATACCATGCTGGAAAGCTCTGGATGTTTACTAACAATTGAAAATAAATTCAGATCAAGAAAATGGCGTTTGGCCCATGAAAATTGATGGAATAGTACCAAAAGTTGAGCTGCATTACTACTACTATCATGCAACTTTAAAAATTTAGTTCTCTTTCTACATACCTCCAATTCGGGTGCCCTTAAGTGCCACAAAAATCTTATCATGTCTAACTAACCATATGAATAATACTGTTACCATTTCTACAAAATATTTCCAATTTTGAAAAATCATAATAAATTATCTGGAGCTCCAAATTGAGTGCTATTTAGCTTTGTGAAAAGATCTAGATGAGACCTATATTCATGCCAAATTTCATGGGAAAATTTGTCCATTTGTTAGTTTGTGGTTTAGCTCAAGTTTTGGTCATTTATAGAACCATAAATGGGTCAATTTGGCACCAAATGGTCCTAAACTCATTCCATAATTATTTGGGCATATCCAAAAGCATAAACACAACCTATATAATTGCAAGTGGTCCAAATCACTATGCATCTCAAAATCACTATCCCAAATGCATAAATATACATTTACAATTGCTCAAGTGTAGGCTTTCAAATGCCAAAATCATACAATTTCTTATATATGGCTCCAAATCTAATCCATTTGCATACATTTACAATTGCTCAAGTATTTACATCTCAAAAATGACTCATACATACAAAATTTGACATTTAATTACCAAAAAGCAACCTATTGTCAAGAGGTAGCTCCCTAAGCTCCTTGACTCCCATTTTTGCTTTTTTGGGCTCCACCTAGGCATGGTTAGATAAAAGAGGGAATAGGATGAGATTCAAAGAATCCCAATTGCTTATACACCCTTTCAAGTAAGCATAAAGGCATATAATCATGTTAAGGAATACAAGTATATATCCAATATAAACAAGAGCCATACAAACCACATTTTCCACATTATCAAAACATGTCAAAATCAAAATCAAGTTCTAGGGACTTTTGGTCTAGCCTTATCCCATTTTTAGGACTTTTAGATTAGCCTCACCCTTTTTCTAGAGACTTTTGACTTAGACTTACTCATCTTTGAGACTCTTGGCCTTATCTCGCCCATTCTTAGGGACTTTTGGCTTCACCTCATCCATTTTAAGAGACTTTTGGCACAACCTCACCCATAAAGAGCAAATTTATATTTCAAAAGCCAATACAAGAAACATAATGGTACCATATTAATTAAGCAATGGCAAATGGCTTGTCTCAAGATTCAAATACATATACAAGCATTCAATGACAATCATACAACTATAAAATTCACACAAGAAAGGATAGAGAGCTACCTTGGTTCAAGAAGGTAAAATTTTCCTTTGTTTCCTCACTTCGTTGGCTCTGCCTCACACCCACACCTAGGAGGGACTTGATTTACTTGGCCTAGACACAATTCAATTATTGAAACCATCTTTAGCCTCACATAAATACTACACAAGCTATATCTAGCTTATGGCACCATTATGGTTCCATACAAGGCATAATGAACCAACTCATAGAATTCAAGATCTTGGCTCCCATTCCTCACTCAATCTAGGTACATGACTCCTTTCAAACTCATTAGAGTCATCTCCAACTCAATCTAAGGAGCCTAGTATCAAATTGCCTCTTTATGCACAATGGAACCTAAAATTTTCAATTTCAAATTATGATTTCTAAATTCAAACTAATGGTTCCTTTGGTGTCTATAATTCATATCTAGACCACTTTAAACCTTAAAATCAAAGAAAACAATCCCTAGGTGCTCTCTTCCCTCCTTGGCCAAGAATCACCTACCCTTGGGAGCCTATGGATTTTCTTTCATTTTCCTAGGGGATTAGTCATCCTTAAAGCTTCTTAGATGTCTTAAGAGCTCACACATACTCTTAAACAACCTAAATTTACCTTAGAAAGCTTCATATTTGTCAAGGTGCAACTAAATCCCTAGTTATTATAACTTACTATCTAATGATTCATCTTGATTCTTAATTGCTTTATTGGATTCCCCATGCCTCAAAGTCTCACTTACTATCATGTTTAGATCAAAACTGGACCCCTATTATATAGCCCCTATTCTGACTGAAACCATGAGGGAAGAAAAAATCAAGAAGAAGCAATTATACTATGATTTACTTACCTTATTTACAAGCCTTTCAAGGGAGCTTCCTTATGCTAGCAAGAGCACTTCCAAATCCTCTTTTCCCTCTCCTAAGCCAATCACATATTAGCACCAAATTAATCACTAAAATTATGAGAAGGAAGAGGAAGAAGAGGGAAAGAAGTTTAACAAAGTAAGGAGTAGGAAAAAGTGGCTAAATCTTAGACCTTCAAGGCTTGCTTGCTCCTCCCTTTCCACTCCCTCTTGTGCGCCACTCTCAGCTTTATTTGATTCCATTTCAATCTGCAAGGGAGTCGGTTAGAGCGGAGGGCAAATTTGGGACGTTTTAATAAGGCCAAGTATCTATTTACACAACTTTTCAACTCTGCAATTTAGTCCATCATCTTAGTTTTTTTCCATTTGGGCTCATTTCAACTCTTTTTCAAAATCCGTCTTTTCCATCATAAAATTTGGATCTTCTAACTTATAAAATGGCTTTGTTTTACCTAAATTGGATTTAAAACCATTTCGAACCATTTGGTCAAACTTTTGGTCAACTAATAATCGAAATCACTCATTTGAGGGGTTTCAACTGTTCTTGGGATTTTCATAGTTTTCAAGGTCTCTGAGAACTCTCGAAAGCTCAAAATTTTCATTTAAAAAGCCCTCCTATGAGTTTTCTAAATTTTTCAAAAATTACGAAATTACCCTACATTCTTTTGCAAAGTTTTACTAGCTCTTCTAGCTTGGTTTTCAGCAACTCAAGTCTCACATCCCCAGTTTAAGAGTTTAGATTATTATTCAATTTCATTTGGTCTCAAACCTTTCTATTTATGAGCTCTCCTTTAGTAATTCCTTTAGTTTTATGCGTTTTAGCATTATCGGATATTACAAGCTACGCATAAAATGTTACTCTAATTATTTTAATATATATATATGTATATTATATGTATATATATTAATTATGGGGATTCATATATTAATATGATATAATATATATTGAATTAGGGGGAGCCACACACAAATGCTACTCTAATCATTTTAATATATTATATTATATTATATTATAAGGATTCATATATATCCATGTATGTTGAAATTTGTTTATGATTATTGGTTTTTTTATAAAGTTTCATATATATACATATATATTGAAATTTTCTAATTAATTAAGATAATATTGTTTTAAGAGGTAATATTAAGATATTTTTCATGAATTTATTAACAATGCTTAAGAATTACTACCATTTTCTATCAAGAAAATAAGAAAATTAAAATATTGGACCAATCCATCTGATTTTGGCATATGGATATCTAGAATTGTTTGTTATTTATCGTTCCTTACAAGTTAGACGGTAAGAGATTGACACTAATTTATGAAAAATATAAAAAATAAATAAATGAGTAGTACTTATCCATCTTTTTTTTTTAGAATTGTAGTATCTTTTCAAATTGATAAAAAGAATTACGATCAATTCTTCTATTTATTAAACTCAATGTATGGCATATATGAGAAAAATGCAATCAAATCTTTTATTTATTACAAAAAAATATGGACTCTAAGTAATATATAGCATATGTTTACCACATATTATGTAATTATAAATTATATTTTAAAAATATTGTAGCTACTAAAATTATTATTATATTTTGGCTTAATTAACCATTTCTTAATCATTTCATTGTTTTTACTATAAATAATATCATATCTTCATCATGTATAGAATAAAATAAATTTAAAACATGTAGCTATTATGCATTGAATATGGGTTTAATAATAAACAAAATTTTCAATTGATAACCAGTCTTTCAAATATAATAAAATTAATTAAAAAATATTACGTGAAATATAAGAGAAATTTATGTTGTTTTGACTATTTTGTATCAATTTATATTCATTTGTATAAGTAGACCATTTATATATAAATGATTACTCAATATATGAAATTATATTTTTTCCATAAGCAACTCTCAATTTTTAGAATTTGGTACCAGTAAAGCATAACTCTTAGATTGGAATTTAGTTGATTAGATTTTGCATATAATACCTATTCATATATTAATTTTTTTTAAATTGAATGTTTATATAAGATGTATAGCTACTTCCTCTTCATGTGAACCCCTTAGATCTTAAGTTTATAAAAATATTGATATTAATTAATTTTCCTAGCATTTGTTTTATAGTTAGAAATTTTGTTAATCTATGTGAAAATAACTCACAATAGTTGTAGCAACTTAAAGCCTTAAACTGATAAAAACTTTAATTTTATCCAACCACAACATTGTTAAAATTATAAGTAATGATAGATTGACAGTAGTGATAATAATAAAAGAGAATTAAAATGAGATGGGAATCTAGAAAATGAGATATATATATATATATATTCAGAATTTGTAAAATTAATTTAAATTTAACATATATAGTAGTTGTATTATTGCTGTTTGTTAAACCATTTTCTTTTACAACTAGTTTTTTTGGCTACTCTTATTAATTGTATTCTTTTGTTTAATCTTTCTTGGAGGAAAAGGAGGATGCACTACTTTTTTATAGGGAAATTTTAGTATTTAATGCTATGATCAAATTTTTGTGTACAAAAATTAATTGGAAACTATAATAGCAAGGATAGAGGAAGGATTATACCATAAACATATAATATTTCTACAAGAAAACATGAGTATTGCATCTTTTTCCTTAGATTACTAAGCCATGCATCTTTTTATTATATTCAATCTTTGAGCCCTTGTCATGTAGTCTATAAACTCATTAAATTTTAAATGTTTAGCATATCAAAAAAGAAAATAAAAATGCCAACCATTCAAAGTAACACATCTACATTTTTACAAGCCTAAATATCATTTACCAATCAATACTTATCATTATATGAGCATTGAAAAAGAGTCATTGATGTTGGTGGTGAAATTGGGGTGATTATTAGCGAACTTCAAATTTTTATTCTGAATTTGTTTAATTGATTAATTTCCTAGTTATTTAATTATGCTTTTAGTTTTGTTATATTATGTTATATGACTAACTTCATTTGATCACCAGGTACTATAAAATATAAACAATGCCACCAAGAGAGGAGTTTCTAACAAAAGGATTAGAAGGTGCTCCTAGTGATGATATTGGTTGGCATTTTGGAATACTTATAGGCGGAAATCGAATAGCAAAATTTGCAAACTCTGTGGAAAAGTAGTAAAGGGTGGAATTACTCAATTGAAGTATCATATTGCTCATTCTAAAGGACAAGTAACTAGTTGTCCTAGAGGTACAACTACTATTTGGAAGGGTATGATGAAACTTCTTTTAGATAATAAAGATAAAAAATGATTTAATAAAAAAGAAAAGAAGAATTTGAAGTAAGGTTGAGAGGCAATGAACATGATGAAATGGAAGCATTTGTTAATGAGGAAATACAAATAAGGGATGCAACCTAAGAAAGTATCAGATCACATAGTGAATGGGAAGATAGACAACAAACTAGAGGAGGACAAAATGCGTATGAAGAGGGTGAAAACTCTCATGCAAGGGCAAGAGGATCAGAAGATATTGCCTTTAGTTTGAGGTCTATAAATGTTGATCTTGTAAGGAGTAAAAGTATGAAATAACAAAAATATTTTGGTGGTTTGATGAAAACATTGAGGAAGAAATTAGGAGAAATAACATCAAAATTTATTATATATGAGTGTCTTTTAATAAATTCATCTAATTTTCCTTAGTTGTATAATTTAATTACTGCAACTATTGAGATATGTACAATAGGAGTTAAATTTCCTACTTCTTATGAGATTTTAGATGTGTATTTGAAAACTAAATACCAATCTATGAGGGAATGGATAAATGGGTTGAAAGGTGCATAGAAGAAAAGAGGTGTTACAATAATGTGTGATGGTTAGACTAATAGCATTAGTCACATGCAAATAATGAATTTTCTTATCTATTGCAGTAGGCAAACTATTTTTCTAAAATCAATTGATGTTTCTTCTGTTGCTAGAAGAAATGCCGATTACTACCTTTAGTTACTTGATCAAGTGGTAGAAGAAGTTGGAGAAGAATATGTAGTCCAAGTAGTTATAGATAATAAAGGAGCTTTAAAGGCAGCTAGAAAAAAATTGATGGAAAAAGACTACATCTTTATTAATCACCTTGTGCAGCTCATTGTTTGGATCTATGCTTAAAAGACATTAGAAAAAAGAGCAATGTACAAAAAGTGTTAGAGGATGGAAAGATGATAACATCCTTTATATATAACCACATTTAGACTGTGAATTTGATGAAAGAATATACTAGAAGTAAAGACATTATTCGTCTAGTCATTACTCACTTTGCTACACAATTTTTGCAACTACGATCTCTTGTGAAGCAAAAGTAAGCTTTGAAAAATATGTTCACCTGTGAAAAATTTAGGAAGTCTACATTTGGCAAGGATAAATCTGGACCAACCCATGATGCAAAAAAAAAAAGGATAATGACTTTTAGATCAACGTCAATGAAATACTAAAAGTATTTGAGCCAATTGTCAAAGTGTTAAAATTGGTTGACGGTGATAAAAAACCAACCATGTGTTTTATCTATGAAGCTATAGATAGAGCAAAGCTATTTATACAACAAAACTGTCGTTATCACTCAATTTATAATGACATGATAGATAAAAGGTAAAAATTTCTACATATTGATCTACATTCTCCAAATAAGTCTATATATATATATATATATACATATATTATATTGTCACAAAAAGAGAAATATTTGTGTATTAACTAATTAAATTTACTTTTTTTTTAGATTATTTTCTTAATCCTCAGTTTCAATTTAGAGTTGAGCATGGTCATTCAATTTATAAAAAAACATTTGATGGAACCAAAAGTGCGATCACCAAATTAAAAAAAAATAGGGATGTTACAATTAGAGCATTAAATCAAGTTAGTTATTTTTTATATAATAAATATTTTTGTATACTTGTAAATAATCATAAACAAAAATAATCATACGGATGTTACAATTAGAGCATTAAATCAAGTTAGTTCCCATGAATGCCATAGTTAGGATGATGATGGTGGTTTGAGTCCACTAAGCAACAATAGTGACGGTGGTAGCTGCGTAGCAGAAAGTGATCTTGACAAAGATGAAGATAGGAAGTAAGATCCATATTAAGACATTCCATATACTATGTGTAATTTAGGTTTTGTTGTTAAGATGACATCTTTTTAGGAAAGAGGCTTTGGTGATAATAGAAGAGGTGGTTTTCAATCTATAAGAGATGGAAGGCAGCAAAGTGGTATACTAGAAGATAGTTCTTCCTTTAATTTTTCACAAAGTTTTAGTGATTTTGGCATTGGAGGCTCATCTCAAAGTAGCCAATGTTAATATCTACCATTTTATTAATAGCCTTCTCATATGTCACATGATAACTATCCAATGACTTAGGTCCTACCATATTATTGTAACATCTGATTTTTTTGTAAACGTGAGAAACATAATGTTCGATTTCTCCATAAACGTACGAAATGTACTGGGTATAAAAGGAAGTTCCTAAGATAGAATGATTTAAGGTCCAATAAAATTAGAGTAATAATTTAAACCTCAAATATAAGGTTAAAGGTGCCCTGAAAACGGAGCCAGAATAATCAGACAAAATTTAATAAAGATGCTGTGGCATTTTTGTAATTTTAGGCACTTTTTAAAAAACTCAAAGGAGAGATTTTTAAATAAGAAAAATGAGTTTCTCAAGTTTCTCAGAGGCCCTAAAAACTACAGGAACTCTTAACATGGTTTAAACCCTTCTGGTTTACGTTTTAGAGTGTCAATTGACTCGAAATTTGACTAGTTCATTCGGGAAGGTTTTTAATCCAATTTGAATGAAACTATAGGCATTTTATGAATTAGAAGACCTAAATTTTATGATGGAAAAGATGTTCTCAAAAAGGAGTTAAAATGAGTCTAAACGGAGCAAACAGGTGTGTAGGGGCAAAATAGTTATTTTGAAAAATTATAAAAGAGGCTTCTTAAGTAAGATTACACCTCATTATCTTCTCTAAGTTTCCATTTTTAGATTTTTAGAGAGCTATGGCATGACACTAAGAAGGGAGAGAGAGAAGAAGTTTAAGCTTCCGTTTAGGTAATTTAACAGTCTTGCTTCATCCCGTGCAAGTTAGGAAAGTTGTTTCCTTCTCTAAGAGCTCTCTAATGTTGATTTTTTTTTCTTGAAAACTTAAATATTTAGGTTTGACCCAAGCCAAAAAGGAACTCTTTTCAAGAAACCAATGGATGAAAAATAATTTATGTGAAGAGAGTTCCATTTTAAGGTAAAACTTTACTTGAAACACTTGCAAAATCTTATATTTCCTAGCCATTTAAGCTTCGATCTAATGAGAGAAAGTGAGGAGAAGAGTTTTTCTTCATATATTCTTGATGGAACCAAGGGTTATGAAGTGTGAGGATTAAGAATATACGACTAGAATTGAAAATGAAGCTTTAGAATGCAAGTTATGGAATTTAGGGATTTGGTTGCACCATAGCAAATATGAAGCTTCCTAATGATAATTTAAGTTGTCTAGGAGTATGAATGAGTTCTCAAGACACCTAGGAAGCTTTACATATGCCATTTCCCTAAATGAAATGAAGCAAACTCCATGAATGCTCCAAGCCTCCATAGTCTTAGCCTAACCTACTTCATGCACCTAGGGAGTGTTTTAATTTGTTATAAGCCTAGAATGGGACTAGATATGATAGAAGAACATTAGTAGAAGCTTTGGAAAAAATTTAAAAGTCATGGAATATGAGATGGAGGTGTAGGTTCCATAATATGACATTATGAAGCAACTTATAACTAGTGGCACACCTTATTTTATAACACTTTTTCTACTACAAATACCTCATATAAAACTTAGAGGAGTCAATGGAAACCTGAACTAATTAAAATTTTTCCTTTTAAAAACTTTCTCATACAATTTTACTATTCATTTGGTCATTTCCAATTTCTTATCTAACTTTGAAAATACATAATTAATTATAGAAAAATCGTATGAGGTCGGTTCAGGGCTCTACTTCAAGCTCTTTGAGCCCTTTACAAGAGGAAAATATTTCCTCAGTGAAATGCATATAAATTCATATTAAAGTGTCCCTACAAAAATTGGACAATTTTACCCTTCACTTGACATATTATTATTATTTTGTCTTTATATAAGCAGATGCATTTTTACATTTTAGGCTCATCAGTCATATTCTATTTACTCAAGGGTTGATTATATTCATGACTTTCCATTCCATACCTGAGTACCTTACAATATCATAACATAACTCATACACACAGTAATCTAAAATATTTAATTACATGACAAAATGTGATGCATAAAGGTAAGGTCCTCAACTTATGACTCCACACTCTTTGCTTTTTCTTTGCTTGAACTTGGACCTACATGGGTCATATTTGGGGTGAGATTATGAAATCTCAATAGTAGTAAATCGATCTCATTCATAAGCAAGCATGTAAGTAAATAACATAATACCAATCAAGGTGCCACATACCATATAAGAATACAAGGAGTTTCATACAAGGCCAAGCATAGTCTAAACATACATGTCTCATCTTATAGCATAAATAACAACTTGATATAGCATAACACTCATCATTATACAAACATACAAGCTTAAAGAAAGAGAGAGGCAAACTACTACCTTAGCAAACTTTGCTCCTCAATCCATAGGACTCAGTTTACTTGCTTTTGGAGTTCTCAAAACAAATATCAAACCCTATAATCATAATGATAATTCATTACAATTAACACATAAACCTTAAGTTCTAATGCAGTATGACCTTTTTAAACTCATTGGAACCATTGGAATTGGAAAAATCTAACTCCTTCCCTTCCAATTCGCTATGGCCGAATAGTGTACATTTCTTGACCAAAATTTAGAAATTTTATTCCATGAGTTTTGGGGGCTTTCCCATAAGTATTCCTAGCTAAAAAAACCCTTTTGAATCCATTGGAATGGATAAAATCATCAAATTGCAGCTCAACATCACGTTTTGGTCATAACATAATCTAGCTCTGTTTTAAGCTTAAAAGTGAGTTTCTTTGGTTCTAAAAATTCCATAGCTTCTTCCTTTATGTCTTAGGACTTGAAATTTGGTATACATGACTTTAAGACATTAAGAAAACACCACAAAAATTTTGGAAAAATTCGGACAGCATCTCCCCATGATTTCTATTTTCCCAAAGATTACAATCTTTGTGTTTTTCAAAGTCTCAGCACATAACAACAATAACTAAGTTCATATGGCCTTCATGTTCAACATATAAACTTCATTTCAAGCCCTTCATATTCAACATATAAAATTCATTTTTAATCATCCATATGCTCTCCAAAAGTGACTCATAGCTAGGGTTTAACAAAACTAACTCAAAGTATGTGATTACTTGGCAAGGTGGAGAAAACTTACTCTTTAAGCTTAATCCTTGCTTCCTTTGCTTTTCTCACACTAACATCCCTTCTCTTCCCACTTAGAGCATCATTCTACCTTGAAGAAAATATGAATATGCAGCTGCCCTTTGGAAAAAATGGTTGGAGGATGAAGAAGATGAAGAAATTTGGTGAAGAATGGTGGTAATTTTGCTTGGTTTCACTTCTTCTTTCACTTTTTCTCCCTCTCTCTCTCTCTTCACGTTTTTCTTTCTTTCTCCCTTGTGTGTGGCATGAAAATGGTGGAATGGAGGTGAAGGAGATGAATTTGGATGAAGTTAAATGGTTATACTAAATTTGGACCCTTGGATCAACCTTTTCAAGATCAAATCTTAACCTTCTATTCCTTTTTCTTTTGATTTTCTAATTTCATAACTAAATATCTTCTTCCAAAAATTCTTGGGCACACACTTGGACACCTTTTCTTAGCCCTTAAGTTATGGATAGTAACCATTGTTAATTTCCTTAACTCAACCATGGTCAACTTTTAACTCAACCATAGTTAGTTTCTAACTTAATCATGGTAAATTTTTTAAAATAACTAAAATCCTCTTCTCCTTTCCCTTTCATTTTATATTTATATTTGGGTTTCATATTCTCTAAAACCCTAATTATATCTTCTTTTCTCTTATTGGGCCTTTCGAATCGGCTATTGGGCCTTACAACAGTCTAAAAATCAGTGTCCGAGCCCGATTAAGGTTTTACGGTACAATACATACCTTTAGACTTTCTACAATTTATAAATATTATTTCTTCTACTTTCTAGCCATAATAAGCCTCAAACATGGATCAGAGGCACTCAACCTCAATCCTCATAAATTTTGGTGTCAATCGGACACCCAGGTCTATAGGTGTAATTTTCATCGTTTTATATTATGATTGTGCTATAAAATTTTCATTTACTACAATTTAATCCTTGAAACTTCTTCAGGGTTTCTTAGCCCTTTAGCTATTCCTATTTCTATAGTTGTTACAACTTCCTTTTTCTATTTTGCTCATGGCTACTGATCAGGATAACCAGATCCCGGACCGGATCCCACCCGGCCATCCGGACAACATGGCGTCATTGGACCCGTCTTATCGAACTGAGTTTAACTATGGGTCACGGATTTATGAGATTCTTGTCCGATCTTTTGATATTCGTGCCTAAAGCCATGAATAGAGGGTGAAACTAGGGTTCCCTGAACTTTCGGGCAATTTATATGTAACACCATAATAACTTACCTCCAGTTCATCTCCCTCTAGGCTTGATTCCATATGATTTCCTAGGAAAATGACCGAAACCGTGGGATTTTATAACTTTAAGTCGGGGTTTAATCGGTCACATTTTGCCCTGTGGGTCTGGTGAACCCATCATTCACATTCTCTACTCAAACACCATTTATACAACTTGTACATAGCCTTAAACAACTCACAAACCACGGATATGAAGCCAAAAACCAAGAAATTGCAATTTCTCAAATGAGCCCATAAGTCAGATTTCTGGCTCCAACTTTGGAAAATCATAACTAATTCTATAAAAATGGGAATCAAGCAAGTAATAGCTCTCTGGAAATTTTGGGATGTTAAATTCACACTAAAAATAACTCCCAACTACAATCTCAACGTTTAGACCATCTTTGACATCGAAATAAGGACAGATGTCCGGCTGTCCCTGATACTGGTGCAGTTTACTATCATGAACTTTGAAAATTCGTAATTAATTCCACAAAAATCCAATCTGGGAAACCTATACCAATTTGGAAAGCTACAGATGTTAACTATAGGAGAAAAATAAGTTCAGATCAGTTCAGGAGCTCTTGGACCTCGAAAACCGATGGAACAGTAACGAAGGTAAAAAACTTCCCTGATGCTGATACAGAACTTCAGAAAGTCGTTTCTCTCTCTACAGACATCCAATTGAGGTGCTTCTAGTTGGTATAGGTCACTGTGGATATCTAGTTTAAGCTCACAAAATCTCATGACAATTGGACACCATTTGGTCTATGAATGGCATGGTTTCATTTTTGGACTTAATGCACAGTACCATGACCAAACCATTAAAATTTTCCCAATTTCAACAATTCACCAAATATTCTCTGGACCTCCAAATATTACCCACTCTAACTTCTCAAGAAGCTCTCAATAGACTCTAGAGGTGTGCCAAATTTCGTATCAAGAAGAGCTCATCCGGTCATACTTTGACGGAGCTCACCCAATTGGCAGTTTTGGCACCCCATGTGGTTCAAAATGGGTCTAGATGACCTCCCACATGCTCTAGCCTCTTTTGGGCAAGTTTGAAAGTACAAACATAGCATATATGAAATGTTGAAGTGATCCATAACATTACACATTTCAAAACCACTATGCTACGAAACATAATACACTAGCACATGTAAGCCACAAAAGGGTCAATTTCTACATTTTCATTACTTTGGCTCTTTAAACAATCCACACATCATCTATATATATATTTACATGTACTCACACATTTACAACTCAAAAATAATAGGTGCATATACATTTTGGCACCTTATACATCAAAAGAACCAAAAGAAACTATACATCTTCCTAAATATGCTCTACTAGGCTCCATGAGGTGTGCTTGACTCTCCTTGAACTCCACCTGGATATTAAGATGGGAGAGGGAAGGGGGTGAGATTCGGGGGAATCTCAATAGCTCATACTCATTCAAGATGCAATCAAGGCATATAAACTAGTCAAGCATGCACACAAATCACAAGAACACAACATATGTGTTTCATGCCATGAATATCATGTCAATGCCAAGACTAAGCTCTAGGGACTTTCGGTCTAGCCTCACCCGAGCCTTGGGACTTTTGGATTGGCCTCACCCTTGGTTTAGGGACTTTTGGCTCCACCTCACCCGTCTCAAGGGACTTTTGGCACCACCTCACCCGAGCAATTTTCACAATTCAAATCATAAGCATATTGGTACCAATGCATCAAGGCAATATCAAATGGCATATCTCATCATACAAGCACATACACAACATACAATGACTATTACACATCCAAGAATGCAACAAGAAAAGAGTAGAGAGCTACCTTATCGGATAATACAAGTCTTCCCTTTCAATTTATCTTCTCCCTTCTTGATTTCACACTCACAACTAGATGGAGTTGCTTCCTTTGAGCCTAGGCACAACAAAGAGCACCAAATCATTCTCTCATAACTCAAATAAGTACTCATAAAGCTAAAGGGGCTCTTCACCGAAACAAAACCCCCACTACCCTTGTAAGATCTAGGGATTCTCTCTCTAGAACCCTACTCACTCTCTTTCCTTTCTCAAGCTCTCAAAGAAGAAAGCAAGGAAGAAGAAATGAAGATGTATGAGTTCTACCCTTCTTCTAGAGTAGTTTTTCCACTTCCCTCTTCTGAACTCAACCCAAATCAACTTCTAAAACCAGAGGAAGAGAGGGCAAAGAGAGAAGAATAGCATGCTAAGGAGAAAAGCTATGGAAATCTAAAGAGTACTCACCTCTTTGCTTGATCTCCTTGCTTCTCTAGGTCTCTCTCTCTCTCCACAACTCTTTTCTCTCTCCTTGGTCGAAGCTTAGGTCGGTTCTAAGAGAAAGGAAAGTTTGGAAGCTTTTAAAAAGTCAAAAGCTCTCTTTTTATGCTTTTCCGGACTAACCCTCGCTATAGCGAGTCATAACCCTCGCTACGGCGAGCTCGTGTCAGTCCCAGACCTTTGCCTTCGCTATAGCTCTCGCTATGGTGAGCTACTCCCTGGATTTTGTATGGAATACCCGCACTCGCTATAACTAGAAGCATTTTCGCTATAGCGAGAAGGCTCTCTCGTTATAGCTAGTCCATTTCTCGCTATAGCGAACAGGTACATTCGCTATAGCTAGGCTGTAGCTAGCAGACTTAGAAAATTTTCAGCCTTCGAAAATTTTCAGCTTTTCTTTTCTTTCCCTTTTCTTTTCTCTTTTCTTTTCTTTTCTTTTTCTGGTTGTTACATTATACATTTTGCTCTGCACATAACTTTTCTTTACATTTTAGTCCTTGGCTCTTTCATACTTGACTTTGAAGACTCTTAGGGACCTTTTTTCGATCCCATTTTTTTCTATTTTGGCCCTAATTTTAGGGCACCTCTGGCCTTGACTCATCATTATTTGCGATCTAGAATATTAGTCTAATTTTATTGGACCTCAATTTACTATATTTAGGAGACTTCCTTTTGTATATGGTAATTTTCGTACATTGATGGAGAAACCATATGTTATGTTTCTCGTATTTCCTTACGTTTTCTTGGATTTTTAGAAAATCAGATGTTACAACTAGGCTCCTTAAAATAAATGTGTGATGACTCCAAGGAGTCTAAAGGAAGTCAAGAGACCTAGAATGAATGAGAAATGGGAGCTAAGACCATAAATTCTTCTAGTTGCTTCATAAGGTCTTGTATGGAAGCATAATGGAGCCATAGAACAAAGTAGCTTCATATAGATAGTGTATGATGCCAAGGCTTGTTTCCATGAGTGATTTATGTCTCTTTTAATGTGTCTAGGCCAAGAGAACTAGGGGCTACCTAATTGCAAAGCTTGGCCGAAAAGGGGAAGAAGAATTTCAAGAGAAAGTTTGTGTTTTTGCTTCAAGGTAGCTCTTTAACCTTTCTCTTATGCATGGCTTGGATGTTTGCTTGTCCTTGAGTGCTTGTATATGTGTTTGAGCCATGAGAAGTATTTCTAGCTTATGCTTACATGTTATGGTACCATTATTTTTCTCGAAATGTGATTATGATTGCATACTGGCTTGCATGGGTTTGGTTGTGCCAAAAGTCCTTTAACAAGGGTGAAGATGAGCCAAAAGTCCCTTGAAATGGGTAAGACAAAGCCAAAAGTCTCAAGAAGAGTGAGGCTTAGTCAAAGTCCATTGAAAGTGGGTGAGACAAATCCAAAAGTCCTAAGAAAGATGGGTGAGTCTAGACTAATGCCCTTGAGAGCTTATATTTGTTATGTATGAGTTTATGTGACAAGGAAAATGCCTTATACATGTTCATTAGTTGCTTGAATATCATGCTTGCATTCTTTGATATATTCTAGCATCCATTATGTATGTTTGAAAGGTTTAAAAGCTATTGGGATTCTTTGAATCTCACTCTTCCTCTATACATGTCTAACCATGTCAAGGTGAGCCAAGTAGACAAGGAAACGAAAGCCAACAAGTATGAGAAGCAAGATCTTGACAAATGGATAAAGAAATAACTTGTTGTTTGTATTTTGATGTCAAACTATATAACCATGAGATGTATCTATGATGTAGACCTTTGAGCATTTTCTAATATATGTACAAATAGTGTATGTACCCATGTAGAAGCTAGATGAATGAGAATGTGAAATTTTGCAACTACGTTGCCATTATGTAGCTTGATGTTCTTATGTATATATGGATGTGGCAAGGTGAGATTGAGCTCCATGATGATTTGAATCATTTGGAAAGCTTTTATGTATAGTATTTATACTTTTAAACTTGCCCAAGTGGTTGTGGAGAGCAAAAAGGGCCATTTGGTGCCTTGAGATGCCATTTGAGACTTCAAAATTGACTAAATGGAGAGTTGAATCGAAGTATGACCAAATGAATGAGTTTTTTCATCAAATTTGGCCAAAAAGTAGGTCTCATCTAGAGATTTTCATAGAGTAAAAGGGCACTTAATTTGGAGCTCTAAAGAATTTATTATAATTTTTCAAAGTTGGCCAAATTATGCAGAAATAGTATGGTTACTGTTTATCTGGTCAGTTTATTTCTCTATATCACATGTGGTCCAAATGAAGTCCAATGCTTATGGAATTTTACAAGAATAAACTAGACACCATAAGCTTTCCATAACCACTGAGATTACCTTATTTGGAATTCTGTAGAGGGAGATTTGAATTTTTGAAGTAGCATGACAATACTAGTAACGTAGCCTAACCTGTGTTACTGTTCCATTGATTTTTTGATGGCTTAAGTCTACTACATTGGTCTAGAATTATTTTTAGTCAAAAGTATACATCCATAGATTTCAAAAATGATATGATTTGCTTGATTTTGAGTTTTTTAGAATTAGTTATGAATTTCCAAAATTTGTATTAGAAAATTGAAATTGGAACTCGAGAGCAAACCATGAGCTATGTGTGATGTAGCTTCAAACTCGAAATGAATGAGGTCAATTGTAACACCATAAATTCTAGCTCATCTCATGCTTTTAAATGGATTAATATCATGAATCATATAGGGTTTCCATGAAAAAGGCAAGGAAATAATGATTATTTTCGCGTTGCGTCGTATCTTAAAATTTCATTCGGTGTCACGTGGATCATGTGAGCTCATGCTATACATTCTCATATTTAAATACATCAATACAACTCATTGTCATCACAAAATAATGCCCACAACTCATAGAAACCAAAATGGAGCTCAAAATAACTAAGTGTATTCTTGGGCAGATTTGGCCATTTTTCTGACCAAACTTTGAAAAATCATAACTAATTCTAGAAAAATAGAAATCATACAATCTTAGTCATTCTGGAAAGCTATGGATGTCTGATTCACACTAAAAATATGCCCAAACCATAACATCTATCACAGAAGATGTTTGACATCCAAAATGATCCAGAGGTTAGACTGCATTCTGGAACTGTTACAGAATTCTGCAGAAAATTTTGAAAATGTTCAATTAATTCCAAAAAAAATTCAATCTATGCAAATGATACCAATCTAGAAATTTGTAGATGTTAGCTAGAGAGATAAAATATCTCTAGACCAGTTCATCAAGCCCAAACCTCAATATTTAATGGAACAGTAACTCAGGTCAAGCAAAATTCCTGACATTGGACAGAATGTTCAAAAATTTATATCTCCCTCTCTAGACCTCCAAATGAGGTGCTTCTAGTTGACATGAGTCATGGTGAATGTCTAGTTTCTCTATATAAATTTTTGTGGCAATTCGATATCATTTGGGCCTCATGTGACAGAATTCATTTTCGGACCAAATGAATAGTGCAGTAGACCAAAACCAGAAAAATTGCCAACTTTGGAAAATTCTCAAATATTTTGTAGACCTCCAAAAATTATGATCTTTAACTTTCCAAAAAGCTCTTAATGAGACCTAATTTCATGCCAAATCTCAGATCAAGACTAATTTATTTGGCTAAAAAGTGACATAGGATTCCATTATGATCAATTTTAGCTCCATATAGGGTCCAAAATTGCCAAATAGCTTTCCCTTAGTTTTGGCACCTATTAGGCAAGTCTAAAAGCACATATAAAACTTGTGTGAGCTGCGCAAATGGTTCCAAACCTCATGCATCTCATTTTGGCCATTTAATCCACACTTATGCACATTTACATCAAACTTCCAAATTGCATAGTTTAGCATTACATACTCAAATTCTATTCTAGAATTCATACATCATATCCATATATTTATACATCCCATAATATCATATTTACACATGTCTCAAGGATCATAGACCATTTACAACAACAATATACATCAAAAAGCATCATTATGGTTTCAAAAAGATAAAAGCTAAGCATATGGTTGTCAATCTCCTTCTTTCAATGTTATTGGCTCCCATTGCCACATCCACTTGGTCCACCTATCATATTAGATCATTGGAGAGGAGGGAATGAGATTCAAAGAATTCCAATAGCTCATCTCTCTTTCAATCATACATAATATATGTAAAGCAAGCCTTAAAAATGCATGCATAGATATAATACAAATCATGAGCATTCAAGAAGCAAGCTTAGCATGTGAACAAGTCATACAAGACATTCAAGAGCTCACCAAGTGTTTGGATTGGCCTCACACTGATTTTGGACTTGCCTCACCCATTCTTTAAGAGCTTTGGATTCAACCATACTCTTGGGAGCCCACTTTACTTTTAGGAGACTCTTTGCTATGTCTCAACTAATTTCAAGGGTTCTTGGCTCATCCTCACCATGGTGAAGAGTTTTTGGCCTCTTCACACTCAAGAAAACTCAACAAACATCATACATTCATTTGAAAACATAACATGATATCATGAAATTATGGCATATAAAATCATGCTAGTATACCTTTCACGGCTTGAAAATACACATATATACATTCTAAGACAAGCTAAATACACATTCATGCATGAGAGAAGGTAGAGAGAGTTACCTTGCACACAATCACACACTTTTTCTCTTGAAATTCCCTCCCTTGCTTCATCCACACACCCACAAAAGTGTGGAGAAGGTTTCTCTTGGCCTAGATACAATTTATGGGAGCCAATTAGGTTCATGAAATAATCTTTAAGGCCATACAATTTGCTTAGATGCTAGATTGCTCTATAAGCTCCATTATGGTCCATAAATGCACCTAATGATTCTTTCCTTTCAAATATGATTCTTGACTCCTTTTAAACCTCTTGGAGTCATCACACAATTAAAACAAGGAGCCTAACATCATGTTTCTTCTTTAGGTCATAATATGGAACCTAAGGCACTAAATCACTTTCTATGAGTTCTAAATTTTTTTCAAGGCCTCCCTTCATTTTCATTCATCAAATATAACTCAAGAATGGCTTTAGAAAAATTTAAAACTCTCCCTAGCTATAAGAACATGGTTTGGTCGAGACTATGCATGGTTTAAGGTTCCTTGGAGTGTGCTTTGTTTTCTTGAAGGAGGAAGCTTATGGGGAGCATCTTAGGGGTCTCAAGAACTCATTTAAACTCTTAATTAAACCTAGGAATCATCACATAAAATCAGAATTTGGAAGAAACACTTGAAACCCTAGAATTTGCATCTTGAAATCTAATAGTTGTTTTATTGTTTTCTTTGCATATTCTTGTTCTTCTCCATCAAATACCTAAAATTCATGTTTGGTTGGGCTTGAAAATCAGATCCTCCAATAGTTCCTAGGGTTAGGTGAAATGGAGAAGAAGGGTGATGGAAGATATCAACCATAGGATGCAATTTTACCTTGTTTCCTTGCTTAGTTTGGCTTGAATCTTGCTTTCTCCAAGCTCCTCTCTTCAAATCCGAAATTTCTCTTGAATTTCTCCCTTGAATCAGATTTATAAACTTCATTTTAATCAAAGGAAATCAAGGAGGATGAAGGAGAGGTGGTGTCGATGGAGAAAAGCATAAAAAATCACCATGAAAACATACCTTAAGCTTGGATTTCTTCATCCTTCTTCTTCCTCTCTTGGGTGCCTCTCTCTTAAGGTTTTGCTTCTGGTTTGGGGCTGAGAAATCTGAAGTTAAATGAGGGCAAGTGTGAGGTGCCACCCGTATATAGGTGTAGGAAAGTGACTTTTTCAAGAATTCTAATTTTGTCCTTCATATTTTGCATTTTTGTTTCTCCTTCGTTTTAGCTCCTTTTTGAGAACCATCCTTTCCATTATAAAATTTAGGTTTCCAATTAAGTAAAATGCCTTTGAAATCACTCAATTTGGAGTTAAAACCTTCCCAAACAAATTCGTCAAAGTTTGGGCACACTAATGTTGGAAAACCTCCGCTGGAGGGGATTTAACTATCCCAGGACTTTCCATGGTTTTCAGGGCCTCTGAGAACCCCGGATAACTCAAAAATTTCATTTAAAAAGCCCTCCTGTGTGAATTCTAAAATTTGCTCAAAACTACGAAAATGCCATTACGTTTCGTAAGCTTTTTGTAAGAAATTGTTTCTTCATTCTAGCTCTGTTTTTCTTTCTGTTTGAGCTTGGGATTCTTATTTTTAGGAATTTAGAATGCTTTCCAAATTTTTTGAGACCTTAACTACATCATTTTGGGGGACTTCCTTTTGTATTCGGTAAGTTTTGTTCGTTAACAGAGAAACTATACGTTATGTTCTCATATTTTCTTTCATTTTTAGAGAACCAGATATTACATCAATTATGATGTGTATGACTTGTATGAATGTGTTATGACTAGAAATTGATATTGATGAGTTTATATGGTTCATGGAGCATAAAATGAGGAATTGGGATCTTACGTAACATAATTAATTCCATTAATTTAATGTCTTTTCCATAGGAAATGTTAGCTTCTTTATATGATTATGCTCCAATCCATATGAAATGCATTGAGATGGATAATGAAACCATGGTAAAATAGCTAAGAGGTCAAGGTATTACAATTATCAACCTTCAATAAATTATCAAGAGCCTTATTATTACCGAGCACTAAATTTTTCTTATCAGTAAATAGAGAACATAAATGGAGGATTTTTTATTATGTTTTTGGACAAGGAGCAAGATAAGGTGATAATGAAAGTGAAAGTGGGTGCTATAATGCTCAAAGGCATTTTACAATGTAGTGATTTTAATTCTCCTTTTATGATAAGTATATAAGCATACTTTTATATTATTTTACTTTTTCTTTTAATTTTGTCAAGTAACATTGATGGGCTTGTACAAAATAAGATTTATTTAATTAATATTGATGTTAAGCATGATATATTATATGTATTTGAGAGTTATAGTGATTATATGCATTTTAAAAATAATTTGTGTAACTTAAAAAAAAAATCACAGCCACAGTGATTGCAGCCCGCATTATAGTGCCTGCAATCGCAGTAACCTTAACGTAGCTGTAATCGCAGTTTAAAACCATGGTCATAATAGTTTATTGGTAAATTGGGAATTCTCATCCAAGCAGCAAAAATGCCAATGCTAATAGTTTTTGCATCAAAGTTAAAACTCCACCTTATAATTGTTTGATAATGATCATAAATCATCCATGTTCCTCCTTGAAAAGAAAACTTAAAATCTTTATTAGTTGTAAATTTCACTCGCCCATGTTGGTTGAAGTCGAGATTCTAGGGCTTTGTAACCAATCCAACAACCTAGTAGCTTAATGATCAGAGAATTCTTCCATGGTTGGTGGATCTAATTCACCACTCTTTATGAAAAGATGAACTCTAAACATTCATACCCTCTTTCACAATTCTCAACAATGCAAAAGTCACAAGTGGAGTTCCCTTGGGCCCCTTCATCATCACCCTCCATTGATCTCATCTCTTCATCATTAGGCATCCATGATGAATTCGTATCATGTTCTCTATTACTAAAAGCTATAGCTTCTTTATCATTTCTTCCAATTGGCATCTACTTGTATGTCTTCTTTGAAGCCTCCTTGCCTCCCAATATTGAGACCATGTCGTCATATTACAACATAGCAGCATTTGAATCAAAATGGTGGGGGATACTCTTGATCTTCTTTGAACTTTAGTCAATTTGATCTTGTTCCTCCTTCGTAACCACCCTTTCTCGAGCATCGTTGCTAGCCATTCGAAATGCCTTTGAATGACCTTCTTCTTTAAGGGTGAGGAAGATCAACAGTGGCTCACTGACTCCCACATTTATGCATGTCATCCTTAAAAAATGTATATTTTGTTTGAAAAAGAGATAGTCAATGAGATCTTATTCTAGAGTAAGTTATCCTAATCTTTAGAGATCTAGTTAAATTACATTTGATATTTTTCTATTTTATAAATATCATTAAGCTTTCTTGGTATTTGAGATATATATATTATAAAAATTTCTTTTTTAATTTATTTCTATCAATAAAGTTGATTTTTTGCACAAGATTTATTTTTTTAAAAATAAAATTATATAGTTGTTTTTATTGTCATATTATACACAAAATTAACCTTATTGACAAAAAATAAATCAAAAAAAGATTTTTGTAATATATATAAACTGTTAAGGGAATCAAATGATATATTAAAAATAAAAAGATGTCAAATGCAAATTAGTCAAATCTCATGATATGTTAATATAATTTATATATACGTATACTTTTTTAAATATATATATATGTATGTATATAGTTGATTTTATTAGAATTTAAACACCTTAATTGAACCAATAAACAATGACTTGCTCACTTCTTTCAGTTTAATTAGCGATTTGGTTCATTGACTTCACCAAATAATCTTTGATCATGTGAAAATTACTATTATTATTCTTTTTTCTACAATCTTGTGTTCAACATTGCCAAACAAGAAAGAAACAATGAAAATCATAAAATTACAAGACTTGAGTGACATTAAAATTTGTAATTGAATTTTTTTAACTTTAAAAGTTTTAATTTAATATTTGTCCTTAAATTTCTTCACACTCTGTTTGATATAAGAGTAAATTTAGGTGCAATTTCTTTTTTTTTATTATCAAAATTTTCAATTCAAAATATGATAAATGTAAAGTTCTCTAATAAAAATATGACAAGTATATAATTTGATTAAAAATTATATAGTTATTTGTAAAAACCATATATTTGTAATGTTTTGATTAAGAAACTTCATAATAAGAATATAATGAATTACATATAAGTTTTTTCCTTGATATAATTATGTATCACTCACACCCTTGCACACTCTTGTTCAAGAAAGAGAAAATTGCACAAATACCAAAAATAATTTTTTATATCTTTGTTATAAGATTTTTTAATAAAATTATAACATGAATAAATAATTTAATTATATTATACTAAGTTTTCAAAATCTTACACTTTTACAAAAATCATGTACATTCTCATGTATTAATTGAAGAACTTAATAACATATATATATATATATATATAATTACATATAAGTATTTAGAATAACATATATATATATATATAATTACATATAAGTTTTTCTAAATACTTCCTTCAAATGGCAAATATACAAGCCTTTTTATAGAAACTAATCCTAATTCTTTACACTCTATCCCTAAAATATATCACACTTCATACACATAAATAGATTTCAATTAATTATTTATTTATACCTGTTTATAAGTATAAAAGTCCAATTAAAAATTAAATACAAAATTAGGTAAAATTATGAAAACAAAATAATCTAATCTTAATTCTTGTATATAACCAATATAAAACCTCCAAATAATTAATATAAACTTTGAAAAATAAATGAGATTGTACATGAAATTAATTCAATTATAATTGTTAGAAAATATATTATTAAGAATGTATATATAATTTTGAGCATATTGAAAACTTATAATAAGTTACTAACAACCTAACATATAGTTAAGTATTTATAAATATTGTTGGAGGAAAGGATTCTTTGTTTCAATTATGCCAAACATCTTGTATAACATGATTTTTGGAAAATGGATTATTTGGGCTGAAATTGTTATTTTTGGAAAATATTGTTTAAATGATTTATAATAAAGATAATATATATATACATATATATATATATGATTTGATTGAAAGGGAAAGTTTTTAAAATGATTCATTGTGGAAAGTTTTCAAAATAACAACAACTGAGTCAAAGACTTTGTATGAAAAACTTTCAAATAATATTAAGTATGATTGGAATGATTTGAACTATATATATATATATATGTATATATGTATATATATTTATCCTCATATGGAAAGTTTTTGAATTGCTTAATAGTCAAAGTTTGTAAAATATAGAAATATCTTTATTGACTCCCTTGTAGAAATATTATGCATTGATTGGATAACACTGATGACTTCCACATTTTTTTAGATATAATTGATTAGGGAATAAAAAAAGGGAAGTTCAATATTTAAGAAAGATGACTAAGGAAACTTGTTGATTAAAAGACGTAGAGAAAGAAGTGTATTAATGATGAATTATTCAAGTCTTTTGGCTTTTGAAAGAATTACACTCAATAGAATCAATGATTTGCATATTAAAGGTTGCTTAACATGAAAAGAAGTAGTTGATGCTATCACATATTGATTTAAAGCAATACAGTCAAAGATTCTTGATTGTTGGAGCATATATGCACATTTAAATGAAGCTTCTTTATAATGGTCATTTGCTGAAGGCTACTTTATACAAAGAAGACCTTTTGAAGAGAAAGATAAAAAGATAGAAAAAGAGCACTAAATGCTTATACTCTAAAGTTATATCATTTGTGCTTTAACAAATTATTACTTTATGTGAGTTAGCATTATATTAGAGAGAACTATTTGAGAGTTTGTGTTCTTAACCTATGTCCTTCTTTTGGAATAAGTTTCAAAGTATCTTGTGAGAAAAATCTAGTCAAAGAAAGATTGGAAAAACCTCAGGGTTAAACATGTGTGGGGTTGCTGTGAGTTTCTAAGTAGCTTGGAAATAACCTAGTGGTGTGGGGAAGGTTGGTGCATTGAAGATAAACTATAAAAGCTGTGTGCTAAGTCCTTTTATGGTTGCCTTGGGATAGGTGGTAAAAGCTATACAGTTGTGCCTGTGTTAAGGACTGCTTTGTATTTTTGGTGATTGCCCATAAAATAAAATCCCTTATTATGTGTTTGAGAACTGGATATAAGACATTTTGATCCAAACTAAGATAAATTGGTTGCATGCTTCCTCTCTTCCCTACTTTCATTATATCTTTGTTCAAATCAGCTTTTAAACAAGTAGGTATTTTATAATTGGATTACTTCTAGATTAACAAATATTGTAACAAAAGTTATAGACTTATTATTATAGTTTACGAAGATCATAGAATTACATATGTTATGGCATATTTATCTCTTAAAACTAATTAATGTGTTTTAATTTCATTAACTTTTTAAGAGAAATATAAAATATATCAAAAAAATAATTTTAATTTACTCTTTTTTAAGTAAAAAAATAGGAAAAAAATAAATATAAATTAGTTCAACAATAATGCAAGCTACAATTAGAAAAAAAGATTATGAATATTTTCAATTTACATTAAACAAGTTGTAGACTTGTACAATATACACAATAATGTTAAAATTCTTATAAATTAAATATATATAATATTTTAATTTTTAAAATTAATTAATTAATTAATTATTATTCATTAAATACTATTAATATTTTTTAAAAGTTTAGTGATAAATAAAATATAAAAAAATACTAAATGTAACTAAAATAAACAAAATACAAGTAAAAAATAGTTTTAAAACTTTAAAAATATAATTAAAACATATTTAATTACAAATTAAAAGAAGTTGAAAAAATATTACTCTTCATATTTCTTTTTTCCTATGCCTTCTTTTACTCGCTATTGTTTCTTCTTCATAACTCATTTTTTTTTCAATTTTTATTATTGCTTTTTGTTACAACTATGAAAGAATATTATTAGTTAAACTAATTTTAAACATAAATAAATATATATAATAACAATAAATTGAAATTAGAATTAAAACATTTCCAACAAATAGTCATTGATAAGAAAAAGAATAAAATTGTTGTAAATAATATAATTATGTAAACATCTATAATTCCTAAAGGATAATTTACTAGAATCCATTCTCATGTTTAATGGTATATATTCTATAACTCCAAAATGATTCATATTATATAATTATGTAGATTAATTTTCTTATTTATGTTATTATAACTCATAAATCTATCTTTATGGTTAAAAATTTATAAATAGAGATTATGTATTAAGTATAAAATATTCCAAGTGAATGAGAATCTTTCTTATTTCTCTTAATTTTTTTCTTTTACTCTTATTATATTTCTTACATTTTTATTAGTTTTACAACACGTTATCTCTAACAAATTGGTGTAATTCGTCAATTCTTAGAGTTGTTCATTGTATAAAGGTATAAGAATCTTTTTACTTTTATTTCATATTATCCATATATTTAATATTTTATATTTCTTATAAATTCAAGGTTTATTCATATATTTATAATATAATTATCATTTTAATATTGGCAAAAGTATTAGAAACCAAAAGGTTAAACATAATTAGATAGCTAACAACCATATCACTTTTGATTTAGTTATTTTATAATGTAACACCATATCACTTTAGCCTTACTTTCCTATATATCATATTCCATACATGCTTCATACATGGGTTTCAAAAAAATGGATTGAAATCATGGCTCATAATAACATGTGTAGCACTTTAACTATTCAAATTTTTCTTCGTGGATCCCATGGACTCCCCAATATCATCTTCTACTCATATTTCATCTAAAAAAGTCATAAACATCATAAAATATCTCATATAATTTGGATTTAGAGTTCTACACATCAAAAAATTTATGTTCAATTTTGGGTCCAGATTTCAGTTTTTTGGGATAGGCTTTGAAAATCCATAATTAAATCTTAAAAAATCAAAATCCAACAAAATATAGCTTTCTGGAAAGCCTTGCATGTTAACTTTATGCTACAAATACTTATAGGCCATGAAAACATCATTTAGACCTAGATTGACAATAGAAATACATCACAGGTCTGGTTGTTCTGGAGTTCTGATACAACTTACTGATATAGACTTCAAAAACTCATAACTAATTCCACAAAAATCCAAATCGAGTAAACCATACCAATATAAAGCTCTATATAAGATCTATATGTGTGTAAAATATTAGCCTCAAAATCGTTCATTTGGTCTCTTTGTGACATAGGGTTGTAAAATGGCACTTTTAAGCCTTTATATGTGTCATTTAGATACCAAATGCTCTTTTAATATCATCATGACCACTTGAGCATATAAGAAAGAATAAAAACAACCTTCTAAACATGCTCAAAGGGTCTAAATACTCATATATGACAAATTCACTCTCCCACTTATCCTCATACAAGAGATCTTACATGCATATCTTTGCATTTCAATGTCAAAACATCCATTCTGATTCATATGCTTTCAATTTCCATACACACATCATACATCCACGTATATATATATACTTTAGTGTTTATACATCATATACATAATAAGATTATACCATTTGGCAACAATATGGTTACAAATGGCTAAATAATATAACTCTTGTGTCATTCTCTCATTTTAAGCTTGGTGACTCCCATCCCTCGGCTCCCTTGGTTCACTTGGTCCACCTAGGCATGTTAGGTAATAGGGAGGAAGTGAGATTCAAAGAATCTCAATAGCCCTTCTCTCTTTCAAATACATAAAAAGGATGCAATTTCAAGTCTAAAAATGCATGCATGGCTATCTTGAAAATCATGAACATATATGGAATATTTCTTTCATCCAAGAGGCCACATAAATCATTCGTAGGCTCGCCAAGACAATGGTTTAGCCTCACCCATTCTCTTTGGAACTTTTGGACTTGCCTCACCCATTATTAAAGGACTTTTGACTAAGCCTCACTCTTTCTATAGACTTTTGGCTTTGTCTCACCTATCTTTAGGAACTTTTAGCTTATCCTCACCCTAGCTAAGGGAATTTTGGCTTCTCAAAGCTTATACAAGCCAAAAAATATTCATAAAATATCATTCAAGCATATAAGCAAAGCATTATGGTACCATAGCATATACGTACTTGCTAAAAATATTATTCATGGTTTAAACATACACACACATATTCAAGACAAGAAGACATCCCAAGATGCATTAGAGAAAGGAGATAGAGCTACTTTAAAGGCACTATGCACACTTTAACCTTTGACATATCTTCCTCTCCCTTAGTCAAACATCCACAAGGAGATGGACTTGATTCCTTTAGCTTAAATGTAATATCCGATTCTCTAAAAACAAGAGAAAATGCAAGAAACATAACGTACGATTTCTCCGTAAACAAACAAAATTCACTGGATACAAAAGCAAGTCCCTCGAAATAGATTAGTTAAGGTTCCAAAAATTTTGAGAAGCATTCTAGACTCCTAAAAATGAGAATCCTAGGCTTAGATGGGAAGAAAAATAGAGCTAGAATGAAGAAACAAAATGTAACGAAAGGTTGATGAAACGTAAGGGCATTTTCGTCATTTTGAGCGAAGTTTGGAATTCTCACAGGAGGGCTTTTTAAATGAAAATTTTGAGTTCTCCAGGGTTCTTAAAGGCCCTGAAAACCATGGGAAGTCTTGGGACAACTAAAGCCTTTTCGGTGGATGTTTTCCAATGTCAGTTGACCCAAACTTTGACCAGTTTATTCGGGAAGGTTTTTAATCCAATTTGGATGAAACCAAAGGCATTTTATGAATTAGAGGACCTAAATTTTATGATAAAAAATATGGTTCTAAAAAAGGAGTTAAAATGAGCCTAAATGAAGCAAACAGGCTTGCGTAGGGCAAAATGGTCATTTTGAAAAATTGTAAAAGTGGCTTTTTAAGCTTACACCTCATCACCTTCTCCAAGCTTCCATTTGTAGAAAAATGGGCAGCCATGGTGTGACATTAAGAGGGGAGAGAGAGAAGAAGTTTAAGCTTTTGTTTAGATAAGTAAATGGCCTCGTTTCATCCTGCGCTAGTTTGGAAAGTTGTTCCTCTCTCTAAGAGCTCTTTAATGGTGCTTTTCTTTTCTTGAAAACTTGAAGATTCAGGTCTAACCCAAGTCAAAAAGGAACTTTTTTCAAGAAATCAATCGGTGGAAAATAGTCTACATGAAGAGAGCTCAGTTTTAAGGTAAGACTTCATTAGAAACACTTGCAAAATCTTGTGTTTCCAAGCCATTTAATCTTCGGTCTAGAGAGAGAAAGTGAGGAAAAGAGTTTTTCTTTATGTGTTCTTGATGGAACCAAAGGTTATGGAGTGTGAGGATTAAGAATATACAACTAGAATTGAAAATGGAGCTTTAAAATGCAAGTTATGGAATTTAGGATTTTGATTGCACTTTGAACTCTACCATGAACCCTAGCCATATTTTATGATGTTTAAATGTTCATATGAGTTCCTAAGACACCAAGAGAGCTTCCTACATGATTCTCCTATCAAACGAAACAAAGAAACTCCAAGGATGCCAAGAAGAGTATATGTTTCATGTAACATCCGGTCGCTCCATGAACGTGAGAAACGCAATGTTCAATTTCTCTGTAAACGTCAGACATGGGCCAAATATAAAAGGAAGTCCTTGAAATAGAAGGAATTGAGGCCAAATAAAATAATGATAAAATTTTAAATATTAGAAAATGAGGATTTGAGGTTTAAGATGCCCAAAAATTGGAGCCAAAAGAGCTCAAAAAAATTTGCCGAAGAAAGTAGGGGTATTTTTGTAATTTTTGGAAAATTTGGAAAACTCATAGGAGGGCTTTTTAAATGAAAAATTTAAGCTTTCCAAGGTTCTCAGAGGCCCTGAATACCATGGGAACCCCTAGAACAATTAAAACTCTTCCAGTGAGTGATTTCGGCCATCGGTTGACCAAAACTTTGATTGAATAGTTCGGAATGGTTTTAGATCCTTTTTGAGTGATTCCAAAGGCAATTCTTATGATTAAGAGCCTAATAAATATGATGGAAAAGATGAATTTTGAAAAGGAGTTGAAATGAGACCAAACAAACAAAACTATGAAGATGGACTAAATTATAAATTTTAAAAGTTGCTTAAATGAATTCCTAGCTTATAAAAATGCCCCTCCTCTGCTCAGATCTCCTAACCCACTCTCTCACACATTAAAACAGAATTAAGAAGGGCTGAGAGTGGTGTACAAGAAGGGAGGCCAAAGAAGGAAGAAGAAGCTTTGAAAAGTGTAAGTTTTAGCCACTTTTTCCTACTTCTTGCCTTGTTAAACTTCTTCCCTTCCTTTCCTCCTCTCTTCCTATGGATTTAGTGAGATGTTTAGTTTTGTTTTGAGCCCAGAACTGAGGGGAAATTTATGAAATTCAAGGAGAGGGTTGAAGCAAGGAAGAGAGCTCTTGAGATAAGCTTGGAATCAAGGTGATTTTTCTATCTTGGTTACTTCCTTTTTCTTGTCCTTTGTGTGTGGAGTTCTGCCAGAACAGAACCATCTTGGGGGGAGGATTTTTGTCCAGAAATAAGAAAGAATTATGGGTTTTAGACCATGAGGAGTTAGTAGATGCAAGGAAATTGGAAGAAAAGCTAATGAAAATCAAGTTAGGAAAGTGTAGAGCTCTTGGATACTTTGTAAAAACTGATTTAATCCATGAATTTTCTTGCATGTGTAAATGTTTATTTGAGTTTCTAAGACCCCTAGGAAGCCTCCCAAGTGTCTCTCCCATCAAGGAAAAATCAAAAAGCCCATGGACTCCTCTTCCCTCCATCAATTCGGCCAAGACAGAACCATTAGGCTAGGGGCTATTTTAATTTGTTTTAGCCTTAGTTTAGGACTTCTTATAATGGTAGAAGGTGAGAGGAACCCTTGGAAAAAATTTAGAACTCCTAGAAATTGATTTGGTGCCTTAGGTTCCATATTATGACCTAAAGAAGCAACATGATGCTAGGCCCTTTGTTTTAATGATGTGATGATTCTAAGAGGTTTAAAAGGAGTCAAGAATCATATTTAAAAGGAAAGAATGAGGCCTAGAAGTTCCTTGAGGGGTGTTGCTTCATTAGATGCCTTTATGGACCATAATGGAGCTTATAGAGCAATCTAGAGTTTAAGCAAATTGTGTAGCCTTAAAATATATTTCATAAACCTAATTGGCTCCCATAAATTGTATCTAGGCCAAGAGAAACCATTTCCACTAATTTGTGGGTGTGTGGCTAAAAGAGGAGGCTTGAATCCTAAAAGAAAAGTGTGTGATTGTACACAAGGTAGATCTCTCCACCTTCTCTCATGCATGGATGTGTGTTTAGCTTATTTTAGAATGTGTATATGTGTATTTTCAAGTTATGAAAAGTATGCTAGCATGCCTTTATATACTATGATCCTTGATGCCATGTTATGTTTTCTAATGAGTGCATGATGTTTGTATGAGTTTACTTCAGTGTGGAGAGGCCAAGAACTCTTCCCTTTGGTGAGAATGTGCCAAGAACCCTTGAGCTTGGTTGAAACAAAGCAAAGAGTCTCCCAAAAGCAAAGTGGGCTCCCAAGAGTATAGTTGAGTCTAAAGTGCTTAAGAAATGGGTGAGACAAGTCCAAAACCCATGAGGAGAAGTGTGAGACCAATCCAAACACTTGGTGAGCTCTTGAATGATGTTTATGAGTTGTTCACATGCCAAGTTTGCTTTTAAAATGTCTATGGCTTTTATTTTCTCTATGCATGCATTTGTAAAGCTTGCTTGCACATATTATGTATGATTGAATGGGAGATGAGCTATTGGGATTCTTAGAATCTCATCCCCTCCTCTCTAATGATCTAACATGCTAGGTGGACCAAGTAATTATGGTGAAGGGAGCCAACAACCATGAAGAGCAAGGATTGACAAGCTTATGTATTATTTTGTCCATTTTGGAACCATAAGGATGGTTCATAATGTATATGATGTTGTATATGTACCATGAACTTTGAGACATATGTAAATATACTATTATGTGATGTTTAGATGTATGAAAATGATATATGACCCATAGCACTTATTTTGAGTATGTAATGCTAAAGTGTGCAATATGGAATTTTGATGAAAGTATGCATAAGTGTGGGTTGAATGACCAAAATGAGATGCATAAGGTTTGGGACCATTTGGGCAGCTCACTTAAGTCTCAAATGCACTTTTAGACTTTCCCAAAAGGTGCCAAGACCAAGGGAAATCCATTTGGCAACTTTGGCACCCTATAAGGAGCCAAAATTGACCATTATGAAACCCTATGTCACTTTTTCGCCAAATGAGTTAGTCTTGATCTAAGATTTAGCATGCAATTAAGTCGTATTGAGATATTTCTAGGAAGCTAAGGATCATATTTTTTAGAGGTCTACAGAATATTTGATGATTTTTCAAAGTTGGCAAAATTTATGGAAATGGTCTGATGCACTGTTACAATGGTCCGAAATTGTTTTCTGTCACATGAGACTCAAATGATGTCCAATTGCTATGAAATTTTATACAAAGAAACTATGAAATTACAGTGACTGGTGCCAACTAGAAGCACCTCATTTGGAGGTCTAGAGAGGAAGATATGAATTTTTGAAGTTTTTGTCCAGTATCAGTAACCTTGCCTGACCAGAAGTACTGTTCCATCGAATTATGAGTTCTGGGCTTGATGAACTGAGATGGAGATATTTTTTCTCTCTATTTGACATCCACAAATTTCCATATTGATATTATTTTTAGAGGTTGGATTTTTGTGGAATTAATTGGATATTTTTGAAGTTCATATCAGTAAACTGTGACAGTATCAGGACCCAGTTCGACCTCCATACAATTTCATGTGCAAATGCTCTGGTTGTGGGATTTTATGACTTGTAAATATTTTTAACATATAGTAGACATACCAAGCTTTCTAGAATGACTAAGATTGTGTGATTTCTA
Organism: Erythrophleum ivorense; assembly: GCA_026724425.1. Lineage (NCBI taxonomy): Eukaryota > Viridiplantae > Streptophyta > Magnoliopsida > Fabales > Fabaceae > Erythrophleum > Erythrophleum ivorense. Next base: position 172,909 of record JAIUCV010000678.1, on the reverse strand, counting down.
TTTTTCTAGATTTAGTTATGATTTTTCAAAATTTGCCCAGAAATGAGGCCAATTCTAGATGGTTTGATGCATGGGGTTTGGGACCATTTGGGTAGCTCCCACAAGTCATAATTATACTTTTAAACTTGCCCAAGAGGAGCCAAACTCAAGAGAAGGCCATTTGGAGGAAAGTGACTCTTGATAGGGAGCAAAAATGACCATTTCATGAGGCTGTGTCACTTTTTATCAAAATGAGTTCTTCTTGGTTTGAAATTTGGCATGCATCTAGAGCTTATTGATAGATTTTTGGGAAGCTAAAGTTGATAATTTTTGGAGGTTTGTGGAATATTTTGTAAATTGTTGAAGTTGGGAATTTTTTTGATTTTGGTCCTTGGTACTGTAGCACTAGTCTGAAATTAAATTCTATCAGTCATGGTGCAAATGATGTCTAATTATTACAAAATTTTATATAGAGAACCTAGAAATCCCTAGTGACTTGTAATACTAGAAAAACCTTATTTGGAGGTCTAGAAAGGGAGATATGAATTTTTAAAGATTTTGCCTAATATTAAAAACTTCACCTGACCTCAATTACTATTTGATCAGATTTCGAGATCTGGATGTGCCTAGGCTGGTTTGGAGTTATTTTTTCCCTTTAGGTAACATCCACAGCATTTCATATTGGTATCATTTTCATGGATTGGATTTTTGTGGAATTAATTGGGTATTTTTGAAATTTGCTGTGGAATTCTATGATAGCACCAGTGGATAGCCTGACCTCTGGACTGTTTTGAATGTCAAACGTCTTCTGTGTTATGTTTTATGGTCTGGGCATATTTTTAGCATGAATTTTTCATTCAGAGTCCCGTGGGCCATATGGACTCATTTATCATATTCTCAAATTTAATTATATAGATACAACTCATTTACATTACTAAAAGTGGCCTATAACTCATGAAAATCAAAGGGAAGTATAAATTTCATGCTTATATTTTTGGCTAGAATTTTGCTATTTTTGTCACAAATTTTGGAAAATCATAACTAATTTTAGAAAAATTAAAATCATGTATTCTTGGCCATTCTAAAAATATACATATGTCTACTTTATGCTAAAAATATGTGTAGACCATAAAATCTAACACAGAAGACCTTTGACATTCAAAATAGTCCAGAGGTTTGGCTGTCCATTGGTACTGTCACAAAATTCTACAACAAATTCAAAAATGTCCAATTAATTTCACAAAAATCCAATACATAAAAATGATACCAATATGGAAAGATGTGGATGTTAACTAGAGGGAACAAATATCTCCAAATCAGCTCAGGCATACCTAGACCTCAAAACTCAATCAAATAGTACCTGAAGTTAGTTGGGAAGCCTGATACTAAACAAAATCTTTAAAAATTCATATCTCCCTCTCTAGAGATCCAAATTAGGTGCTTCTAGTTGGCACAAGTTACTGGGAATGTCTAGTTTCTCTGTATAAAATTTTATGACAATTGGACATCATTTGTACCCTGTGTGATAGAAATCATTTTTGGACCAAGTGAACAATGCATCAGACTAAAATTAGAATTTTTGCCAAATTTGAAAATTCATCAAATATTCTCTAGACTTCCAAAAATTATGTTCTTTATCTTATCAAAAATCTCTCAACAAGATCTATTTTCATGCAAAATCTAAAATTAAGAAGAGCTCATTTGGATAAAAAGTGATATAGAGTTCCATTACGGTCAATTTTGGCTCCATATAGGATACCAAAGTATCCAAATGCTTTCTCTTAATGTTTGGCACCTCTTGGACAAGTCTAAAAGCATGATTATGACTTGTGTGAGCTGTCCAAATGGTTCCAAACCTCATGCATCTCATTTTGGCCATCTCACTTACACTTATACACATTTGCATAAAACTATTTAAGAGGCTAAATTGTCATAGCATACTCATTTTACATTCTAATAGTCACATAATATAATCTCTCATTTATACATTACATATTATCATAATTATACATGCTCATAAAGTCATTTTTCATATACAACCATAGATTACACATTTGCCACTTTGATGGCCTTAAAGAAGCTAATTCTATGCATTTCAATATCATGCTCTCATCTCTCAAGTGATTAGCTCCCATCTCCTTACTATCTTGATCCACCTAGCATGTTAGAACATTGGAAAGGAGGGAATGAGATTCAAAGAATCCCAGTAGCTCATCTCCCATTCAATCATACATAAAGCATGCAAAACAAGTCTCACAAATGCATGCATGGTATATGGACATGTGCAATCATTCAAGAAGCATTCTTAGCATTTGAAAAAGTCATACATAGCATACACAGGCTTGCCAAGCAAGTGGATTGACCTCACCTATTTAGTTGTGGATTTTGGACTTGCCTCACTAATTTTTTAAGAGGTTCTTAGACTCAACCATGCTCTTGGGAGTCAACCTCACTTTTAGGATACACTCAAGCAAACTAAAGCAAACATCATAAATATCATTTGGAAAACATAATGCATCATCATAGTACCATGGAGTAAAAGTTCATGCTAGAACATTTTTCATGGCTTGAAATACACATACACACATTCAAAGATAAATAAAGCAAGTAATCATGCATGATAGAAGGTGGAGAAAGCTACCTTGATTGCATTTACATACTTTTTCCTTGAGTTTGAATCCTCTCCCTTGACCTCATACACCCAAGAAGGTGAAGATCATTCCTCTTCTCCTAGATACATTATATAGAAGCTAATTATAGTCTTGAATCAATTTTTAAGGCCACTGAGTGGTCTGTCGTGCAACCCTTAAAATAAAACTAGGTTGATAAAATATGCAACTAGTGGCACAACCTAGGTCATCTCCCTTGGAATTGGAGTTTAATGCTTAATTGAGTTTTCCAAATGTTAAAAGACTCTAAAAATTTCTAAACCAAGGGGAATTTTTGATTGAATTAAACTAACCTAAAACTAAATTGAACAAAATTCCTAATTACTAACTAATTATATAAATTATGGGTGAAAGATGAGCTTATGACTAGCTTTGGAATCGTCCCTTGATATCTACTATCCTTATCCTAATTCAATTGTGATTATTCTGGTCTAAGAATCCCTAATTGTGTTCACGTCAATTGTATCTTGAGTTACCACGTAAGAATCAAGAGATTAACAATCTAATGTTGAATTGAAAACTCAATCCCACATTACATTATTAATTCTTGTTTTTAAGATCAATGAACACCCAATTTGATTGATTAACTGATTAATTAGCCTCTGAATCATCATCCAAAGATGTTTAATTAACCAACTAAACACTAAGGAGTCCTCAAATTAAACAATTAAAGACTCAATCTCTCACATGCATTTTATCAAATACCTTGATTGCATATATGGGTAATTGTAAGAAATTGAAAAATTCAATATTTAATCTAACCAATTAATCAACAAAAAAGCTTCCTAATTAGTGTCTAAACAGCCACTAATTACAATTACACAAATTCTCTATCAAATACAACTTAATCAAGACAATATATGAAAGAGAAAAAGTATAGGAAAATAGAAATCCTTAGCTAAAAATTCTGTGTTTATCCATGGATTCAAGCTTGCACCAAGGGTCTTGCTCCTAGCTAGCCTCAAGGTGGATTATAGCTTCATTTGAATGGAAGGAGATGGAGGAATGGGATGGCGTGGTGTGGAGGGAATGGAGGACGAAAAGGGGCGTGGACACTGGACAAAAGGGTGTAGGGTGAGACGACGGCGTGGTATGTGTGAATCCTCCCTAGTGAATGATGAAGTGTGTGTATATATCACAATGAAATGGAATGAATGGATGGATCTCTTTCATTCGATGGATTGGATGGACGATGGATGATGATTGAATGCTGATTGCATGATTCTCCTTATGGAATGTCCAGTGTATTTTTTTAATAGGTCACGTGCATCACTTTCACATGCTTCATCTCTTATTCCAATTGTCTAAAGCAATCCACATCAATATCTTCTTTTGTTTATATGAGTGTGGGCCCAAACATGCATCCATGTGAGCTTTATTTAAATTCCACTTTCTGCTTTAGTGTTCTACTATTCATTTGCTCAAAAAACTCCTTCAGCTACTGGTCTCATGCAGCCCGTGGTTACATTGTCACTCACTTAACACGTGGCTTTTGAATCTTCCATCTTTCCAGCCCATACTCCTCCTCTCAAGCTTCTCCTTTCATGCATGTCTCTGTGCACATGGATCTTCTTTTGCTCATTCCTCACATGAAACTCTCTTTTCTCCAACCCACGTTCTGCTCCTTACTTCATTCCTTTTACATCAGCCCTGTAACTTCTTTTTGCTTTGTATGTGAGTGTTTTGAGTTGTTGGAACTCGTGGCTTCTCCTATAGCTTCCTTTGATACTGCCTCCCACGTGTTCTACATACTTCTTATGTATTGCTTCACTCCTTCAATGAGGTTCAGCTTCAGCACTTTTTAACCAGCAGCTCGAGCTTGCTTGCTTTGTTTGTTTGCTTTGTTCTCAGCTGGCTCAAAGCTTCTCTTCTTCATGATTCTTCATTCCTATATTTTTCCACTTCTTCTCCACGTTGCTTCCACGTTAGTTGCCCCTTACCAATCTCCACACCATTCCACTTTTATTTCCTCCAAACTATACACATGAAGCCTTCATCTTTTCTTTAAATCAAATGTTCATTCACGCTATTTGCCCATAAAAAATTTTGCACAACAGAATGGAAAATATTATATAGAATTATCCACAAAATTATTTAAAAGCAATTCATGCATTAAAACTCAATAATTTTGCAAATTAATTCATAAGGTGCAAAAATGGCTACTAAAATCAATTATCCACCTAAGTAAATCCATTAAGCCTTATTTAACTATTAAAATGCTTAAGCTAAGGGAAATAAAATGTATAAAAATCATGCTTATCAAATTCTCCCATACTTAAACTTTTGCACTCCTGGGCAAAGCTCAAAATTTAAGGAATGGCAAGTGGAAAAATGAAAATGAAAAAAGAAAGTGTAGAAATCAAGGTGAGGATTAATCATTACTCTTCAACACTTCAACAATCCAAACTAACTTCACTTGCATCAAGAATTAAGCTCCATGGCAATTTCATTTGAAAAGAATGAATCGAAATGCATAGCCCCTCATATGAGTTAGTGTTTACTCTCAACTTTCCAGTGTTTAAAGGGATGTGTTTCGCTCAAGTTCCACCTATCAAAGTTCACTACCATAAGCTTGTCAAGCTTCTAAGTCTCCACCACTCATGCCAAATGCTATGCATAAATCAATAGGACTTTATTTATGGTTGTAGCGGGGTTAAGGGAGTGAAATGAATAGATAACAAGAAAAGACAAATAAATGAATACCTCAAAACCTCAAGAGCAATCAATGGAGATTTATGATAGGGAAGAATGTGGTTCTAGGCCTTATTTCCAACTAGTGTAAGCAACTATAAATTCAATTCAAAAGACTTCTTTCTTTTTGATTTTCAACTGCTTTTTCTCTTCCTTTTTTTTCATTCATTTTTTTTCATTGCTTTTCTTTTTTTTTTCTTCCATCTTTTCTTTTCTTTCCATTTTTTTAAAATGAATTCTTTGAATAACAATGGCTTAAATGGATGCAAAGCACACATTCATCATCCTAAACAAGTGTAGTGCTCCTTAAAGTCTCTAAGGCATCTTAAATCAAGGTGGGAAACATATTTAATGGCTATGGTTAAACAAGAAAATAAAATCAAGGTTCAAAGTGGTTAAACAATGGATAAGGTGCATGTAGGGTGTGGCTTTTTGGCTATCTGGCTATAAAAGAAATGAATGCCTTATCACTTTCATGCATGCAAATGCAAATATGGTCTCAACAAAGAATCAAGACAAGTTCTAGAGTGAAAGCACTACTAGGTGAATACACACTAGAATCGAAAATTAAGGCTCAAATCCTCACCAGCTAATAGCTATCAAATAATTCATTGAAATCAAATTCATTGCCACTTCACTTAAATTGGAACACAAGATCCATGACTTATCATGTCTAAGTGAATCCAAGCTACAATCATCTCAACTTGCAAATTCCACAGGAAAATTGAAAAAAAAAATCACGCTATTTTTCAAAAATTTTCTAAAAAATTTTTCAATTTTTTTTTCAAAACAAGAAAAAGATGGATGGAATGAAATAGCTCTCCTCCCCTACACTTAAATGTTGCATTATTCTCAATGTCAGCACACAATCCAGTCAATAGATAAACAACACAATATAAAGAGAGTGAAAGGAGAGAATACAACTGAATGAGCTTGAATTGAAGATCTCAAGGGTGGCTCAGATTCCCATGTAGTTGGTTAGCAACTTTTATTTCCTACAAAACAGAAACAAAACAAACTATAATGCAGAAAAGAAAAGAAAACTAAATCCTAAACTAAAAAGAATACTATCAAAGACTAACTAATCATAAGTATCAAAAACCAGAATTAAAATAGCTTTATTCCTCCTTAGCTGAACAAATTTAAGTCTCACTACTTTAAAGCATTTTGATTGATCATTCAGAGATGATCCATGGACTTCGTCAACCATCAGTAGTTTAGAAAAGTTAGATTCAACAATTTCAGGAGCAAGAAAAGAAGGAAAATGAAATTTAGGATATTCAAAAGCACAGAAAGAAAACTTAAAATCAAATGTAAACTTCAAACTCTCTATAAATCTATCAAAACCAATAAAATCTACTAGACTCCCATCAGTAAGAGTCATTGCATCCATAAAAGAATTTAATTTCAACTTCTCACAGTCCTTGGAGTTCAAGGTGTCTGAATGTTGCTTTTTCTCAGTTGGGAGAGTCTGTGGCTTGTTGGGAATTAGTTCACTAACTTCAAGAATTTGTTTAGCACTCTCAACAAGAGAAACAATATCTTCCCTGACCAAAGAGACATCAGTAGGCTCACAAGATTCGAAACAATGATCAACAACAAAATTCAGTCTCTCATTAGTATCAATAATAGCACAGGCATCAATAGGATTTTCAACATCAGCAGTATCACTATGCATGCTCTCATCAATACTATTATGATCAGTAGAATCAGTCTTATCAATAATTTTAGCGCAAACAAAGGATTTCATAGATTCAACAGACTTATCAGACTCCAGAAATTCATTTATCTCAGCACACACAGGACTTGTATGCATATCATCACATAAGCATTTAAGAGTGGGGTCTGAATTATCAACAACAAGATGTCTAACAATTTCACTATCTATATTCTTTTCACATGCTACATCTACCATTTCATCAGTCATATCATCACATGCTAGTGAGGAATCATGTTGATTAGAATATGTGAGGAACTCACTAGTCTCAATGACAGAATTAATCTGTGAGCATCTATCATATATAGTGGATTTAACACACACACAATCAATAGAGTCATTCAATTCAACTATGTCGCATGGTCTAGATGGTATGCTATCCCTAAACTCAGAAGATGTATCATCAACAAGCTTATCAACTAATTCCACACTAGGAACAAAATGATCATCAGATGCTAGGTCACCCCCACACTTATCTACTACCCAAGGCTCAACAGAATCATCATTAATAGGTACAAAAATAGAATTATCACTAAGGTCACAGCTAGGTGTAGACAAACCAAGTGCATCAGTACACAAGGATTCATTAACATCAACAATTGTATCAATTTTACTCAATAAACTACCACAATCAATCAAATCAAGAGATTCAACAACAATTTCCTCATCAACAACATCATCATGCAATTCAAAATCAACAACATTATATGCATCAGTAGTCATAGAGCTATCAAGCAAACTAGATTCAGTTCTAACAAATTGCAAAGTATTAGAAGATGGAAGGATATTACTGAATGAATATGACTCTTCCTCCTTTATACATTCCCTTCTAATTTGCTCTTCAATTAATTCATTAGTACTTGAAGTCGGTTGATTCATTTGAAATCCTGAATCCTTCATGATGTTGTCAATCTTTTGTTGATTTTCAAGATGCAATCGTTCAAATTCTTGTTTGAATTGAAGATGGTTGGCATCCCTTTGTTGGATTTAAAGATCAAGGGCTTCCAATTTCTGCATCATCCTCTCTTCCCAACTTGGTTCCCTCTGGACCTCTTGATGCATATATCCCTCACGATAATTGTAAGGATGATATTCTGGCTCTTGCATATGGAAGTTATGGTATGGCTCATAATGATGGTGGTAATTAAGGTGTACTTCATATGGATTATGGTATGGTTAGTAGCTGGGGTGAACTTCACAGGAATAATGGTGTGTTTGGTAGCATGGTTATTGGACTTATTGGTATTGTTGTGCTTATCGTTCTTGTCTTTGTCTTTCAAGAAGGCCTTGAAGTATTGACATGGAGTCATCCAACTTCCAAGAAATCCTATGCTCTGCACAAGAATCATAAACATCTTGATTAAAATAATAATGATCCATTTAAAGCAAAGAAAAAAAAATGAGAAGCACAATTAACTTCAGCACAAAAACAATTCACTAACAAATTATAACTAAAATTAACTCAAAATCAAGAAACTAAAATCAAATGAAGATAAGAATTCCTAACAATCAAAAGACACTCTAAAACAGAGGTTAGTCACACAAAATAAACTCACAAAAATTAAAGAAAATAAATCCAGAAAAATTAAAAATTTCCTAAAAAATTCGAGAAAATACTAAAAAATTAGAAAAGTGCCTTAAACGTTGGAATTTGGACAAAAAATGATGCACCTAATAATGTTGCTATTAAATTTGCTTAAAACACCCAAAAACCTTAAAAAACAAAGTTTAAGAATTTTCTGGGTACTTCAAAGAAAAATTCCAGCAAGCAGGACACTTGACGGATAACATCGAAATGATCCAATTCCAAGTTCAAAACAGAACAAAAACTAAGCTAAAACATAACCAAAATAGAGCTAAAACAAAACAAAAACACTTAGAAAACTTTCTCAAACAATTAAGACTCCAAATCCCCAGCAACGGCACCAAATTTTAAGTGGTATGTCGCACAACCCTCAAAATAAACTAGGTTGATAAAATATACAGCTAGTGGCACAACCTAGGTCATCTCCCTTGGAATTGGAGTTCAATGCTTAATTGAGTTTTCCAAATGTTAAAAGACTCTAAAAATTTCTAAACCAAGGGGAATTTTTGATTGAATTAAACTAACCTAAAACTAAATTGAATCAAAATTCCTAATTGCTACCTAATTATATGAATTATGGGTGAAAGATGGGCTTGTGACTAGCTTTGAAATCGTCCCTTGATATCCACTATCCTTATCCTAATTCAATTGTGATTATTCTGGTCTAAGAATCCCTAATTGTGTTCACGTCAATTGTATCTTGAGTTACCACGTAAGAATCAAGAGATTAACAAGCTTGTCCTTTCATGTTACCCATGGTTACATTGTCACTCACTCAACACATGGCTTTTGAATCTTCCATCTTTCCAGCCCATACTCCTCCTCTCAAGCTTGTCCTTTCATGCATGTCTCTATGCACATGGATCTTCTTTTGCTCATTCGTCACGTGAAACTCTCTTTTCTCCAACCCACGTTATGCTCCTTACTTCATTCCTTTTGCATAAGCCCTATAGCTTCTTTTTGCTGTGTGTGTGAGTGTTCTGAGTTGCTGGAACTCATGGCTTCTCCTCTAGCTTCCTTTGATGCTGCCTCCCACGTGTTCTGCATGCTTCTTACGTATTGCTTCACTCCTTCAATAAGGTTCAGCTTTAGCACTTTTTAACCAGCAGCTTGAGCTTGCTTGCTTCGTTTGTTTGCTTTGTTCTCAGCTGGCTCGAAGCTTCTCTTCTTCATGATTCTTCATTCCCATATTCTGCCAGTTCTTCTCCACGTTGCTTCCACATTAGCTACCCCTTACCAATCTCCACACCATTCCACTTTTATTTCCTCCAAAATGTACACATGAAGCCTTCATCTTTTCTTTAAATCAAATGTTCATTCATGCTATTTGCCTATCAAAAATTCTGCACAAAAGAATGGAAAATATTAAATAGAATTATCCACAAAATTATTTAAAAGCAATTCATGCATTAAAACTCAATAATTTTGCAAATTAATTCATAAGGTGTAAAAATGGCTACCAAAATCAATTATCCACCTAAGTAAATCCATTAAGCCTTATTTAACTATTAAAATGCTTAAGCTAAGGGAAATAAAATGTATAAAAAGAATGCTTATTAGCCACACAATCACTAGAAAAGCTATGTGACTTATAAGGCTCTTTTATGGTTCCATAATACACTTAATTAAACAACCTTTGGAAAAAATCATCTTAGCTCCATTCTATCTATTCATTAATGATTCTTGAATCCATTTAAACCTTTTGGAGTCATCACACAATCAATTCTAGGAGCCTAGCTCGGTGTTGCTTCTTTAAACCATATTATGGAACATATAAGGCCATCTTATTATCTATGGTTTCTAAAATTTTTCCAAGGCTTCCTCTCATACTCTCCCATCACACATGATACAAAACTAAACTTGGAAGGAATTAAAACACTCCCTAGGTGCATGAACTCTCCTTAGCCAAAGTTATGCTTCCATATGGCACCAATGGAGTTGTTTTAATTTCTTTGATGGGAGAAGCATGTAGGAGGCTCTCTTGGTGTCTTAGGAACTCATATATACTCTTAGACAACTTAAATTACCACTAGGAAGCTCCATCTTAGCCTAAGCGCAACCAAATCCCTAAATTCTATAACTTGCATTCTAAAGCTCCCTTTTCAATTCTAGTTGTATATTCTTAATCCTCACACTCCATAACCTTTGGTTCCATCAAGAACACATAAAGAAAAACTCTTCCCCTGACTTTCTCTCTCTAGACCTAAGCTTAAATGGCTTAGAAACACAAGATTTTGTAAGTGTTTCAAGTGAAGTCTTACCTTAAAATAGAGCTCTCTTCGCGTAAATTATTTTCCACCGATTGATTTCTTGAAAATATTTCCTTTTTGGCTTGGGTTAGACCTGAATCTTCAGGTTTTCAAGAAAAGAAAACTACCATTAGAAAGCTCTTAGAGAGAGGAACAACTTTCCTAACTGGCGCGGGATGAAACAGGGTCGTTTACTTACCTAAATGGAAGCTTAAACTTCTTCTCTCTCTTCCCTCTTAATGTCATGCCATTGCTATCCATTTTTCTACAAATGGAAGCTTACAGAAGGTGATGAGGTGTAATCTTACTTAAGAAGCATCTTTTACAATTTTTCAAAATGACCTTTTTGCCCCTACATGTTTGTTTGCTCCATTTAGGCTCATTTTAACTCCTTTTGTAGAACCATCTATTCCATCATAAAATTTAGGTTCTCAATTAAATAAAATGCCTTTGGAATCACTTAAATCAGAGTTAAAACCTTCCCAAACAAATCAGTCAAAGTTCAGGTCAATCAACATTGAAAAATGTCCACCGGAAGGGTTTTAATTGTCTCAGGGCTTCCCATGGTTTTTAGGGCCTCTAAGAACCTCGAAGAACTCAAAATTTTCATTTAAAAATCCTCCCTGTGAGAATTCCAAACTTTGCTCAAAATGACGAAAATGTCTTTACATTTCATCAATATTTCGTTACATTTCATTTCTTCATTTTAGCTCTATTTTTCCTTCTGTCTGAGCTTGGGATTCTCATTTTTAGGAGTCTACAATGCTTCCAAAATTTTTTGGAACCTTAACTAATTCATTTCGAGGGACTTGCTTTTGTATCCATTGAATTTCATACGTTAACAAAGAAACTGTACGTTATGTTTTTCACGTTTTCTTTCATTTTTAGAGAACCAGATATTACAAGGTGGATGAGTGAGTTTGAGAAATCTAGATTTGTGCACATTTGAGACAAGTTTAGAATCTCATTTTGGTGCATTCCCATGTACTCAAGTGGTCATGGTTGCCTTGGAGCCTAATTTAGACCATTTGGACCCTTTGTAAAGCTTAAAAATGACCATTTCACAACTCAACGTCAAGATCTAACCAAATTGATGAATTTGCTCATGAAATTTGGCACAAATGTAGATTTTTTTGAGAAGTCAAAGACCAGATTATTTAGAACTCTATAGAATTAATTATGAATTTTCAAAGTTGCCATTTTTTTATTAAATTAATATAGGTACTGCTCATATGGTTAGAAATTTGGGCTGCATCGTTCATGATCCAAATGATGTCCAATACTTATGAAATTTTACAGATATAAATTATACATGATAACCTTTCCATAGCCATGGAGATCACTCTAATTTGACCTCTGAGTAGGGAGATATGAATTTTTGAATTTGGAGATCAGTACCAGGAATGACAGCTAACCTCTGGTACTATTCCATCAGTTTCTGGTAGCTAGCAGCCTTTGTTGTGGTTTGGATTTTGTTTATTATACCTAATTTTTATTTTTCTAGAATTAGTTATGATTTTTCAAAGTTTAGGCACAGAATCTAGAATTCTACTTGAGGTTGCATCAGTGAATTTTATGTATCTACTCCCTTTGCTCGAGGTATAAGCCACTTTTTGAGCTTGTTATGAGTTGCATTTGTGTATTCAAATATGAGGATGAGATGGATTAATCCATATGGCCCATGGAACTCCAAAAGAAAAAAATTATCCTTGACATAATGCAAGTATATTCATTGTTGTAATGCTATCTTTCTTGCTTCATTGTGGAATGCATGAAATATGACTTAGAAATAGTATGAGGCAAGCTAGATAAATATGATGTTACATTAAACACATCAAATGGGATCAAATTATGCTCTTGGAACCAATTCTAATGTTACACATATACTAGAAAAGTTAAATGGCTCATATGGTTCAATTATGGTTCCATAAGGCACCTTATGAAGCAACCTTGGGAATTCATGATCGTGGCTCCTTTCTCTCCTTGAATCTATGATCCTTGACTCTATTAAAACCTCTTGGAGTTATCACACATGTGTTGCTTCATTATACTACAATATGGAACCTATACCTCCATCACACTTTCTAGGCTCTCTAGACTTTTTCCAAGGCTTCTTCTTATATTCTCCCATCATATATGATACAAAACCAAGCTTGGAAGAAATTAAAATATCCCCTAAGCATTGGTTCTGTCCTAGGTCAAGACATGCTTCATTAAAGGAGCCAAGGCATTTTCTTTGCTTCCTTGATGGGAGATACATGTGGGAAGCTCCCTAGGGGCCTTAGGAGCTCATACAAACACTCACTTAGAATTAGAAATGTAACACCCCGGGATTGTAATCATTTGATACGTCAAATGTCTACGTAAACTAGTAATGTATGGAATTTCTAATGGGACTTATGTTTGAATGGAAATGTGAGTAGCGTATGAACTCTTTGCTGTCATTGATCTATGAACTCACTAGTTTATAGTAGCTAAAGGGTTAAGGATCCACATTTGAGTTTTGAATAAGTAATGATAGATGTATTAGGTTGATTAGGTAAAAGAAAGACACTAAATCTTCACACACTAAGTTAAAGTGACCTAGAGTGTTGCTAGAGGGGGAATTGGAGAGCATGAGATGAAATCTTAGGAGCTATAGGAACAAAAGGGAATTGGTTGCGGCCAAAATTTAATTGGCCTCGGCCAAATGGTAACAAAGGGTAATTGGCCACGACCAACATTTAATTGGCCTTGGCCAAATGTGGCGAAGCTGCCAGGGAAGAAAACAGAGAGCAATTGGCTGCAGTAAACAGTGAGGTTAGCTGTGACTAAGTCTAAGAGGTAGGTCTGGGGGTGTTCCAGAGGGTATTTGGCCACAGTGAAAGGGATATTTGGCCACGGCGAAATGTGAAAAATTTGTAAAGGTGTAAGGAGTTGAACCCGAGAGTAATTGGCTATGGCGCGAGGGAAGTTAGCGGTGGTGAAGGTGTTCAATTTCTCATATTCACCTAAAAACCTTAGTTTCTTTTATGGTAATACTAAGGAATGATTTAGAAACACTTGTAGGAGGTTTTTATGAGTTGGAATTGATGGATGGAAGAATCAAAGGCTCTTTATTGATGATTAAATTCACTTGGACATTCGAATAATTGTGGTTGTCTAATTAATGACCCTAATAACATCAAGGTTCAAATTTCCTTACATTTTTCAAATATAATTAGTTGTAATGACTTTCAACCTTGATTTATAATTATTAATTATGTCTTTAACCTTATTTACTATAATTTGAAGTTAGGGTCGTTACAAGAAACTCTTGGATAAAATCAGATTTTAGGTTGTTGCTTTGAATCCCTAACTTTCCTATCTTGAATTTTCTTAAATTTTCTTCCATTCTCTTTGCATTTCTTAAGTTCCCATAGCCTAAACCTTAGGTTTCTCACTTGGTTTTGGTCAAAAATTTCTCCCTCTTGGCTCTTTTCTCTTGGTTGAAATTCACTCTAAAAGGAACAAGAAGGAAGAAGCATGGAAGATAAGAAATTCACCTTGATTTCTATTTTTCCTTGGATGCTCTCTCTTTTGCTTTACTTTTCCCCTCCAAATTCAAAATTCTCCCCCCTAGTTTGAGCTCAAATCAATATCAAATCATACACCAAAACTATGAGAAGGAAGAGGAAAGAGAGGGGGAAGAGTTTAGTAAAGCAAAGAGTAAGTAAAAATGGCTAAAACTCACACTTTCAAGGCTTGCTTTCTCCTCCCTTTGCTCCCCTTTTGTGCGCCACTTCCAGCAGCTCTTCTTTCTGTTTTCAGCCAGCCAAAAGTCAATCTAGAGGTGGGGGAGAGTTCTATACATTTTAAAAAGAAAATTTCACTTTTTCATGTTTTTTCAAAACAAATCTCGCTATAGCAGGAAACACCCCTTGCTATGGTGAGAATTCATCAGTTCCAGGTCCCTCTATTCTGGCCACAGCTGGCGCTATTGCGAAAAACTCCTTGGATTTTGTATGAGTCACAAACTAGCTATAGCGAACAGGCTTCCTCGCTATGGCTAACAGGCTTCCTTGCTATGGCGAACAGGGATCCTAGCTATAGTTAGGAGACTTATAAAAATTCTAAACCAAGCCTTACATTCATAAATTTCATGAAAGAGCAAAAAAGGGAATTAAAATAATGTCTTTCTTTACGTTGTGTCGTGTATGAAAATTTCATTCAGTGTCACGTGGACCATGTGAGCTCATACAACACCTTCTCATATTTAATTACATGGATACAACTCATTTCCATCATCAAAAGTGGCCTATATTTCAAGGAACTCGAAGGGAAGCATGAAATATACATATTCATTTTTAGCCAGATTTTTCCACTTTTCTGTCACAACTTTGAAAAATCATAACTAATTATAGAAAAATCAAAATCATGCATTC
Organism: Erythrophleum ivorense; assembly: GCA_026724425.1. Classification (NCBI taxonomy): domain Eukaryota; kingdom Viridiplantae; phylum Streptophyta; class Magnoliopsida; order Fabales; family Fabaceae; genus Erythrophleum; species Erythrophleum ivorense. Next base: position 157,616 of record JAIUCV010000678.1, on the reverse strand, counting down.
TTAGTCATTCTGGAAAGCTACACATGTATACTTCATGCTAAAAATATGTCTAGACCATAACGTCTAACACAGAGGATGTTTGACGTTCAAAATGGTCTAGAGGTCAGGCTATCTACTGGTGCTATCACAGAATTCTACAGCAAATTTTTAAAATGTCTAATTAATTCCAAAAAAAGCCTAATACATACAAATGATATCAATCTAGAAAGATGTGGATGTTTTCTAGAGGAGAAAAATAACGTCAAACTAGTTTAGGCATGCCCAGACCTCGAAACTCAATCAAATAGTAATAGAGATCGGCTGGAGTTCCTGATACTGGATAGATTCTTTAAAAATTCATATTGACATCTAAATGGGGTACTTCTAGTTGGAACATGTCACTAGGAATGTCTAGTTTCTCTATATAAAATTTCATGGCAATTGGACATCATTTGGGCCCTGTGTGATAGATTTCATTTTTGGACCTAAGTGAACAGTGACCTGACCAAAATTAGAAAATTTGCCAACTTTGAAAATTTATCAAATATTTTGTAGACCTCTGAAAATTCTGTTCTTTAACTTCCCAAAAAGCTTTCAACAAGCTCTAATTTTGTGGAAAATTTCAAATCAAGAAGAGCTCATTTGGACAAAAAATGATATAGGGTTCTAAATTAGTAAATTTTAGCTCCATATGGGATACTAAAATGCCCAAATGGCTTTCCTTGGGGTTTGACACCTCTTGGCAAGTCTAAAAGCATAATTAGGACTTGTATAAGCTGTCCAAATGGTCCCAACCCTCATGCATCTCATTTTGGCCATCTCACCCACACTTAAACACAATTCCATAAACTCATTTAAGAAGCCACATTGTCCATACATACTCAATTGGCATTCTAGTGGTCACATAATACATTCTCCCATTTAAACATAACATATTATTATAATTACATATGTTTCAAATGTCGTAGACCACATACAACAATAATTTATATTATTAGACATCATTATGGCTTTAAAAAGTAAAAATTATGCATATTGGTATCAAGTTTTATTCTTTAAGGTGGTTGGCTTCCATTACCTTGTCCACTTGGTCCACCTAGCATGTTAGATCATTGAAGAGGAGGGGAAGAGATTCAAGGAATTCCAATAGCTTATCTCCCATTCAATCATACGTAATGGATGCAAACAAGTCTCATAAATATATGTATGGTCATGTTAACATGTGCAAACATTCAAGAGGTATTTTCATCATTTGAGAAAGTCATACATAACATGCAAAAGCTTGCCAAGCAAGTGGATTGGCCTCACCCAATTTCTTATGGATGTTGGACTTGCCTCATCTATTCTTTAAGAGATTCTTGGACTTAACCATACTCTTGGGAGTCCATCTCACTTTTGGGAGACTCTTTACTTTGTCTTAACCAATCTTAAGGGTTCTTGGCTCATCCTCACCATGGCTAAGGGTTCTTGGCCTCACCACACTTAAGCAAATCCAAGCACATATCATAAGCATCATATGAAAGCATATTGTAATATCATAGCACCATGGAATCAAAGTCATACTAGAATACTTTTCATGGCTTAAAAATACACATACACACACTCAAAGACAAGTAAAGTAAACAATCATGCATGAGAGAAGAAGGAATGAGATACCTTGGATACAATTACACACCTTTTCTCTTGAATCTGTAACACCATAATTTCTAGCTCATTTGATGCCATTTATAAGCTTTGTATTATCAATCCCACAAGATTATATGAAAAGGGGATGAAAATAATAAACTTTTTCCGCATTGCGCTATGTCAAAAAAATTCAATTTAGTGTCACGTGGACTGTGTGAGCTCATACTATACTTCCTCATATTTGATTTCATTATTACAACTCATTTGTATCACAAAAAAATGCCTACAACCCATGGAAATCGAAATGAAGTTCAAAATAAACAAGCACATTTTCGGCCAGATTTGCTCCATTTTCTAACCCAACTTTGGAAAATCATAACTAAATCTAGAAAATTCGACATCATGCAATCTTCATCATTATGGAAATATTAGGATGTCTACTTCACACTAAAAATACCCCCAGGTCATAAAATTCATCACATAGGACGTTTGACATCTAGAAAGCTTCAGAGTCGCTGGCTACCTGGTCTGTTGTTAAGTTTACTGATACAAATTTCTGAAATTCATAACTAATTCTATAAAAATCAAAATCACACACATTCAGTCATTATGGAAAGCTAAAAATGTTAACTTGATAGTAAAAATAATTCTAGAATGAAAACGATACGTTTAGTTAGCTGGACCCTATGGAACAGTAACCAGACTCATGGGGCGCTACTGATACTGATAGTTAACTTCAAACATGCATAACTCACTGCTCAGACCTCTAAATGAGGTGATCTTTGCGGACACAGAAAGCTTATGACTTCTAGTTTATGAATGTAAAATTTCATAATCATTGGACACCATTTGGCCATTTGGTGACACAGAATTCAAAACTGCCAGTATGAACAGTACCCATACCAGAATCCATGAAAAATCCCAACTTTGAAAATTCATCAAATATTCTCTAGGTCTTCGAAAATTATGATCTTTAGCTTCCTAAAAAGCTCCTAATGAGACCTAACTGGATGCCAAGTTTCAGGGTAAGACTAACTCATTTGGCCAAAAAATAGCATAGGGTTCCATTATGGTCAATTTTGGCTCCATATTGGGTACCAAAATTGTCAAATGGATTTCCCTTAGTCTTGGCACCTTTTTGGGCAAGTTTAAAAGCATATTTAAGACTTGTGTGAGCTATCCAAATGGTCCCAAATTTCATGCATCTCATTTTGGCTATTCAACTCACATTTATACACATATTCATCAAACTTTACATTCTCATACCATGGCATTTCATACTCAAAACATGTGCTAATGATCATATATCATTTCCATACATCTAAACATCACATAATAGTATGTTTACATCTATCTCAAGGTTCATAATACATATACAACATCATATACATCTTGGACCATTATCATGGTTCCAAAATAGACGAAATAAGCATAAGCTTATCAATTGTCCCTCTTCATGGTGGTTAGCTCCCTTCACCATAATTGCTTGGTCTACCTAGCATGTTAGGACATTTAAGAGGAGGGAGTGAGATTCAAGAATCTCAATAGCTCATCTCCCATTCCATCACACATAATATGTGCAAGCAAGTTTCACAAATGCATACATAGAGAAAGTAGAAATCATAGGCATTTTAAAAGCAACTTTGGCATGTGAATCAATCATACAAGACATTCAAGAGCTCACTAAGTGTTTGGATTGGTCTCACACTTCTCCTCATGGATTTTGGACTTACCTCACCCATTCTTTAAGCACTTTGGAACCATACTCTTGGGAGCCCACTTTGCTTTTGGGAGACTCTTTACTTTATCTCAACCAAGCTCAAGGGTTCTTGGCTCATCCTCACCAAAGAGAAGAGTTCTTGGCCTTTCCATACTCAAGCAAACTCACAAAAATATCATGTAATCATTTGAAAACATAACATAGCATCAAGCATCATGGCATATAAAGGCATGCTAGCATACTTTTCAAAGCTTCAAAATACACATACATACATTCTAAAACAAGCTAGACACACATCCATGCATGAGAGAAGGTGGAGAGAGCTACCTTGCACAATTTCACACACTTTTTCCTTAGCTTTCAAGCCTCCTCTTTCGGCCACACACCCACAATTTGGTGGAGATAGTTTCTCTTGGCCTAAATACAATTTATGGGAGCCAATTAGGTTTATGAAACATATTCTAAAGCTACATCACTTGATAAAACACTAGATTGCTTTATAGGCTCCATTATGGTCTATAATCACACCTAATGAAGCAACACCCATCAAATGACTTCTATGCCTCATTCTTTCTTTTCAATTATGATTCTTGACTCCTTTTAAACCTTTTAGAGTCATCACATCATTAACATAAAGGGCCTAGCATCATGTTGCTTCTTTAGGTCCTAATATGAAACCTATGGCACCAATTCATTTTCTTTGAGTTCTAAATTTTTTCTAAGGCCTCTACTCATCTTCACTCATCACATATGACTCAAGAATAGCCTTAGAAAATTTTAAAACTCTCCTTAGCTATAGGAACTTGCTAGGCCGAGACTATAGGGGGAAGAAGAGTTCATGACCTTCTTGATTTTTCCTTGATGGGAGACACACTTGGGAGGCTTCTTAGAGGTCTTAAGAGCTCAATCAAACACTCATATATGCTAGGGAATGCATGAATCAAATCAGTTTTTACAATCCCTTCAAATGCACTACACTTTTTCTACTTAGAGTTCATTAATTTTTCTTGCAATTTCTTTGCTTTCTTGGATGGGAGGTGCATGTGGGAAGCTCTCTAGGGGTCTTAGGAGCATGTTTAAACATTCAATTAAGTCTAAGAACATTCATATAAAATCAGATTTACAAGGGAGCATTTGGATCCCTAATGGTTATATCTTGTCTCCTAATGCTCATTTCTTGATTCTATTGGTTCCTTCTTAATCCTTACCATCTAAAACCTCTAATCCCTCCATAAATTGGGTAGAAAACAGCCCATAAGACTTGGGCTCATGGTGGTCAAATTCGTGTAAGAGGAAGGGGGAGGGAGAAACTACCAAAGAATGAAAGTTTTACCTTGTTTTCTTGCTTCTTTTGGCTTGTTCTTCCACTTTGTTGGCTTACTCCCTCAATTTTCGAAATTTCCCTCTCTGTTCTGCCCCAAAAACAGCGCCAAACTCTCCATTAAAATCATAGAAAGAAAGCTTGAGAAGAGAGGAGCAAGGTTCAAGAAGGAAGGATATGGAATTTCTTAAAGTTTTTTACCTTTTTCTTGAATTTCTTCCTCCAAAATCCTCCTCCTCTTGTGCGCCTAAGAAGCTGGAGTTTTCCTTTGAAATTGGGCAGAAGCAAGTCGGTCTTAGAGAGGAGAGAAAGAACATGGCATATAAAGAAGCTTCCTTTAACACTTTAATGCCAATTTTGCCCTTCGTTCTTAGCATTTTCGTTTCTCCTTCGTTTTAGCTCTTTTTTAAGAACCGTCTTTTCCATTATAACAAATAGGTTCCCAATTTAATAAAATGCCTTTGAAATCACTCAAATCGGAGCTAAAACCTTCTCGAACGAACCGGTCAAAGTTTGAGTCAACCGACGTCGGAAAGAGTACACCGGAGGGGCTTCACTGGTCTCGGAGCTTCCCGTGGTTTTTGGGGACTCTGAGAACTCAAAAATTTCATTTAAAAAGCCCTCCTATGAGTTTTTCAAAAAGTACCCATATTTACAAAAATGCCACTGGCCTTTCGGCAAATTTATCGAATCACTCTAGCCTTAATTTCTGGGCAAATCAAGGCTCAAATCCTCATTTTCCATTATTTAAAATTTTATCATAATTTTATTTGGCCCCAATTCCTTCTATTTTAGGGACTTCCTTTTGTATCTGACCCATTTTTAACGTTTATGGAGAAACCAAACATTTACAGAGGGACTGGATGTTACAGAATCCAAGCTCCCTCTTTTGGCCATACACACATAGAAGTGTGGGAATAATTCCTCTTGGACTAAACATAATTTATGGAAGCCAATTAGGTTCATGAAATCAATTCTAAGGCCACACAACTTGCTTGAGCTCTAGCTTAGTCTATAACCTCATTATGGTTCCATAATTGCACATAATGAAGCAACACCCCTCAAATAAATTTTAGGCTCCATTATTTCCTTTCAAATATGATTCTTGACTCCTTTTAAGCCTTTTGGAGTCATCACACAATCAAAACGAAGAGCCTAACTACATGTTGCTTCTTCAGGTCATATTATGGAACATAAGGCACTATCTCACATTCCATGCTTTCTAAATTTTTTCCAAGGCTTCCTTTCATTTTCATTCATCATATATGACTCAAGAATAGGATTAGAAAAATTTAAAACTCTCCCTAGCTACACAAACCCCTTTAGGCTGAGGCTATAGAGGAAATAGGGTTTTTTGGAGTTTGCTTTATTTTCTCAAGGGAGGATGCATGTGGGGAGTCTCTTGGGGATCTTGGGAGCTCATTTAAACTCTTATTTAGACCTAGTAATCATCATACAAAATCAAATTTTATAAGGTGCAATTGAAACCCTAGAAATTGCATCTTGAAATCTAATATTTTTTTTGTTAATTCTCTTTGCATATTCTTAATCTCCACACCCTTTTCCTCAGATTCATCCTTGGTTCTACCTAAAAACCAAGTCCTCATAGGGTTTCTTATGTTAGGAAAAATGGAGGAGGAGGGGAACCAAAGGTAGCAACCATGGGAGGAAAAATTATCTTGTTTTCTTGCTTTTTCTCACTTGAATCTTGTTTTCTTCAAGCTCCTCTCTTTAAATCCGAATTTTCCCTCAATTTCTCCCTTAAAATAGATTTATAAACTTCATTATAATCAAAGGAAGAAAGCTCAAGAGGAGAGGAACAAGTTTGGAAGAAGAAGGAGCATGAAAATCTATGAAATTCCTTACATTTTCCTTGCTTTTTCTCTTCCTTTCTTCTCCTCCATGGTGCGCCTAAGAGAGCTCGTGTTTTCTCTGGTTTTTGGGCAGAATGGGTCATGCAAATGAAGGGGAGAAGAAATAAGAAACTTAAAGTGTGTTCAAGAAGCTTCCATTTTCTCAAAAATTCTAATTTTGCCCTTCATTTTTGGCATTTTTGTTTCTAACTCATTTTAGCTCCTTTTTGAGAACTGTCTTTTTCATTATGAAATTTAGGTTCCCAATTTAGTAAAATGTCTTTGGAATCACTCAAATCGGAGCTAAAATCTTCTCGAACGAATCTATTAAAGTTCGGGTACACCGATGTTAAAAAACGTCCATTAGAGGGGTCTCGGGGCTTTTCATAGTTTTCAGGGCCTTTGAGAACCTCGAAAAACTCAAAACTTTCATTTAAAAAGCCTTCCTGTGTGAATTCTAAAATTTTCTCAAAATTACGAAAATACCATTATGTTTCATAAGTTTTTTGTAAGAAATTATTTCTTTATTCTAACTTCGTTTTTCTTTCCATCTGAGCCTGTGATTCTTATTTTTAGGAGTCTAGAATGCTTTCCAAATTTTTTGGGACCTTAACTATCTCATTTCAGTAGACTTCCTTTTGTATCCGTTGAATTTCATTCGTTTACGAAGAAACTGTACGTTATGTTTCTCACGTTTTCTCTAGTTTTCAAAGAACTGGATGTTACAACTAAGGCTAATAATTTTTTTATTTTATATCACCAAAGAGCTTTATGATCTATGCATCAATTAATCATTAAAGGTCAATAATGATTCATGGTTGTGAAAATGACAAAATTATAACCAATGGCTAGAAAATGGCTCGAAGCTATAAAAACAAACGGCCACAAATTCTTTGAATATAAAATGTTGAATGGTCATATTGTGATAATAAAGTATTTTATTGTGGTAATTTATATGTAGATTTTTAAAATTCTAAGAGAGAAGACCAATCGTAATTTCTTCCTATAAATATAACCAGTAGCTTTTATTATAATGGAAAACAAAAATAAAATATATTTATTTTATACTTTAATTTTTATTCTCTACCTACAATTAAATTCTTTATGTATCATTTGAAAAAATATCTCATAAATATGTGGCATTTAAATTAAGAAAATAATGCATTTTCATAAATTTACTATGCATAATTTTTTATGAGAAAATATTTATTGTAACTATTTGATATTGAATTTATTTTATTTTTATCAATCATGAAAATATTTTAAAGGAAGAAAAATAAATATTCTTGCAAAAAGTGTAAAGTATTTCTCTTTATTTGTACCCAATTTTATGAACAATTAGATATAAAATATTCTATAATCCATTGTCCTTGGAATAATTTGAAGGGAGAATATATGCACTAAATAATTTTGACAAAGTAGAGATATTATGAAAATATGTGTAAAGAAACTTAATTATTCCACATTTTGTAGTTTGAACATGCTCTAATAGTAGCAACATTGAAGTAGTCAATACTAGTCATGAGTAGTAAAAATGCATAGTAATAATATGGACGAAAATATGTCGTGTGTTAGTTATTGAAGAACTACACATAACATAATACAATTTAGTTCCTAAAGAACTAATATTTCTCATTTTATAGTTCGACACATGATATATAGTGAAGACATATGTCTCACAGATAATACTTAAAGATGAAAAATATTTTTTTCATTTGATAATAGGTGATGTCAATATTAATACTATATCAGGTAGTATATAAGTAATGAAGGCTCTAGAAGAACTATTATACTATTGCCTAGGGGGACAAAGTTTATTATTAATGACATGTTATTTTTACTAAGTTTCAAAAAAAAAATATTAATCTTCAAAGATATTCACCATAATGGATATCATATGAAACCATAAATGAGAAAAATATTGAATATATATACTTATCACAGCTATTGAACCAAGAAAAAATGTGTATTGAAAAAAATGCCTACCTTGTTTTTTAGTTTGTACTATACAATTATTAGTACCTTTGAAACACATGTTGTAAACTAAAGGTTTGTTGATCTAAATATATTTATTATTTGGCATGACCAGTTAGGCCATGTTGGATCAATTATGATGCAAAAAATGTTGAGAATTCACATGGACATCTTCATGAAGAACTAAAAGATTTTTTTAATTCAAAAAATTCTCATGTAGTGCTTGTTCTATTCTCATGTATTGCTTGTTCTCAAGATAAATTAATTACTAGACTATTACTAGTTAAAATTAGGATTGAATCCTCTATATAGAATGTATTTAAAGAAATATATATAGGCCCATTCATCTACCATATGAACCATTTGAATATTATATGGTTTTGATAGATACATCTATAAAATGGTCATTTGTGTGTTTATTATTAATTTGCAACTTGACATTTGTGAGATTGCTTGATCAAATGATTTGATTAAGAGTACAATTTCCAAATTATGCAGTCAAGACAATTTGTCTTGATAATACTAGTGAATTTACATCTTAGGTTTTAATGACTATTGTATGTTTAACAGTTAAAAAATTTGTTGCTTATGTTCACACAAAATAATTTAGCAAAATCATTCATTAAATGCCTCTAATTAATAAATAGATCAATGCTTATGAGAACAAAATGTCCCATTTCAACATAGGGATATGCAATTTTATATATAGCAAAACATATATACATCAAGCTAATAAATTATTATAAATTTTCCCTATTACAATTGGCTTCTAGGTTAAGAGACAAATATTTCCCATCTTAAAATTTTTGGATATGCAATATATGTTCCAATTGCTCTACCACAACACATAAAAAGAAGTCCTCAGAGAAGGTTAGAAATATATCTTGTGTTTAAGTCACCTTATTTATGGCATGATTTGTTGATTGTTATTTTGACAAAGTAGTTTTCTCAACATTAGGGGGAGATAATAGGAGTTGTAAAAAGGAAATTACATGGAATGCATTATCATTATCTTATATAAACCTTCATACAAAGCAATGTGAACTAGAAGTTCAAAAAAAATACATCTACAAAATATTATAAATCAACTGCTGCAACAACCCTAATTTCGAATTATTGTGATTAGACTTAATTGAGTGGTTAATGATCATAAATCAAAACTTAAAGTCATTACAATTAATTAAAATAAGAACAATGTGAAAAAATTTGAACCTTAATATTATTAGGGTTATTAGCTTAACCATCACAACTATTTGAGTCCACAAGTGATCCTAATTATCAATTAAGACATTTGTTTTATTTTACTATTGATTTCAACTCACAAAACCTCTTATAAATGTTCTCAAGTCATTTCATAACACTATCATAATAAACTTCAAAGTTTCTAAGTAAAAACTAAGAGCTTAGGAACCTTCACCACAACTTGGACCTCCCTTGCCACGACTAAGTTAGTTACTAGAACCTAAAAACTAAGTTTAGAGACTCCTACTGCGACTTGGTTTACTCTTGCTGCTACGTAAGTGGCTATTGGGGCTAAAAATAAACAATTTGAACCTTGCATCGTGACTCAGGCTTGCCATGCCATGACGAAGGTGGTCTCGGGACCTATTGCGAGTTAGAGCCTCATCGCGGCAAGCTTATGTGGTGCTATGGCGAGAGAGCTTCTTGGAACTCTCCAATCTTGCCTCCTGATGCTCACCACAGCAAGCTTCCTTTGAGTCATGGCAAGTTTGCTCTTTGTTACTCTCCCTGGGTGAATTTCTTGCGTTGCACCATGGCAAGACATCTCATGCCGCGGTGCTCCTAGCTTTTGGAAAACCCTTAGCCACTACTTAAGTAGTTTTGGCCATGGCTTAACCCTCTTCTGCACTTTAACTCTCTAAATTTGATCCCACACATACCAAACCTCCCTCTACCAACACTTAACTTGTAAGGCTTTAATGGCAATCAACTAACTAAACTACCCATCATACTCTCACATCCATTCAGAGACTAGAGTATTGATTTCAAATCTCTCTATCAATCATACATCAACAAATTTATTAATTATTGATAGCAATAAGATTTATAAACTACTAACATGATCAATCATAATGATACAATAACATACTTCAAGTGACTAGTCTTATATCCATACTAATAAGGTTCCACATTAGACATAAATGAGTGCATATATTAGATACCAAATTTGTATAAGGTTTGGCTCCCTAGTAGTTACATCATTGTTTACCAAACACCAAAATATCTACACTTAGTAGTATGATTACATGATGATATTATACAAAAGAACAATAAAATTAGCATCTACCCTAAGTTAGATTAACCCAAGTGTAGCATTCCCTACACAAGGTCTCAGCTCATAGATGTTCATCCACTTGCTTCTCTTTATCTTTACCTAAAGAGCCCTCACCTGAAATAGTTAGCCCATGAAATGGGGTGAGATACAAATCTTAGTAACCAGAGCTAAATTTCATTCATATGCTTCAAATTAATCAACATATATTCATTAAATCGGATAAGTATCTGAAATAACATAGTATCAGCAAAATGCAATAGTTGAGCTATCAATGATCGCTATCCCATACTAGCAATAACACACAACATGTTAAAGGCCAATAACACCAGAAGAGGCCAGTCCATAGCACCAACTCCCTAATGAGCACAACCTGGGTTCAGTACAAACAAAAGTTTGATCATAACTTGGTGCCCAATCGAAGCACAATGCATAGGTGGCAGCCGCACCACAGCTCTACTATGGACTCACAAGGTTCAATCACAACATATCAAATAGTGAACCATTCATTTAGCATTCAAAATCATATATATGCAGCAAGTAACACTCACTTTTCATAAAAATGACAGAAATGGGTTAGATATAAAAGAGAGTCATCTAAAATGAATAAGTTGAGGCCAAATAAAATTAGGATAAAATTCTAAATAATAAAAAATGATGATTTAAGGCTTAAGATGCCTAGAAATTAGAGCTGAAGTGGCTAAAGAAAATTTTACAAAATGTAGTGACATTTTCGTAATTTTAGGCACTTCTTAGAAAACTTAAATAAAGAATCTTTAAATATAAAAATCAAGTTTCTTGAGGTTCTCAAAGGCCCTAAAAACTATAGGAATCCCTATAACGGTTCAAACCCTCTGGTTTACATTTTAGAATGTTGGTGGACCTAAACTTTGACCCTTTCATTCGGGAAGGTTTTAGATTCAATTTGAGTGATTTCAAAGTCAATTTATAGGTTAGAGGACTTAAATTTTATGATGGAAAAGATTATTTTTGAAAAGGAGTTGAAATGAGCCTTGAGGGAAGAAACCAAGAACAAAGGGTAAAATTAGCATTTTAAAATATCTTTGATGAATTCCTCACTATATATAGGTGGCGTCCCACTTCTCCCCTACACTTAGCTAACCTAATTTTTTCCTAAAAAGGGCACACAAGAAGGAGCTTTAGGGGAGGAGAAAAACCTAAGAAAAAGTAAGGAAAACTAAGGATTTTCTTGCTTATTCCTTCATTAAACTTGTTCTCTTCCTTCTCCTCTTTCTTCCTATGGTGTTGGTGTGTGCTTTGGATCTTTTTTGGTCTTGTTCAAAAGGAGGAAGCTTGAAATTTCAAGGAGAAGCTATAGCAAAGAAAAGAGCTCTTGAAAAGAGTAAAGAATCAAGGTAATTTCATAGCCTTCCATGCTTTCTTCTTATTGTTCCTCTATAGGTATTTTTGGCCTCATATAGAACAACTAAGAGGGAGTAAAATCTAACATAAACCAAGTATAAACCTAGGTTCTTGAGGGTGAGAAACAAGTATATGCAAAGAGATTTAAAAAAAGCATTAGTTTTCAAGTTTTTAAAACCTAGAGATTTTTTTGCACCATGGTATATATGAAGTGGTATTTCTAATTGTCTAAGAGTATATATGGGTTCTTTAGACACCTAGAAAGCCTCACACATGCCATTTTCTTCAAGAGAAGTTGTAAAATCCATAGGTGCCTAAAGGCGTGCATGGTCTTGGCCTAGACAAGAAGAAGCACCTAAGGAGAGTTTTAAATTTTTCTAAGGGTAGAAAGAGACTAAATATGATGAGAGAACATCAAAAGAAGTCTTAGAAAAAATTTAGAAGCCTTGGTTTATAAGATGGAGGTGTAGGTTCCATAATGAGTCTCAATAAGCAACTTGTATCTAGGCTCTTGGGAATGAATTTGTGATGACTCCAAGAGGTCTAAATGGAGTCAAGAGACCTAGATAGAAGAAGAAAATAGAGCTAAGATCATGAATTTTAGTAGTTATTTCATTGGGTCTTGTATGGAACCATTATATAGCTATGTAAGAAAGTAAGCTTCCATAGAGTGTGTGTGATGCCAGAACTTGCTTCTAATTGTGTCCCATTTGTTATGTTTAGGCCAAAGGAATCAAGCTCCACCTAGTTGCAAGAATGTGGCCAAAAAGGGGCAGGAATAACTAAGGAAAAAGTGTGTGAATCTTGCTTTAAGGTAGCTCTTTAACCTTTCTCACATGTATAGCTTGATTGTTTTCTTATCATTGAGTGCTTGTGTGTATGTTTAAGCCATGAGAAATGTTTCTAGCCAATGTTTACATGTTATGGTACCATTATATTTCTTGAAATATATTTATAATTGCATAATGGCTTGCATGGATTTGGTTTTGCCAAAAGTCCCTTAGCAAGGGAGAGGATGAGCCAAAAGTCCTTAGAAATGGGTGAGACAAAGTCAAAAGTCTCAAAAAGAGTGAGACTAAGTCAAAAGTCCCTTAAAAGTGGATGAGGCAAATTTAAAAGTCCCAAGAAAGGTGGGTGAGGCTAAACTAATGCCCTTGAGAGCTTATGTTTGTTATGTACGAGTTGATATGTCAAGGAAAATGATTTATGTATGCTCACTAATTGCTTGAATGTCATACATGCATTCTTTGACTTGTATATGCATTTATTATGTATGTTTGAAAAGGTTAAGAGCTACTGGGATTCTTTAAATCTCACTCTTCCCCCACATATTCCTAACCATGTCTAAGTGAGCCAAGTGGATAAAGAAATAGAGGCCAACAACCTTAAAGATCAATACTTTGACAAAGTGTTATAAAAAATAAGGATTTTGATGACATATTAATATCAAACTATGTAACCATAAGATGTATACATGATGTAAACTATTGAATATGTTCTAATGTATGCATAAATGTTGTGCATACCAATGTGGAAGCTAGATGAATGAATATTTGCATTTTTGCTACCAAGGAGCCCTTTTGTGGAGTGATGTCTATATGTATGTATGCAAGTGGCAAGGTGAGATTGAGCTCTATGATGATTTGGATCATTTGGCATGTTTATATATGTTGCATTCATACTTTTAGATATGCCAAAGTGGCTATGGGATGGGAGGAAAGCTACTTGGAGTCTTGAAATCCCACTTTGGACTTCAAAATTGGCCATTTTGTGTGTTGAACCAACGTTTAACCACATGAGTGAGTTTTTTCATGACATCTGGCCAACTAGTAGCTATCATCTAGATCTTTTTATAGAGCTAAAGAGCACTCAATTTGGAGGTATAGAGAATTTATTATAATTTTTCAAATTCGGCCAGATTATGTAGAAATGATATGGTTATTGTTCATTTAGTCAGTTTTCTTCTCTATGTCGCACATGGGACACATAAAGTCCAATGCTCATGAAATTTTACAAGTATAAACTGGACATCATAATATTTCCATAGCCACTAAGATCACCTCATTTGGAGCTCTGTAGAGGGAGAAATGAATTTTTGAAGTTACATGACAGTACCAATAATGCAGCCTAACCTGAGTTACTGTTCCATCAATACCCATGGGTTAAATGCTACTACATTGGTCTGAAACTATTTTTAGTCTTTAGCTAACATACACAGATTTTCAAAAAGCTATATATATATATGCATAATTTTGATTTTTTTTAAAATTAGTTATGAATTTTTTAAGTTCATATCAAAATTCTAGAAAATGAACCCGAGAGCAAAACATTGATTTTGTGGGATATGGCTTAAAACTCAAGGTTCTTGAGATGTTTGGTTGATGTTTATGACTTGTATAAATGTGTTATGGATAGAAAATGATGTGGACAAGTTCACATGATCCATGGAGTATAAAATGAAGAAATGAGACCTTACGTAACACAACTAAACACCATTAAATATTCACTATTTCCCATGTGAAGTGCATGTTTCCATACATATAAGATGCATTAAGATAGACAATGAGACCATGGTATAATAGAAATGAGGCTAAGGTATTACATAATAGATATAAGATTTAATTGAACATATGTAAAGAATAAAAATTAACCCCGATTGCCTCACTCAAATGAGTTAAATTCTAAAGTCAAAGATGAATCCCCACACTCTAGAGATCCTAAATCAAATCAAGCATATCCTTAAATGTTAATTGTAACATAAATCAGATACTATAAGACCCAAGCATCATAAACTACCTAGAGAACACTTACCCAACCACTACAAGACTCCAAATTCGGATTTGGTTGTCCCCACACTAGAAACTTCAGATTAACACTCTAAATTCTGGGCAAATTGACACAAAATCCATAGCCATATTATAAATAAACCATAGGGGTCTAAAACTAGTAGAAACTACCTTAATAATATGTGAAGGAAACACTTACCTAACAACACCCTTAACTTCAACCTCTGAAAATCCACCATGAAATCACCAAACAACACATTTTCAGATTTAGGTGTGGGTGAAGAAAGGATTAAATTATATATAATTTACCTTGGTTAAATCTTGCTCTAGGAGTGGGAAAATATGAATTTGTGCCAAGAACCCTACCCTCCTTATAAGACTTCCAAATTTTCTCTTGCTCTCTTAGTGTTTCTATAAAATGGGGTAAGGGAGAAGTGTTTTCAGGGTTTAAGTTAGGTTATGGGCTAACCCAAAAGCCCAAATCCAAGTGGGTTTAGAAATTTAACTTGTTGGGCCAAGCTTTATGGGTTGGGTTATAGAACTTTTAAGGTTGAGGATAGAATGTGCTGATCCAATAGACCAAGATTCATTTGGACCCATTTCTCTAAGTTTTGGACTAAGGTTAAATGAGCTCTTATCTCACTCAAATCTAATTTTAAGTTTTGGACTTCTTCAAATTAAGCTAGGTCAACAAAAAGACTAGTGTTGAGCTCTCCTACTTAGCTCATGGCATAATTGGGTTAATTATATGGCCTAAATTAAATATCCATCTCCCTTTCCACTTAATTAACTTTATTAATTATCCAGATTAATTCCTTAATTAATCATAATTATTCTAAATTAATTTTGGAGTATTACAATTACCATATGCATTTACTAATCTAAAGAAAGTTACTAAATCTGATATATTAGTTAAAAATGCTCCAATCTTAGTAGGACAATCGGTTAATGTAAATGAAAGCAAATTATGTCTTAAGCGTGATAAACCAATTGGTTTTAAATATAAAAATCCTTGAAAAAAAGAAGAAACAAATAATCAAGATGGTCATATGAAAGAGGTAAAAAAGACCCAATGTCATACCTAGTATTTTTAAATTTTAAGACATTAAAAAGGAAGACAATAAGGGACTAGAGGCTCAGATAAAGTGAAAGGAAATGGTTAAAAGAGCAAAATATTTAAAGCGGAAGGAAAAGGGGCTAGTCTAATCCAGAAGTGAAAAAATTACAGATTTAACAAAAGAAACACATATCCCTTATCATAATATAATGAAATAAGATTAATAGATTAATCAGATGAAGTCAGAACGGTGAAATCCTTGATGGTGTACAAATTAAGGTTTCCAATAACGATATTTTAGACTACACTTTTTTAGACCATTTTAATTCCCTAAACCCTCTGAAAGGATATTTTTAATGAAGGAAAGAGTCTCAAATTTAGTATGGGGCAATTGGTTTTTGAAAAGAATGAAAATAAGCTCAAATGAAGGAAATTTAGTATGGAGCAATTAGTTTTTGAAAAGAATAGAAATTTTTAAAATTGTTATAAATATATTTTCTCTTCCTTATATCATCACACCATTATCATCTTCTTCTTGTAATAGACTCATTTCAGCTCCAAAAAAAAAGGAAGAGAGAGAAAGGGAAGAAAGGAAAATAAGGTAAAGAAAAATGCAAAATTCCATGTTTTCCTAGTTAAAGAACTTCTTCCTCTCTTCATCCTCTTTCTATTGATGGTTTTGGTTTTTTTAAAAGGTGAACTTTGCTGACCTCTTAAGGAAGAGAACAGTTTTGAAGAAACTAAATATACCAGAAGAATCACCATTCAAAAAAAGAATTTCCAACAAGGTATGAATTAGGCTATAGAAATTTTTATTCTTTGAACCCTAAGTGCAAGATGATTTTGGCCTAGAGAGAGATCTAATATTTGGGTTTTGCTAAACGACGAAAACGGGCGCATTTTCAAAGCAAGTCCCTTGAAATGAATTAGTTAAGTTCCTAAAAAATTTGAGTAATGTTCTAGACTTCTAAAAATGAGAATCCTAGCCTCAGACGGAAGGGGAAAATGAGCTAGAATGAAGAAACAAATTTTGACAGAAATCTTACGAAATGTAGTGACATTTTCATAATTTTGAGTAATTTTTAGAATTTACACAGGAGGGCTTTTTAAATGAAATTTTTGAGTTCTTTGGGGTTCTCAGAGGCCCTGAAAACCATGGGAAGCCCCGAGACAATTAAATCCCCTCAAGTGGATGTTTTCCAACGTCAATGCACTTAAACTTTGACAAATTTGTTCGGGAAGGTTTTAGCTCTGATTTGACTGATTCCAAAGGCATTTTATTAAATTGGGAACCTAAATTTCATAATGAAAAAAATGGTTCTCAAAAAGGAGATAAAACGAAGGAGAAACGAAAATGCAAAGAACAAAGGGCAAAATGAGAATTTTTGAAAAAGTCATTTTCCTCCCCTTATATATAGGTGGCGCTCCACTTTCTCCCTCATTTAGAATCAGAAATTTCTGCCCAATTTCAGAGGAGAGAGCTAGGGTTTTAGGCACACAAGAGAGGAAGAAGAAGAAGGAAGAATTCAAGCTTAAAGGTATGCTTCCATGGTAGTTTTTCATGCTTTTCTTCATCCACACCTCCTCTCCTTCCTTCTCCTTTGTTTTCTTTGATTAAAATGAAGTTTATAAATCTAATTCAAGGGAGAAACTCAAGGGAATTTTCGGATTTGGAGAGAGGAGCTTGGAGAAAGCAAGATTCAAGCAAGAATAAGCAAGGAAACTAGGTAATTTCTCTTCCTATAGTTGATATCTTGATCCTCCCTCCTTTTCCATTTTGTCTAACCCTAGGAACCATAGGAGGAGTTGATTTTTAGGCAGAACCAAGTATGAATCTAAGGAAAAAGGGTGTGGAGATTAAGAATATGCAAAGGGAATTAACAAAAAACTATTAGATTTCAAGATGTAATTTCTAGGGTTTCAATTGCACCTTGTAAAATCTGATTTTGTATGATGATTCTTAGGCCTAAATAAGAGTTTAAATGAACTCCCAAGATCCCTAAGAGGCTCCCCACATGCATCTCCCTTTGAGAAAACAAAGAAAGCTCCATGACGGCCAATAAGCTCCATAGTCTCGCCCAAGCAAGGAAAGGGTAGCTAGGGAGAGTTTTAAATTTTTCTAAACCCATTCTTGAGTCATATATGATAATGAAAATGAGGGGAGGCCTTGGAAAAAATTTAGAACTCATAGAAAGTGAGTTGGTGCTTTAGGTTCCATATTATGACCTAAAGAAGCAACATGTAGTTAGGCTCTTTGTTTTAAGTGTGTGATGACTCCAAGAGGCTTAAAAGGAGTCAAGAATCATATTTGAAAGGAAAGAATGGATCCTAGAATTTATTTGAGGGGTGTTGCTTCATTAGGTGCAATTATGGAACCATAATGGGGGTTTATAAAATAACCTAGTATCTAAACAAGTTGTGTGGCCTTATAATTTGTTTTATGAACCTAATTGGCTTTCATAAATTGTGTTTAGGCCAAGAGAAAGCACCTCCACAAGTTTTTGTGTGTGTGGCCGAAGCAAGGGAGGAATTTCAAGAGGAAAAGTGTGTAATTGTGTGCAAGGTAGCTCTCTCCACCTTCTTTCATGCATGGATGTGTGTTTAGCTTATCTTAGAATATGTGTATGTGTAATTTCAAGCCATGAAAAGTATGCTAGCATGATTTTATATGCCATGATTTCATGATGACATATTATGTTTCTAAATGATGCTATGATGTTTGTTTGAGTTTGCTTGAGTGTGGAGAGGCCAAGAACTCTTAACCATGGTAAGGATGAGCCAAGAACCCTTAAGATTGGTTGAGACAAAGCAAAGAGTCTCCCAAAGGAAAAGTGGGCTCCTAAGAGCATGGTTGAGTCTAAGAATCTCTTAAAGAATGGGTGAGGCAAGTCTAAAATCCATGAGGAAAAGGTTGAGACCAATCCATCCATTTGGTAAGCTCTTGGATGTCTTGTATGACTTATTCACATGCTAAGCTTGCTTCTTGAATGTTCATGACTTCTATTTTATCCATGCATGCATTTTCAAGACTTGCTTTGCATATATTATGTATGATTGAAAAGGAGATGAGCTATTAGGATTCTAGGAATCTCATTCCTTCCTCTCCAATGATCTAATATGCTGGGTGGGCCAAGTGGACAAGGAAATGGAAGCCAACCACCTTGAGGATGAGAGAATGACAAAAAATGTAAAGTTTTTAGTTCTTTAAGACTATAGATATGTCATATGATGTAATTCAATAATGTATGTGGTCTATAACCTCTTAGACATGTGTAATTATGATCATAAGTGATGTATAAATGAAAGAATATGATGTGTGAATGCTAAAATGTAAAATTGAGTATGTAATGCCAAGTTATGTTTCTTGGAAAGTTTATGTAAGTGTGCATATGAGTGGATGAAATGGCCAAAATGAGATGTATGAGGTTTGGGACCATTTGGGCAGCTCACACAAGTCCCAATTATGCTTTTAGACTTGTCCAAAAGGTGCCAAAACTCAAGGAAGACTATTTGGACATTTTGGTACCCTACATGGAGCCAAAATTGGCCATAATGGAACCCTATATCACTTTTTTGTCAAATGAGCTCTTCTTGATCTAAGATTTGGCATGAAATTAGAGCTTATTGAGAGCTTTTTGGAAAGCTAAAGAACATAATTTTTGGAGGACTATAGAATATTTGATGAATTTTCAAAGTTGGTAAATTTTCTAGTTTTGGCCTGATACACTATTCATCTAGTCTAATAATGAAATTTGTCACACAGGGCTCAAATGATGTCCAATTTCCATGAAATTTTATACATAGAAACTATACATTCGACTTGTCCTAACTGGAAATACTTCATTTGGAGTTCTAGAGAGGGAGATATGAATTTTTAAAGAATCTGTCCAGTATTAAGAATTTTACCCGACCTCAGTTACTGTTCTATTGAGTTCCAAGGTCTGGACTGCTTGAGCTAGTCTAAAGTTATTTTTTTCCTCTAGCTAACATCCATAGCTTTCCAGATTAGTATTATTTGTATAGATTGGATTTTTGTGGAATTAATTAGACCTTTTTGAAATTTGTTGGAGAAATTTGTGACAGCACCAGTGGGCAGTTTGACCTTTGGACTTTTTTAGATGTCAAACGTCCTCTATGATGGATGTTATAGCCTAGAAATATTTTTAGTATGAAGTAGACATCTTTAGCTTTCTAGAATGACTAAGAATACATGATTTCAATTTGTTTAGAATTAGTTATGAATTTTCAAAGTTTAGTTAGAAAAGAGCCAAATTTTGGCTGAAAATGTGCATGAGCATTTTGAGCTTTCCTTTGAGTTCCATGAGTTGTGGGCCACATTTTATGATCCAAATGAGTTATATACATTTAGTTAAATATGAAAATGTATGATATGAGCTCACACAATCCACATGACACTAAATGGAATTTTTATACACGACGTAGCGCAATTAAATACATTATTTTAATGGACTTTTTTCACTTCCTTCATGTGTTTGATGATGTGATGCATGAGAATGTTATGAATAAGCTAGAAGTATATGGTGTTACAAGAGAAATGGAGGAGAAGGCTTTATTTTGTGGAAAACTTGATAGAAACAATGATTCAGAAGGAAGGAGAGTAGGATTATGCAAAGAGAACCATAAAGGAAGCTATAGAAATTAAGAAAAGACACTTAGGGTTTTAGATGAATCATGGAAGTTTCAAACCCTAGGAAAATGTTTTGAACCATCTAAGGCCGTCACACCATCACATGTCATATGTTATAACTTGGTATGTGAGAGAACCTTGTACTACTAATAGAAAACCTTGTTGACAAAGTCTCAAATTTCACAGTGTAGAATATAAGATGTTGTCGATAAGATTTTGGACCTTGTTGGCAAGATATTATCTTAGCCTTTAAATTAAATTTATTTAATGCTAACTCATCTTTAATAAACTTGCTCAACCATAAATATCACAAAAGAAGCATGGAAATTGAGTTTAAGAACAAGTAACATAAGTTAGCACAAGTACACCATTCCATGGAATTCCATAATTCCACCACTAGTTTCAAAAATTCATAACCTGAACTAGAGAATTCCAAATCATCTAAATTAGGATTTTATAAAAATCTCAAAACATCATCTAACCACTATAAAAGTTTTAGATCAAAACAAGATCATTTGACCTACAAAAACTAACGGAACGGTATTAGGGTCTGTTTCTCATACTACAATAGATATGCAATTTTAAAAATTCATATCTCATTGTATAGAGCTCCAAATTGAGTGATCTCAATGGTTATAGAAAGCTTATGATACCAACTACAAGCTTATAAAATTTCAAGAGCATTAGACATCATTTGATGCTTCAAAGGCACCGAAAACCAAACTACCCATAAGAATAGTACCATGATAATTTTTACATAACTTGGCCAATTTTGAAAAATTATAAGATATTCTATTAGAGCTCTAAAAATTATAATCTTTAGCTTTTAAAACACTCTCAATGAGATCTATATGCCTACCAAATTTCATGCTATATCTCGTTCATTTAGTCTAGTTTTGGTTCAGAGGTAAAATAAGGCTTAAAATAGTAACCATATGGCTCCAAATGGTACCAAATAGCCTCCTAGATGAATCATGACCATTTGAGCAAGTCTAAATAGTATATAGAAGTATCATAATAGGTCCAAATCCTCTTGGAACTCAAATTCACTGTCTTACGTATTTTTATGCATAAGTACACCATGGCTCAAGAATGTCAAAATCATACATTCTCAAATATTTGGCTCCAAATTTATCACATATAGCATATTTGTATACTTTTACACATGTTCAAAAGATTATGTCTCATCAATAGCTTATACATATATACTTTGATCTTAAATTACATAAAATCTATTCTATTGTCAAAGTATCATTAATCATGCTCCTTAGCTCCCATTCTTTGCTCTATGAGTTTCACCTAAACAAAGTTAGATCGAAAGTGGAGGAGAGTGAGATTCAAAGAATCCCAATAGCTATTTTACCCTTTCAAGTAGGTTTAAAATGGCATATTATCATGTCAAAGAACATAAGTATGCACCAAAAGCTTCCAAGAATCAAACATAAATAGGTTTTCAAGATCACATAAACATGTCAAGATCAAAATCAAGCTCTAGGGACTTTTGGTTTATCTTCACCCTACTATTTGAGACTTTTGGATTAGCTTCACCTATTTTCTAGGAACTTTTGACTTAGCTTCACTCATTCTAAGAGACCTTTGGCCTTGTCTCACCTATTCCTAGGGACTTTGGCTTCACCTCACCCATTCCAAGAGACCTTTGGCATCATCTCACCTAACAAAAGCAAAGTCACATTCTAAACACAATTCAAGAAGCATAATGGTACCATAGCATCAAACCAATAGCTAGAAGCATGTTTCATGGTTTAAACATACATACAAGCATTCAATGATAATCTAACAACTAAGAAATGTATACAAAAAAGGATAGAGAGCTATCTTGAATTCAAAAGCACAACTTTCCTTTGATTCCTTTAGGTTCTTGGTTTGGCCTCATACACACACTTGGAGGAGGGGTTTACTTGGCCTAAACACATCAAATAAGACAAAAACACATTAATGGAACCCTTTCTATCCTCACATAAACTCCACACAAGCTATTTCTAGTTTATTCCATGCTTATGGTTCCATATAAGTGCATAATGAAGCAACTCACATAATTCATGATCTTGACTCTAATTTCTCACTTAATCTAAGTCACATGACTCTATTTAAACTCATTAGAGTCATTATAAGTTTAATTCAAGGAGCCTAGTATCAAGTTGCCTTTTTATGCATAAAAAGAACCTAAACTTCCAACTTTCAAAATATGATTTCTAAATTCACACCAATGGTTCTTTTGGTGTCTATTATTCATTTTTAGGCCATTTCTATCCTTAGAATCAAAGAAAACTCTCCCTAGGTACCATCTCCCATCTTTGGCTGAGACATGGCACATATTGAGGGCTCATGGGGTTTTGTTAATTTTCTTAGGGAATTCGCCACTTGTGAAGCTTCCTAGATGTCTTAAGAATTCAAACATACTCTTACATAAGTTAAATTACCCTTAGAAAGCTTCATAAATTTCTAGGTGCAACTAAAACCCTAATTTCTATAACTTAATTTCTAAAGCGTTTCTTTTTATTCTAATTGCATATTCTTATCCCTTATGCTCTAAAACCACAAATCTTATCAAGTTTGAATCAAAACAAAGTCTCTTACATACACCCTTAATTTTGGCCAAAACAAGAAGGAAGAGAAAAGCCAAGATGAAGCAATTTCTCATAGCAAAGCTTACCTTGTTTTTAAGCCTTTCAAGAGAGCTTTCACAAGCTTCCAATAGTTCTTCTAAACTCTGTCTTTTTTCTATTGAACCAACTAAAAAGCATGTCCAATTAAGTCACTAAAACCATGAGAAGGGAGAGGAGGAAGAGAAGAAGAAGAAGTTTAATGAAAGGAGAAGCATGAAAAAAGATAATTTCTTATACTTTTCAAGCTTGGTTTCCTCCCCTTTGGTCCCTCTTTGGTGCAGGTTTTATGGTTAGTTCTATTTCTATTTTAGAGTGAAAATGAGTCAGTTAAGATAGAAGGAAGAAATGGGATGTTATTTAAGAGGTAGAGGACCATTTATAACAATTTCCAAAATTCGATGTCCTTAAACTTTGTCTTCTCCGTTTGAGCTTATTTCACATCCTTTCTGAGTATCGTCTTCTCCAACATGAAATTTAGGTCTTCTAATTCATAAAATGCCTTTGATTTCATAAAAATTGGATTTAAAACCTTATCGAATAGTTTGGTCTAAATTTTAGTTAACTAATACTCTAAAATACAAATCGAAGGAGTTTTGACTATTCTAGGGGTTCCTATGATTTTTAGAACCTCTAAGAACCCCAAAAAACTCAATTTTCCCATTTAAAGATCCCTCCTTTGTATTTTCTAAGAGTCGCTTGAAATTACAAAAATGCCACTGACCTCTATAACTTTTCATTTAGTAATTTTGGCTCTGGTTTTAGGGTAACCTTAGGCTCTAAACCACATTTTAGATGCTTTAATCAACATCCTAATCTCATTAGCCTCAAATTGCTCTGCTTTAGGGTGTTTCAATATTAATTTATTAGGTTTAGTTTAGTTTCTAAATTATCAAATTTTACAAAGGCCATATGTGAACTAGAAATGACTTAAGGATATCCCAAATCTTTCAAATTTCTCATGAAATTGACAAAAATCCATGGAAGGCATGTGATATGTAGGTTTTAGCCGAGGGAGAGATAAATTGGCTAGGAAGTTGTTTCATGGATTTCGAGGCTTCAGATGGTCTACATGTGAGATATAAACACTAATGAAATCATTAGAATACATTTAAAAGACGTATCTTTATAAGTAAAAAGTTAGGGTTCAAAAGGGTCTAAATAAAACAACTTAATGCTCACATGTCTAAGCTTGCATATCATGGCCCTAATGAGTTCTATTGGACTCATATAGCTTATAAATAATGAGAGTTACCTCTTAAGGCATCTAAAGACTTAAGTTTATGTTTTAAGTTCTTATAAGCATATGTAGTGATGGAATGATATGGAATAAATTCTAATTAATTGCCTTGTATCTAAATTGATGTATTTAGGCCAAACTAGTGCAATCATACCTTTATGTGTGTGCAAAACCAATAAGGACCAAGGGAAAAGAAAAAAGTAAATGGGTTTGTGGTTGATCAAAGTTCCTAACTTCAAAAAGTAACTTACTTTTCCTTCCTTGCATGCATGTGGTTGCATTTGAGTTAAGATATATTGTATGTATTGCTTGTTTTATGATTGCTTAAGTTTATGTTTGAATTGGCTTTTAACATAAGTTTTATGCATGTATGAGTTTTTTCTTGGCTCTAAATAAGAGTGACAGGAAATTGAGCATAGTAGTTCTTCCCTTACCGGAGATGAGCTTAGCTAGTATGTTTTCATGCCATGTGTAACATCCGGTTCTCTGAAAATAACGTAACGTACGGTTTCTCCATCAATGAATAAAATTCATTGGATATAAAAGGAAGTCCCCCGGAATGATGTAGTTGAGGTCTCAAAAAATTTAGGAAGCATTCTAGACTCCTAAAAATGAGAATCCCAGGTTAGACAGAAAGAAAAACGGAGCTAGAATGAAGAAACAATTTCTTACGAAAAACTTACGAAACGTAATGACATTTTTGTAATTTTGAGTAAATTTTGGAATTTACACAAGAGGGCTTTTAAATGAAAATTTTGAGTTCTCTGGGTTCTCAGAGGCCCTGAAAACCATGAAAAGCCTCAAGATAGTTAAAATCCCTCTAGTGGACATTTTTCAATATCGGTGCACCTAAATTTTGACAAATTCATTCGGGAAGGTCTTAGCTCCGATTCGAGTGATTCCAAAGATATTTTACTAAATTGGGAACCTTAATTTCATAATGGAAAAGACGGTTCTCAAAAAGGAGTTAAAACGAATTAAAAACGAAAATGCCACGAACGAAGAGCAAAACAGGAATTTTTGAAAAGTTCTTCTTTCTCCCTTATATATATAAGTGGCGCCCCCACTCTTACCCTCATGTAGCCTCATATGTGTAACACCATATATTTCTAGCTCATTTCATAACATTCTCATGCTTTACAACATAGATTCCATGAAGGAAGTAAGAAAATCCATAAAATAATACATTATTTGGGATTGCGTCATATATAAAAATTTCATTCATTATCACGTGGGCCATGTGAGCTCATACAATAAATTCCCATATTTAATTACATGAATAAAACTCATTTGAATCATCAAAAGTGACCTACATCTCAAGAAACTCGAAGGGAAACATGAAACATGCATATTCATTTTTTGCCAGAATTGTCCTCATTTCTATCACAACTTTGGAAAATCATAACTAATTCTAGAAAAATCACATCATGCATTCTTGGCTATTTTGGAAAGCTACACATGTATACTTTATGCTAAAAATATGTCCAGACCATAGCATCTAACACATAAGACATTTGACATGCGAAATGGTCCAGAGGTCAGGCTATCCACTGGTGCTATCACAGATTTCTACAGTAAACTTTGAAAATTTCCAATTAATTTCACAAAAATCCAATCTATGAAAAATGATACCAATCTGTTGTGGATGTTATCTAGGGGAAAAAATAACTCCAGACTAGCATAGGCACGCCCATACCTCGAAATCCAATTAAATAGTAAAAGAGGTCGGCTGGGGTTCCTAATACTGGACAGAGTTTTTAAAAGTTCATATCTCCCTCTCTAGGCATGCAAATGAGGTGCTTTTAGTTGGCACAAGTCACTGTGAATATCTAGTTTATCTGTATAAAATTTTATGATAATTGGACATCATTTGAGCCCTGTGTGACATATTTCATTTTCGGACCAGTATGAACAGTGACATAACCAAAACCAAAAAATTTCTCAACTTTGAAAATTTATTAAATATTCTTTAGACCTTCAAAAATTCTGTTCTTTAACTTCCCAAAAAGATCTCAACAAGCTCTAATTTCATGCCAAATATTAGATCAAGAAGAGCTCATTTAGATAAAAAGTGATATAGGGTTCCATTACAGTCAATTTTGACTCCATATGGGATACCAAAATGTCCAAATGGCTTTCCTTGGGGTTTGACACCTCTTGGCAAGTCTAAAAGCATAATTAGGACTTTTGTGAGCTGCCCAAATGGTCCTAACCCTCATGCATCTCATTTTGGCCATCTCATCTACATATATGCATAATTCCATAAACTAATTCAAGAAGCTACATTGCCCATACATACTCAATTTGCATACTAGTGGTCACATAATACATTCTCCTATTTTAACATAACATATTGTCATAATTACATATGTTCCAAAGGCCATAGACCATTTACAACAATAATTTACATCATTAGGCATCATTATGGCTTCAAAGAGCAAAAACTATACATATTGGTGTCAATCTCTTCTCTGCGAGATGGTTGGCTTCCATTACCTTATCCACTTAGTCCACTTAGCATGTTAGATCATTGGAGAATCCCAATAGCTCATCTCCCATTCAATCATACATAATGGATGCAAACAAGTCACATAAATGCATGTATGGTCATGTTGACATGTGCAAATATTCAAGAAGCATTTTCATCATTTGAGAATGTCATACATAGCATATAAAGGCTTACCAAGCAAGTGGATTGGACTCACCCAATGTCTTGTGGGTATTGGACTTGCCTCACCCATTCTATAAGAGATTCTTGGACTCAACCATACTCTTAGGAACCCATCTTACTTTTGGAAGACTCTTTGCTTTGTCTTAACTAATCTTAAAGGTTCTTGGCTCATCCTCACCATGACTAAGGGTTCTTGGCCTCACCACACTCAAGTAAACCCAAGCACACATCAAAAACATCATATAAGAGCATATTGTAACCTCATGGCACCATGGAATTAAAGTCATGCTAGAACACTTTTCATGGCTTAAAAATATACATACATACATTCAAGACAAGATAAGCACACATCCATGTATGAGAGAAGGTAGAGAGAGCTACCTTATACACAATTACACACTTTTTCCTTTAAATTCAAGCTCCCCTTTTCGGCCACACACACACAAAAGTATGGGGAAGTTTTCTCTTAGCCTAAACACAATTTTATGGAAGCCAATTAGGTTTATAAACTTAATTCTAAAGCCATACAATTTGCTTAGACACTAGGTTAGCTTATAACCTCATTATGGTTCCATAATTGTACCTAATGAAGCAACACCCCTCAATTAAATTTTAGGCTCTATTCTTTCCTTTCAAATATGATTCTTGACTCCTTTGAAGCCTTTTGGAGTCATCACACAATCAAAACCAAGGGCCTAACTATATGTTGCTTCTTTAGGTCTTATTATGGAACATAAAGCACTAACTCACTTCTATGGTTTCTGAATTTCTCCCAAGGCTTCCCTTCATATTCATTCATCATATATGACTCAAAATGGGTTTAGAAAAATTAAAAGCTATCCCTAGCTACACAAACCCCTTTAGGTCGAGGCTATGAAAGAAATGTGGCTTTTTAGAGTTTGCCTTGTTTTCTCAAGGGAGGATGTATATAGGGAGCCTCTTAGGGATCTTGGGAGATCATTTAAACTCTTATTTAGGCCTAGGAATCATCATACAAAATCAGATTTTACAAAGTGCACTTGAAACCCTAAGTTTTGCACCTTGAAATTCCGTGGCCTTTTCTTGAATTTCTTTGCATATTCTTACTGTCCTCCCTTAAATTCATGGAATTCACCCTTAGTTTCCCTCAAAATTCTAGTCCTCTAGCATCTACATACATGGGGCAAAATATGGAGGAGAAGGGGGGAGGAGTAGTTATCATGGGATGCAAGATTTATCTTGTTTTCTTGCTTTTTCTCACTTGAATCTTGTATTCTTTGAGCTCCTCTCTTCAAATCCGAATTTTCCCCTCAGTTTCTCCTTTAAAATAGATCCATATACTTCATTATAATCATAGGAAATAAAAGAGAATGAAGTAGAAGAGGTTTGGAAGAGAAAAAGCATGAAAAACTACTAAATTTCTACACCTTAAGCCTTTGATTTTTCCTCCTCTTTGCCTTCCTTTTGTGGCCACTCTCCCTAGGGTTTTCCTCTAGTTTTGGGCAGAACTTAGTTACTTAGTCATGCAAAATGAAGGGAGAAGAAGGGCGTATCATATATATAGGTAGGAAGAGGTTACACTTTTCAAAAATTCCTATTTTGCCCTTTGTTATTGGCATTTTTGTTTCTCCTTTGTTTCAGCTCCTTTTTGAGAACTGTCTTTGTCCATTATGGAATTTAGGTTCCCAATTTAGTAAAAAGCCTTTGGAATCACTCAAATTGGGGCTAAAACCTTCTCGAACGAATCTATCAAAATTTGGATACACCGACGTTGAAATACATCAACTGGAGGGGTTTTAGCTGTCCTGGGGCTTTCCATGGTTTTTAGAGCATCTAAGAATCTCGAAGAACTCAAAACTTTCACTTAAAAGGCCTCCTATGTAAATTCTAAAATCTGCTCAAAATTACAAAAATACCATTACATTTCGTAAGCTTTTTGTAAGAAATTGTTTCTTCATTCTAACTCCTTTTTTCTTTCCGTCTGAGCTTGAGATTCTCATTTTTAGGAGTCTAGAATGCTTCCCAAATTTTTTTGGACCTTAATTATCTCATTTCGGGGGACTTCCTTTTGTATCTGGTGAATTTTATTCATTTATGAAGAAACTGTATGTTACGTTTCTCACGTTTTCTCTGATTTTCAAAGAACCAGATGTTACAATATGTTTCTGCCCCAAGCCAGAGAAAGAAGCCCTAGGATGAGGCACACAAGAGGAAGAAGAAGAGGAGGAGAAGAAATTCAAGCAAAAAGGTATGAAATTTTAGTAGTTTTTCATTCCATCCAAATCTCTTCTCCTCCATTCTCCTTTGTTTTCTTTGATTAAAATGAAGTCTACAAATCTGTTTTAAGGGAGAAAGTTAGGGGAAAATTCATATTTGAAGAAAGAAGCCTAGAGAAAGCAAGATTCAAGTGAGAAAAATCAAGAAAATAAGGTAATTTCTTTATCCATGGTTGATATCCTTTCTTCCCTTCCTCCACCATTTTGCCCCACTCAAGAAACCCTAGAAGGGTTTGATTTTTAGGCAGAGCCAAGGGTGATTCTAAGGAAAAAGGTTATGGAGATTAAGAATATGCAAAGGGAAATTAACAAAAAACTATGGAATTTCAAGATGCAATTTCTAGGATTTCAATTGCACCTTGTAAAATCTGACTTTGTACAATGATTTCTAGGCTTAAATAAGAGTTTAATTGAGCTCCTAAGATCCCTAGAAGTCTCCCCATGTTCTTTTTCCCTTGAGAAAACAAAGCAAAGTCCATGGAGAGCAAAACCTTCTATAGCCTTGGCCTAAAGGGGTTTATGTAGCTAGGGAGAATTTTAAATTTTTCTAAGCTCATTTTTGAGACATATATGATGAATGAATATGAGAGGAAGCCTTGGGAAAAATTTAGGAAGCTTAGAAAGTGAGTTGGTGCTTTATATTCCATAATATGACCTAAAGAAGCAACATATAGTTAGGCTCTTTTTTTTAATGGTGTGATGACTCCAAGAGACTTCAAAGGAGTTAAGAATCATATTTGAAGGGAAAGAATAGAGCCTAGAATTTATTGAGGGGTATTGCTTCATTAGGTACAATTATGGAACCATAATGAGATTATAAGTCAAGCTAGTGTCTAAGCAAGTTGTGTGGCCTTATAATTGATTCCATAAATCTAATTGGCTTCCATAAATTATGTTTAAGCCAAGAGAAATCATCCCTACACTTTTATGTGTGTGTGTGGCCGAAAAAGGGAGCTTGGATTTAAGAGGAAAAGTGTGTAATTGTATCCAAGGTAGCTATCTCCACCTTCTCTCATGCATGGTTGCTTGCTTTACTTGTCTTTGAATGTGTGTATGTGTATTTCAAGCCATGAAAAGTGTTCTAGCATGACTTTGATTCCATGATGCCATGATATTACAATATGCTTTCATATGATGTTTATGAGGTGTTCTTGAGTTTGCTTGAGTGTGGTGAGGCCAAGAACCTTTAGCCATGGTGAGGATGAGCCAAGAACCTTTAAGATTGGTTAAGACAAAGTAAATAGTCTCCCAAAAGTGAGATGGACTCCCAAAAGCATGGTTGAGTCCAAGAATCTCTTAAAGAATGGGCGAGGCAAGTCCAACATCCACAAGAAATTGGGTGAGGCCAATCTAGTTGATTGGCAAGCCTTTGTATGCTATGTATGACCTTTTCAAATGATGAAAATGCCTCTTGAATGTTTGTACATGTCAACATGACCATACATGCATTTATGAGACTTGTTTTGCATTCATTATGTATGATTGAATGGGAGATGAGCTATTGGGATTCTTTGAATCTCATCCCCTCCTCTCCAATGTTCTAATATATTAGGTGGACCAAGTGGACAAGGTAATGGAAGCAAACCCACCTTGAAGATGAGAGTATGACATCCAAGAATATGAATTTTGCTACTTTAAGGCCATACAATTGGCAAATGATATAATTAATGCATGTATATGTATTAAGATGTTATGAACATATGTAATTATGATAATATGTCATGTATAAATAGGAGAATGTTTTATGTGACCATTAGATTGTGATTTGAACATGTTTTAGCAAATGAGCTCCTTGGATGACATTATGGAATTATGCATAAGTGTGAGTGAAATGGTTAAAATGAGATGCATGAGGTTTAGGACCATTTGGGAAACTCACACAAGTCCTATTTATGCTTTTAGACTTGCCCAAGAGGTTCCAAACCCCAAGAGAAGCCATATGGACATTTTGGTATCCTATATGGAGCTAAAATTAACCATAATGGAACCCTATATCACCTTTTGCCCAAATGAGCTCTTCTTGATTTAATATTTGGCATGCAATTAGAGCTTGTTGAGATCTTTTTGGAATGCTAAAGAAATTTTTTTTAGAGGTCTATAGAATATTTGATGAATTTCCAAAGTTGGCAAAAATTCTGGTTTTGGTCATG
Organism: Erythrophleum ivorense; assembly: GCA_026724425.1. Classification (NCBI taxonomy): domain Eukaryota; kingdom Viridiplantae; phylum Streptophyta; class Magnoliopsida; order Fabales; family Fabaceae; genus Erythrophleum; species Erythrophleum ivorense. The sequence continues at coordinate 126,036 of JAIUCV010000678.1, read as the reverse complement.
TCATTGTTTACTCATATCTGAAAATGAAATCTGTCACATAGGGCTCAAATGATGTCCCATTGCCATGAAATTTTATACAGAGAAATTATACTTTGCTAGTGACTTGTGCCAACTAGAAGCACGTCATTTGGATGTCTAGAGAGGGAGATATGAATTTTTTAAAGAATCTGTCTAGTATCAGGAACTCCAACTGACCTTAGGTCTTGTTTAATTGATTTTTGATACCTGGACATGCTTGAGCTAGTCTAAAGTTATTTTTCCCTCTATCTAACATCCATATCTTTCCATATTGTTATCATTTACATGGATTGGATTTTTGTGGAATTAATTGAACATTTTTGAAATTTGTTGCAGAATTCTGTGATAGAACCAGTGAACAACTTGACCTCTAGCATTTTTCGGATGTCAAACGCCCTCTATGATGGATGTTATGGTCTGTACATATTTTTAGCATGAAGTAAACATGTGCAGCTTTCCAAAATGGGCAAGAATACATGATTTTGATTTTTCTAGAATTAGTTATGATTTTCCAAAGTTGTGACAGAAAAATAGAAAAATCTGTCCAAAAATATTTATGTGTATTTTAAGCTTCCCTTTGAGTTCCATGAGTTGTAGGCCACTTTTCATGATGCAAATGAGTTGTATTCATGCAATTAAATATGAGAATGTGATGTATGAGTTCACATGGTCCACCTGACACCAAATGAAATTTTCATACGCGATGCAATGCAAAAATATTCATTATTTTTATGCTATTTTCTTGGTTCTTCCATGAGATGCATAATGGGAAGCATAGATATAGCATGAAATGAGCTAGAAATTATGGTGTTACACCATGGCAAGATAAGTATGAAAGTTTCATGCCAATTCCATGTTTATGGTGTTTTATATGCATATGACGTTACATGCTTGCATTTCATTTTTAAATTCACCATTGTATGCATTGGTTTGGATTAAGTCTAGCTACTAATATTCTAACCTAGAATCTTAACCCTTTTATCTCCCATTAACTATGTTAGGTGGAGCTAGCAAGGAAAAGAAGCAAGAGAAGAATGTAGAGCTTTAGGAATGTGTAGTTAGAGTACTTATGTTGTATGTAGCATTTTAATGTATATTTTGTTGAAAATGGTAGCAAACCATGATGTGCATGATGATGAAATGCAATATTAAGTCATGTACAAGTATGAGTCCATGGAATCATGCTAAGTTAATGTGTATATATGTGTATTTAGAACATGATTTGCCTTGTGATATATCATTAGTTCTATATGGTTGAATACAAGTGAGATGGTGACTTCTAGAAGCTAGGCATATTTCATGTTTTGACCCTATGGAAATGATGTATAAATGGATTGAATTTTGCTCAAGGTAAGAAATTGCATATTAGGGCCTAAATAGACCACTTTGGAACCAAAATTTGGTCCAAATGTGCCATAAAATGCAACCTTATCCTTGATAGGTCAAATGACCTAGTTTGGGCTAAAATTTGGTGAGTAATTAAAGGATTTATAAAGCTTTATAACTTGCTAAAGTTTGCATTTTTCTAAACTCTATAGAATATTTGGTGAATTTTTCAAAGTTGGCCCCAAAAAGTTTCCTTATGTAGTTACTGTTCATACTAATATAGTCTTAATTTTCATACCTTTTGAGGGGCCAAATGGATTTATTTCAATTTGAAATTCTTACCATAGATAGTTCAGATCATGAGATTTCCATGGACGCCTAATTTGCTAGATTTGTATAGCTAAAGTTATGAATTTTTGAAATTTAGGGTCATATTATGTGTGACTATGGCCAAGGTGAGCTGTATAGTTCCTTTATGTAAACGAAACTTGTATCATGGTTATATGGAATCAAAGCAAATATGTGTATGGAAGTCATGAATTAAAATGGCAAAGAATTCCACTTTGAACCATTAAGAGTTCAATTGGGATATTAAATGGTAAAAATAACACTGCTAAAAGTATTATTGTAGATACCTTTGTTGCATTTGGCACTTATTGTATGAAATAAGTCAAGAATTATAGGTTATCACACCTAAGACAACTAATTATAAAACTATAGAAAAGGTTTTAAGTACCTAAAAATAATGAAGAAATCTCAATAAGTTATTCACTATGGGAAAAAGATAAAATTAAAAAGATATGGTTGTTGACAATATTTTTTCATACAATATTACTATTGAAATAATTGAACAAAATGAGGATCTTAAACCTAAATATGTTGACGAATGCTAATAGAAAGATTATTGGCCAAAGTGAAAAGAAGTACTTTAAGTGTAATTAAATTTACTTTCAAAATGTGAAGCTTTTAGACTTGTAGTATGAACATTTGAAGTATAAAGTGTAACACCATATTCATACACACTAGTTCATAGGAAAAATCCATAAAAAACTATATTATTTTCATGTTATGTCATGGATAAAATTTTCATTTCGTCTCCTGTAGGCTATATGAACTCATCCATCTCATTTTCATATTTAAATACATGTATACAACCCAAAACCATCTCAAGATGTGGCCAAAAATCCGAGCTCATGAACCATATACATAAAATTATATGTTTAGCCTCAGATTGGTGTGCCAGCTTTTTGTCATGAACTTTGGAAAATCATAACTAATTCTAAAAAAACTGAAATCAAGCACACTATACCATTCTGAAAATCTACAGATGTCTAATTTATGATACAAATAAGTTCAAACCAAAAAAATAATGTCTAACTATTGGAAATTGATAGAACAATACCCAAACTCATTTGACACTACTAGTACTATTACAAAAATTTAAAAATTCATATCTCCTTGCTCAGACATCCAATTGGGATGATTTTGGTGGCCATAAAAACTTATCATGTCAAGTTTATGGTTATAAAATTTTATGAGAATTGGACATCATTTGGGCCTCGAATGACATAGGAGAAGAAATTGATCATATGAATAGTAACCATACTAGAACAGCTGAAATTTGGCAACTTTGAAAATTTATAATTAATTCCACAGAGCTCCAAATAATCTAGTCTTTAGCTTTCCAAAAATTTCTAGATGAAATCTATATGCATGCAAATTTCATGAGGAAAGTCGTTCATTTGGTCAAATTGTGCTATAAGGTTGCAAAATGGCTCTTTTATGCTTCTTAAAGGGTCACCAAAAGGTCAAATTTGCTTCCAAGGCTTTTATAGCCACTTGAGCATGTGGGAAAGCACGAAAATGGTCTACTAAACATGTCACAAAGTTGCACAAACCTAGATTGCATAAACTCACACTCTCACTCCAAGGTATACACAAGAATACATAAGCTTATCCTTGGCATCCAATGTCAAAATCATGTAATATCATTCATATAGCTCTAGTTCTCATACATATACAATATATCAATGCATTTACAAGTATTCATAAGCTCATACATCTGCCATTCATATGGCTACAAAATGGACAATTTGCATAATTCTATGTCAATATCTTTCCTTTATGCTTGGTGGCTTCCATTCCTTGGCCCACTTAGTCCACCTAGATATGTTAGACAAATGGGGAGGAAGGAATGAGATTCTAGGAATCCCAATAGCTTTTCTCTATTTCAACCATACATAAAGAGTGCAAATCCAAGTCTAAAAATGCATGCATGGATATTATGGAGTGCATAATCCTTCATGGAACATTTCTTACATTTAAGAAGTCATATAAAGCATACATAAGTTTACCAAGAAGATGGTTTAGTCTCACCCACTTCTCTTAGGGGATTTTGGATTTGCTTCACCCATTCTCTTAAATGGTTTTTGACTAAGCCTTACTCTTTAGAAACTTTTGGCTTTGCTCATCCATTCTTGGGGACTTTTGGCTTCACCACACTCAAGCAAACCAAAACATGTTCATAAAGCATCAATCAAGTGCATAATAAAGCATCATGGTACTATGACATATAGATACATGCTAAGATATCTTTCATGGCTTAAATCATACATACACATATTCAAAGACAAGATAAACATCCACTCGTGTATGAGAGAAAGAAGAGAGAGCTACCTTAGTTACAAATGCAAACTTTTCCCTTTTGAAATGCTTTCTTTCTCTCTACTACACACTTACAAGGATGTGAGACTTGATTCCTTTGGTCTAGACACATTATATGGAAGCCAATTACACTCTTGGAATAATTTCTAAAGCCACACACTCACTTTAAAAGCTAGATTGCTCCTATGGCTCATTTATGGTTCCATAATGCACCTTGTAATGCCTAATTTTCATAGAAATGGCGAAAATGGGCCAAATATAAAAAGGATTCCCCTAAAATGAATCAGTTAAAGCCAAATAAAATTTTCATAAAATTCTAAATATTAAAAAATAGGGAATTAAGGCTTAAGACGCCCAAAAACACGGGCCAAAATGACTAAAGAAATTGTTGACAAAATGTAGTGGTATTTTCATAATTTTAGGCAATTTTTAGAAAAATCAAAGGAGGGATCTTTAAATGAAAAAATGGAGTTTCCCGAGATTCTCAGAAGTCCTGAAAACCATAGGAACCCCTAGAACAGTTAAAACCCCTCCGATTTATGTTTTTGAATGTTAATGACCCTAACTTTGACCATTTCATTCAGGAATGTTTAGGCCGATTTGAGTGATTCCAGAGGCTATTTATAGGTTAAAGAACTTAAATTTTATGATGGAAAAGAAATTTTTTGAAAAGAATTTAAAATGAGCCTTGAACAAAAAAGCTAAAAATAAAGGACAAAATTGTCATTTTAAAAAGTCTCTTAAGAATCCCTAGTTATATATATGTGGCGCCTCACTTATCCCTCACATTTGGCCAACCTAAATTTTGTCCAAGACTAGGGAGAAATTTTTCAAAAAGTGGCGCACAAGGAAGAGCTCAAAAGGAGGAGAAAACCCTAAGAAAAGGTAAGGAAAATCAAGGAATTTCTTTCTCCTTCCTTTATTGAACTTGCTCCCCTTCTTCTCCTCTTTCTTTCCATGGTTTTGATGCATGTTTTGGATCTGTTTTGAGTCCTATTCAGAGGAGAGGAGTTTGAAGTTTCAAGGAGGAGTGAAGACAAGAGAAAAAGCTCTTGAAAAGGTTAAGGAATCAAGGTATTTCCATGGCTTTCCTTACTTTTTCCTTCTTGGTTCTCCGTAGCTCATTTTTGGCCTCATATAGAACTAGTAAGAGGGAGCAAAATTTGACCCAAACCAAGCATGAAACCTAGGTTTTTAAGAGTGAGGAACAAGTAGATGTAAACAAATTCCAAAAAGCACCATTAGTTTTCAAGTTTCCAAAACCTAGGGTTTTCTTTGCACCTTAGTATGTATGAAGATTTTTAGTGATATTTTTAATTGTCTATAAGTGCGTATAGGTTCTTGAGATGCCAAGAAAGCCTCACATGTGTCATTTCCTTCAAGAAAACAAAGCTAGCTCCATGGACCTAAGACTTAGCATATATCTCAGCCAAGCTTGGTTTGGTGCCTAGGGAGAGTTTTAAAATTCTTCTAAGGGTAGAAAGGAACTAAACATGATAAGAGAACATCAAAGAAAGGCTTGAAAAATTTTTAGAAACCTTGTTTGGTGTGATGGAAGTGTATGTGAGTGGCTCGTCGCGCAACCTTCAAAATAAAACTAGGTTGATAAAATATGCAGTTAATGGCACAACCTAGGTCATCTCCCTTGGAATTGGCGTTCAATGCCTAATTGAGTTTTCCAAATGTTAAAAGACTCTAAAAATTCCTAAACTAAAGGGGTTTTGATTGAATTAAACTAACCTAAAACTAAATTGAATTAAAATTCCTAAATTCTACCTAATTGAGTGAATTATGGGTGAAAGATAGGCTTGTGACTAGCTTTGGATTCGTCCCTTGGTATCCACTATCCTTATCCTAATCTAATTGTGATTAATTCTGGCCTAAGAGTCCCTAATTGTGTTCATAACAAATTATCTTGGGTAACCACTCAAGATTCAAGAGATTAACGATCTAACGTTGAATTGAAACCTTAACTCCCGTATTAAATTGTCAATTCTTGTTCTAAGATCAATGAACACCCAATTTAATTGATTTTGATTAGCCTCTGAATCATCTTAAATATTTAATTAACCAACTAAACATTAAGGAATCTTCAAATTAAACATTCAAGCACATAATTCCACTCATGTATCTTATCGAACACCTTCGAAGCACACATGGGAAATTAGATAAAAATGAAATTAATCAATGTCTAATCAAATCAATTAATTAACAAAAAGGTTCCCTAATTAGTGTCTAACCAGCCACTAATTACAATTATACAAATTCCCTATCAAATATAACTTAATCAAGATAATAAATGAAAGAGAAAAAGTGCAGGAAAATAAAGAGATTCTTAGCCAAAAATTCTATGTCTTCTCCATGGATTCAAGCTTCTCCAAGGGTTCCTCCTAGCTAGCCTCAAGATGGATTAGAGCTTCATGGGATGTTGGATGGAAGATGGAGTGGAGTGGAGTGGAGAGGGTGAATGAAATGTAGCGAATGGGATGAATGATGAAAGATGGATAAATGCTGAATGAATGGATGTGGCTGATTGGTGGATGGATGGTATATGGATGAATGAATGAATGAATGGTTGATTGGTGGATGGATGGTTGAATGATTGGATGGAATGGATTGAATGAATGGTTGTGTGAATGCTTCTTGAATGGATTGCTGAAGGCTGAATAAATAGGCAAGGGTTCCGAAATTTTAGAGATGTGAGATGGATGAATTGTGAATGGACTAGGATATCTGAATATATGGAGGCGTGAGTGAAGTTACGTGAATGGAATGGATTGAATATATGGATGAGGGTTTCCAAAAATAGGAGGCGTGAATGGAATGGATGTTTGCTCCCTCTCACGTGAATTTTTAATGATTCTACGTGCTGTTCATGTGCTTCATTTATTCTTTCTCCATGTGCTCAGCTTCTTCTTTTAATAGATAGATCACAAGCTTGCATTGTATATAGTGTGGGCCCCATTGAATATAATAATCCAAATGTTCCTACTCCACGTAGCTTTAGCTCAAGATCATGCAATTCAAATTTGCTTCTTTTCTTTACATCATCCAAATCCATCATCTTCCTTCCCATTCCATCGTGTAGCTCGTGTTTGCTTCCTCTTGATGTTCTCCAGACCCGTGGCTTTCTCCCTTCATTTCTGCTACTGCCTCATTTGTTTTTCACGGCCCATGCAAGCTCCTACTCTCCCTCGTCTCCTCTGCTCACATTCTTCTCGTTATTTCTTCACTCGAGCTCAAGACTTCTTTTCATGGTTCTTCTTTTGCTTATTCCTCGTGGAACTCGTAGGTTCTACGCTTCTTCTCTACCCAACTGCTTCTCTCTCGTTCAGCTTGCTTTTCTCGAGTTAAAGACGTAGCTTCTTCTCACAAACTTCAGTCCCTTGCATACTCTGTTTTTACTCACTTAACTTCTCCTCCTATCTTCGCTGCTGCCCCATGTCAACTCTGCATGCTCCAGCTTCTGTTCACAGCACCTAAACTCGAGCTTCTCATGTGGATTTCTCCATGCAAGGTTGTCACACTAACTTACGTGTTATTCTCTCAGTTTCTGCTTCTTTTCGTGTTTTTGCTTTGCAAACCATTACTTCCAGCTTCTTCACGTTAGAACCAAGAAACTCGAGCCTCCAAACCTGAGCTACTTACTTGTGTTGCTTCCAAGCTCCTTCATACAGCTTCCTTCACTTTCTCTCTTCTGCATTTGAGCCTCTTAACTCGTGGCCTTATTTTCCATTCAAACCAGAACCCACTTAACCCGTAGCTTCTTTCATTTCAGCTCATTCTTCCCCTTTACGTGGCTGTTCAACCCTCAGCTCCAGTGTCTTTCTTCTCAAGTGACGTAGCTTCATTTCACGTTGTTGCCACGTTGTTTCTGCCCAGACTCCCAGCTCATTAAACCCATATCTTTTGTGCTTCTTCACACGTTAAAACCATAGCTTTGCCTTCTTCGTGTAGATTGAGTGTGTGTTGGCCGTGGCTAGTGTGATGTGTTTCTTCTATGTTGCTTCGTTCACCCAAGCTCGAGCTTGCTTCTTCTCAAGTTTCTTCTTCTTTCCTCTCTACACATTCTATTCACAGCCTTATTCAATTCATCATAAGTCTACTGCCTTCTTAAGTATAAACCATGGTTGTCTCATGCTTCTTTAATCATTTTATTCCATTTGCTTGAGTGTGTGCATGTGGCAGCCCCTTTCTCACGCTTAAAACCTATACTCTTCTTCCTTCCCTTCTTTAATTCAAATTCTCATTCAAGCTTCAATTGTCCATTGAAATTTTGTACAAAAGAATGGAAAAATTAAATAGAATTTTCACAAAATTATTTAAGATAAATTTATGCATTAAAATCCAATAATTTGTAAATTAATTCCTAAAATGTAGAAAATGGCTACTAAAACCAAATTCTATTTAATTAGACTCCTAAAACTATATTTGGAACTAAAATGTCTAAATTAAGGAGAATAAAATGTATAAAATATCATGCTTATCAGTATGCTTCATAATAAAGCTTAAAGAAGCAACTTAGGTCTAGGCTCTTTGGAATGAAATTATGATGACCTAGATGGATCAAGAGACCTAGATGGAAGGAGGAAATGGAGCCATGACCTTGAATGCTAGCACTTGCTTCATTAGGTCTTATATGACACCATTATACAACCATAGAATAAAGTGGGCTTTTATAATGAGTGAGTGATGATAGAACTTACTTCCATGATGTAATTGTGTCCTATTTAATGTGTTTAGGCCAAGAGAACCAAGCCCCATCTCATTGCAAGTGTGTGGCCAAAAAGGGGGAGGAATACCTAAGGAAAAAGTGTTGAACTCTTGCTTCAAGGTAGCTTTCTTTTCTTTCTTTCATGCATGAGTGGATGTTTATCTTGTCTTGAATGTGTATGTGTATGTTTGAAGTTATGAAAGAGGTCTTAGCATGTATTTATATGCCATGGTACCATGAAGCTTTGTAATGTACTTGAATGATGTTTTATGAACATGTTTTAGTTTGCTTGAGTGTGGTGAAGCCAAAAGTCCCCAAACTAGGGTGAGGATGAGCCAAAAGTGTCCAAGAATGGTTGAGACAAAGCTAAAGGTCTCCTAAGAGTAAGGCTTAGTTAAAAGCCTTTGAGAAATAGGTGAGACAAGTCCAAAATCCCCTAAAGAAATTGGATGAGGCTAAACCACTTATTTGGCAAGCCTATATATGTTTCATATGACTTCTTGAATGTTAGAAATATTTTATGAATGATTACATGTTCCATGATATCCATGCAAGCATTTTTAGACTTGTATTTGCATCTTTTATGTATGGTTGAAAGGGAGAAGAGCTATTGGGATTCTTAGAATCTCATCCTTTCCTCCCCATTGTCTAACATGTCTAGATGGACCAAGTGAGCCAAAGAATGGGAGCCACTGAGCTTGAAGAAGAGAGTTTGACAACAAAGTGTGTGAAAATGTCATTTTGTAGCCATATGAATGGCATATGATGTAATTCAATGTTCTATATGATGTATGAGCCCGTGAACACTTGTAAATATATGGATATATTATGTATGTGAGAGATTTAATGTCATATGTATGATATAGTAATCTTTAGGCATTGAATGGCAAGATGAAGCATATGTATTCTTGTTGTATACCTTGGGGTGAGAGTGCAAGTTTGTGAAATTTAGGTTTGTGCACATTTGAGACAAGTTTAGTAGATTATTTTGGTGCTTTCCCATGTGCTCAAGTGGCCATAAATGTCTTAGAAGCCAATGTGAACCATTTAAGACCCTTAGAAGGCACCAAATTGGCCATTTTAGAACCCAATGTCAAGATCTAACCAAATAAATGAATTTACCCATGAAATTTGGCATGCATATAGATCTTATCCAGAGCTTTTTGGGAAGCTAAAGATCAAATTAAAGCTCTATGGAATTAATTATGATTTTTCAAAGTTGTTATTTTTTTGTTGCTTTGGTATAAGCACTGTTTTTATGGTTAGTTTCTTGTGCTATGTCATTCGAGTGTCAAATGGTGTCCAATGTTCATGAAAGTTTACAGGTATAAATTAGACATGATAATCTTTCTATGGCCATTGCATCCCAATTGGATGTCTAAGTAGGGAGATATGAAGTTTTGAAGTTCAGTGACAGTACTAGTAACGACAGGCGACCTTGGTTACTGCTCCATCGATTTCTAGTGGCTAAACATCCTTATTATGGTCTAGAATTATTTTTAGCATAAAGTAGACATAGCTTTCCATAATGGCATAGTGTGCTTGATTTTGATTTTTCTAGAATTAGTTATAATTTTTCAAAGTTCATGACAAAAAGCTGGACCATGAACCCAAGGCTACACTTATGAATTTTGTGTATATACTCCATTAGCTAGAGTTCTGGCCACTTCTTGAGATGGTTATAAGTTGTATTTGTGTATTTAAATATGAGAATGAGATGGAAGAGTTCATATGGTCTACGGGATGCGAAATGAAAAATTTATCCTCGACGTAATACAAAATAATCTATTATTTTATTGCTTTTTCCTTGAATAAATGTGCTAGACCAAGGCAAGGTCATTAGAATGGCATGAGATGACTTAGATAATTATAGTGTTACACACCTAATGAAGCAACCTTGAGAAAACATAATTTTGTCTCCATTCTTTCCCTTAATTTATGACTCTTAACTCCATTTAAACTCTTTGGAGCCATCACATATTCATTTCAAGGAGCCTAGTTAGGTGTTACTTCTTTAACTCATAATATGGAACCTATAGCTACATCTCACTATCCATGACTTCTAAAATTTTTCTAAGACTTTCTCTCATCCTCTCCCATCATATATGATACAAAACCAAGTTTGGAAGAAATTAGAACACTCCCTTGTTGCTCCTTACATGCTAGGCCGAGCCTATGCTCCAAAATAGCACCAATGGAGTTGTTTTGATTTCCCTAGTGGGAGAAGTGTAACACCATACTTTTCTAGCTTATTTTATGTTACTTCCATGTCTCATATCATGCAATTCATGGATGAGTAAAAAAAATGACATTAAAATAATGAATTTCTTAGCATTGCGTCGCGTATAAATTTTCATTTGGTGTCCCGCAGACCATGTGAGCTCATACATCACATTCTCATATTTAATTACATAGATACAACTTATTTCCATCACCAAAAATGGCCTACAACTTGTGCAAGGCAAAGGGATGCATAAAATACATAGTTACATTTTTAGCCAGAATTCTCCCTTTTCTATCACAAACTTTGGAAAATTATAACTAATTGTAAAAAATCAAAATCATGCATTATTTGCCATTTTAGGAAGCTAAACATGTCTACTTTATGCTAAAATATGTCCAGGCCATGAAACATAACACAGAAGATGTTTAACATTCAAAAAGTTGCAAAGGTTTGACTAGCTACTAGTACTAATATAGCTTTCTGCTACAAACTTCAAAAATATCTAATTAATTCCAGAAAAATATAATCTATGCAAATAATACCAATCTAGAAAGCTATAGATGTTAGATAGAGGAGAAAAATAACTTTAGACTAGTTCAGGCATGTCCAGGCATTGAAAACTAATCAAATAATACCTGAGGTCAGTTTAAGTACCTGATACTGGATAGAAAATTCAAAAATTCATATCTCTCTCTCTAGACATCCAAATGAGGTACTTCTAGTTGTTACAAGTCACTGGGTATGTCTAGTTTCTCCTTATAAAAGTTAGTGGCAATTAGATATCATTTCCCCCTTGAGTGATAGAATTCATTTTCTGACCAGTGTGAATAGTAACCTGACCAAATTCAGAATTTTTTCCAATTTTAAAAATTTATCAAATATTCCATAGACCTCTAAAAATTCTACACTTTAGCTTCCCAAAAAGCTCTCAACAAGCTTTAATTGCATGCCAAGTCTTAGATCAAGAAGAGTTCATTTGGATAAAAAGTGGTATAGGTTTCCAATATGGTTAATTTTGGCTCCATATAAGATACTAAAGTGTCCAAATGACTTCCCTTAATGTTTAGCACCTCTTGAGCAAGTCTAAAAGTATGAATATGACTTGTATGAGCTACCCAAGTGGTCCTAAATCTCATGCATCTCAATTTGGTCATTCCACTTCTATTTATGCATATATTTTCATAATGCAAATTTGCCATCACATGTCCAAATTGCATATTTCCATTATTACAACCTTAGCTCTCATTTATACATAATACATTAGCATAATTATACATGTTCATAACATCATAAGACATATACAACAATGTGATACAACATTTGCCATTCATATGGCCTTAAAGTAACGAAGTTTAAACACTTTCTTGTCACAATTTTATCTTCCAAGGTGTGGGCTTCCATTATCTTGTCCACTTGATCCGCCTAGTATGTTAGAACACTGGAGAGGACGGAATGAGATTCAAAGAATCCCAATAGCTCATCTCCCTTTCAATCACACATAAAAGATGCAAAACCAATCTTACAAATGCATGAATAGGCATATTAACATGTGCAAACATTCAAGAAGCATTTTCAACATTTGAGCAAGTCATACATAGCATACAAAGGCTTGCCAAGCAAGTGAATTAGCCTTACCCATTCACTTATAGATTTTGGACTTGCCTCACCCCTTCTTTAAGAGGTTTTTAGACTCAACATTACTTTTGGAAGTCAACTTCACTTTTAGGAGACTCTTTACTTTATCTCAACCAATCTTAAGGGTTCTTGGCTTCACCATATTCAAGCAAACCCAAGCAAACATCATAAACATCATTTGAAAACATAATACATCATCATTCTGCCATGGCATATGAAATCATGCTAGAATACATTTCATGGCTTAAAACACACATACACACATTCAAAGACAAGAAAAGTATACATTCATGCATGAGAGAAGGAGGAGTGAACTACCTTGGATACAACTACACACTTTTCTCTTTAAAATAATGCTCCCTTCCTTGGCCTTACACACACAAAGGTGTGGGAATGATTTCTCTTGGCCTAAACACAATTTAAGGATGCTAATTAGGTTCATGGAATTAATTCTAAGGCCACACAATTTGCTTAGATACTAACTTGGCTCATTAACCCCTTTATGGTTCCAAGGATGCACCTAATGAAGTAACACCCATCAAATAAATTCTAGGCTCCATTATTTCCTTTTATATATGACTTTTGACTCCGTAAGCCTCTTGGAGTCATCACACAATTAAAATAAAGAGCCTAACTACATGTTACTTCTTTAGGTCATATTATGAAACATATAAGGCCAACTTATGTTCTATGGTTTCTAAATTTTTCATAAGGCCTCCCCTCATCCTCACTCATCATATATGACTCAAAAATGGACTTGGAACAAATTAAAACTCTCCCTAGGTATCCTAACTCATCTAGGTCGAGACTATGCATGGTTTTGGCCTTCATGCACTTTGGTTTGTTTTCTTGACGGAGGAAGCACATGGGGAGACTTCTAGGGATCTTAGGAGCTCATTTAAACTCTCATTTAAGCATATAAATTAAGGTACTAAACCAGATTTTACAAGGAACATAAGAAACCCTAAAATTTGCATCTTGAATTTCCATGGTTATTTGTTAATTTTCTTTGTATATTCTTAATCTCCACACTCTTTTTCCTAAGAATCACCCTTGGTTCTACCTAAAAATCAAGCCCTCCTATGAATTCTTGAGTGGATAAAATATGGAGAGAAGAGGAGCAAGGGGTAGCAACCATGGAAGAAGAAATTACCTTGTTTTTCCTTATTTTCTCACTTGAATCTTGTCTTCTTTGGCCTCCTCTCTTCAAATCCGAATTTTCCCCTTAATTTCTCCCTTAAAACAGATTTATAAACTTCATTATAAACATAGGAAATAAAGGAGAATGGAGGAAAAGAGGTTTGGAAAGGAAAAAGCATGAAAAACTACCAAAATTCCATATCTTCAAGCTTTGATTTCTCCTCCTCTTCTTCTTCCTCTTGTGCACCACTCTCCTAGGGTTTCTTCTTTGATTTAGGGCAGAAAAATATGAAGCTAAGTGAATGGGAGAGTGGGGTGCCCTATATATATAGGTGGAGGAAAAATGACTTTTTAAAAATTCCTATTTTGCCCTTCATTTTTGGCATTTTTGTTTCTAATTTGTTTTAGCTCCTTTTTGATAATTGTCTTTTCCATTATGGAATTTAGATTCCCAATTTAGTAAAATGCCTTTGGAATCACTCAAATCGGAGCTAAAACCTTCCCGAACGAATCTGTCAAAGTTTGGATATACTAACATTGAAAAACGTCCATCGGAGGGGTTTTAACTATCCCAAGGCTTCCCATAGTTTTAAAGCCTCTGAGAATCCTAAAGAACTCAAAATTTTCATTAAAAAAGTCCTCTTGTGCGAATTCCAAAATTTTCTCAAAATTACAAAAACGCCATTATGTTTCGTAAGTTTTTCGTTAAATTTTGTTTCTTCATTCTAGCTCTATTTTTCTTTCTGTCTGAGCTTAGAATTCTTATTTTTAGGAGTCTAGAATGTTACTCTAATTTTTTGGGACCTTAACTAATTCATTTTGGGGGACTTGCTTTGAAAATGCGCCCTTTTTCGTCATTTAACAAAAATTGGACATTACAAGAAGCATGTGGGAGGCTCTCTTGGTATCGTAGAAACTCATATGGACTCTTAAACATCTTGATTTATGGCTAGAACTCATCTTACAAACTAAGGTGTAACTAAAACCCTAGCTTTCTATCTTGCAATTTTATGGTTCTTTCTTTGTTTCCTTTGCATATTCTTATTCTCCTCACTCATTTTCCTAAGATTCATCCTTGGTTTGGTTAAAATTTCAACTCCTCTTGCTATTCATACATAGGGCAAAATGTACAAGAAGAAGAACATGGAAGAAGAAGCATGAAAACAACCAAACTACCTTATTTTCGTAGCCTTTCTTAAATGCTCTTCCTTTTGCTTGGATTCTCCTCTTGACATTTGTAATGTCCCTCCTTGGTCTAACCTTAAAATAGACCCAAATACATCACTAGACCCATAGAAAGAAAGAGGAGAAGGAGGAGAGCAAGATTGGTGAAGGGAGAAGCATGAAAAACCATGGATTTTCTTACCTTTTTGCTTAGTTTTCTCTTCCCTTCTTCCTCCCACTTGGTGTGCCACTTCAAGGAGCTTAGGGTTTTATTTTGGTGCAGAGGAAAGTCAGCCAACGTGATAGGAAGAAATGGGGCGTGACATATGTAGGATAGGGACCCATTTAAGACATTTCAAATTTCCAATTTTGCCTTTCTTTCTTGACTTTTTTGTTTTAGGCCCATTTCAACTCCTTTTCGAGAACCATATTTTCCATCATAAAATTTGGGTTCTCTAACCTATAAAATTCCTTTGGAATTACTCAAATTAGATCTAAAGCCTTCCCAAACAAAATGGTTAAAGTTTGGGTCCACCAACGTTCTAAATTGTAAACTGGAGGGGTTTTAACTGTTCTGGGGGTTCCTATAGTTTTTAGGGCCTCTAAGAACATCAAAAAACTCATTTTTCCATTTAAAACTCTCTCCTTTGAGTTTTCTAGAAAGTGCCCAAAAGTACTAAAATACTATTATGTTTCGTTGCATTTTCGTTAAATTCCGTCTGGTTATTCTGACTTTTGTTTCGGGGCACCTCTAGCCTTGGATAATCATTATTTGAAGTCTAGAATATTATTCTAATTTTATTGGATATCAAATCCTTCTCTTTGGAGGACTTCCTTTTGTATCCAGTGAGTTTCAGACATTTACAGAGAAATTGAACGTTACATTTCTCGCATTTTCTCATGTTTTCGGAGAACCAAATATTACATAAAGTTAGTATGGTATAAATGGGTATTTGACTAAATGAAAAATAAGAAAAATAAAGTTATTAGATATAAACTATGACTTATAGTACAAGAGTTTTTACAAAAGGCTTAGCATTGATTATGAAGAAATATATTTTCTTGTGGTGGATGCAATTATTTTTAGATGTCTTATTAGTTCGGTAGCACATGAAAAACTTAGTATGCATTTAATAGGTGTTGTTACACCTACTTATATGGCTCACAATATAATAAATTTACATGAAAATTTCTAAAGGATTTAAAATTTTAGAAGCATGTAAGGATTCTTATGAAAATTGTCTAATATGTTTACATAAATTCTTATATGGATTACAACAATTTGAGCATATATGGTATAGTCATCTTAGCGAACATTTGTTAAAGGAAGTTAATTTTTAAAAATGATCCAATTTATTCATATGTTTTTATAAAAATATTTGGATAAGAGTTTGTCATAATTCAAATATAATTTGATGATTTGAATATAACTAGAACTATTGAACAGCTTCAAAAAAAAAATCGATTATTTAAAGAAAAAGTTTGAGAGGAAATATTTGCGAAAAATAAAGTTTTGTCTTGGCTTACAAATAGAGCACTTAACAAATAAAATTCTTTTTCATCAATCAATTTATACTGAAAAAATTTTAAAGAGATTTTATGAGGATAAATCACATCCCTTGAGTGTCCTAATTGTTGTAAGATCACCATATGCGAATAAAGACCTTTTTCGTCTTTTAAAGAATAATGAAGAATTTCTTTGTAACATCTCTAAAAATTAAGATTTTTTAATTATTTAATATTTTATGGAATGAATTTATTAATTTTTAATGAGATGAATTTGAATGAAATAACTTTATATATGAAAAAGTACAAGATAAATAGGACCCATAGAAATTTTTGAAATTTTAGGAGAGGTCCAAGGGCAAAATCACTATTTGTCACCTAGACAAAATTTGATAATTTTTTTAGAAGGCTAGGAAGTTAAGAACTAGCACAATATATACATCAATAGTTATAGAATAATGCACAAAAAATTATAAAATTTATTCTGTAAAATTCTGAAATCACTAGGACAAAAAATGACCTTAGACGATCAAGAGCTTATACAAAGACGAACTAAACCCTGAAACTCGAGTTAACTACCTCAAGATTTAAGGTAGAAAGATCTACTAGATAGTGGTGACAAAATCTAAGAATATAGTGTTAAAATGGAAATATAAGCGAAAAACAAACAAAGGTATTTCTTTATTACCCTTCCACTAAGGGCAAAATGGTCATTTGGATCATAAGATAATAAAATATTACAAAAATAAATAATAATAATAATAATAAAATATATAACTAAAGAACTTAGGTCGGACCTACATTAGCCCAAATAATATTAAAATATAGCAAAAAACCCAGAGAACGTAAGCCGAATAAAATATTGCAGAGAACTTACAAAAAGATACATTAGCAAATGGAGATATTTCCATAGAATCTGGCTAGGAAGGTGGGTGCCATGTGTAGAGAATTTTCTGGAGATTACACATGTTATGGAGCTATGACACTAGCTTATGTCATTAAATCTTTCGTAAAAGATTGTAATCTCACATTTTACAAAAAAGTTATTGCTAATGTTATTGTTGACACTAGATGACATAACTGCTGACTCAAGTAGTAATAAATGTAAAGGTATCTTCACAAAAATTGAGAAAAGTAGCCATGGTTAAAATTTAACCATGGTTAAAATCCAATGGCTAATATTTATCCAAAAAACAAGATATGATCTTAGTCATTAATGTAATCCTATAGCCTAGATTTTTCTACTTTTTAAAATCAAATCACTACCTTTAATATAATATAAAGGTCCATATTTAATCCCCAATTTCAAGACTTAATCTTAGCCATCCATTTGATCTAAATGCCAAGATCTTTCATCTTAAAACATATTCAATCCTAACCATCCATTTAAAAATAAAATTTACATGAAACGCATACACACACACATCTTCACGCTATCTCCATTCACAAACACACACTCACCAATTCTGCCATCGCAAGAAAGAAAAGGAGAAGGAGAGCACGACTAAGGAGAAGGAAGGAAGGAGGAAGAAGAAGGAAAAGACTACCGTGGAGAAAACCATGCCACAAATTCAAAGTAACATAGATAAACTCTCTTCTTGTTAGTTTTTCTTCCATTTTCTTCTATGAATTTTCTCTTCCTCTTTCCCTTGAGTTTCGACCCTGGCAAGAAGATATTGGGAATTTTGTTGTTTTCATGAATCCAAGCTAAGAAAATGGTAAATAATTCATATAGGTAACTAATGGATTCATATGATTCAAGAAAATTCCTTTTCTTGGAAACTTTTCTATCAATTATGGAACTTTGAAGTTTAAGAAGTTGTGGAAGAAATTGAAGAGAAAATAAATGGGAGAATAATGGGAGAAAACTTAAGGAAGAGATAGATTAACATAATCTTGATTTTCATGAAGATTATGGTAAGAAACCCTTGAATTTCATTTTGATTGAAGTATAGAATGTTCATGGAGTTCCTAGAAATTGTTTTAGGGCTTTTATCTATCTCCCTTGATTATGTATTATTGGCTTGTCAATAAGAGAAAATGGAAGAAAACAACACCTACACACACACACACACACACCCCTTCCTAGGTTCAGCCCAGACCATTCAAGATACTAAGAAAGGAGTTTTTCAAGAATCAATTAAATTAGGTTAACCTAAACTAAAAATAAGGTTTATCGTAAAATTTTGGTGAATTATAGTTAACTATATAAAAAATCAATTTTTGGGGAAAGTATTGACCAAGAGCTTCTTGAACTTTTACTTATGTTATTCAATATGATTTGGATGATTTATGTGGTCAAATATGTTCTATATGTTGTCTAGATTGTATTGATATTTATTATGTACTTTTTACAGTCTATTTATGATAGTTAGAAATTTATGAAGCATTACTTTGATATTTGAATATACAGTGAACATTTATTTTGGTACTGTGCTGCTTACTATTTGATTTCCTGAAAATATGGATAATATGCTGCTTGCTATCTAATTTCATGAAAATGCATGATTTAGTAAAGGACTAGCATATATATATATATATATTATGGCAGAGTTGCTTTGTTCAAAGGTTAATGTAATGTTCGATTTTCGTTAAACGATGAAAACAAATGCGTTTACAAAGCAAGTCCCCCGTAATTTTGAGCAAATTTTGGAATTCACATAGGAGGGCTGTTTAAATGAAAATTTTGAGTTCTCTAGGGTTCTCAGAGACCTTGAAAACCATAGGAAGCCCCAGGATAGTTAAAACCCCTTCGGTGGATATTTTCTAATATTAGTGTACTTAAACTTTGACAGATTCATTCGGGAAGATTTTAGCTCCTATTTGAGTGATTCTAAAGGTATTTTACTAAATTGGGAACCTAAATTTGATAATGGAAAAGACGGTTCTAAAAAAGAAGCTAAAACGAGCTAGAAACAAAAAAACTAAGACAAAAGGGCAAAATTAGAATTTTTGAAAAGTCTTCTTGAACTCCACCTATATATATAGGGTTCCCCACCTCTCCACTCACTTAGCTACATATGTTTCTACCCTAAACCAGAGAAAAACCCTAAGGAGTGAGGGGCACAAGAGGGAGAGGAAGAGAAGGAGAAAGACAAGGCAAAAGGTATGGATTTTTTTGTTGTTTTTCATGCTTTTTCTTTAGCAAACCTCTTCTTCTCCATTCCCCTTTCTTTCCGATAGTTATATTGAAGTTTATGGATCTATTTTGAGGGAAGAATAAAGGGGAAAATTTAGATTTGAAGAGAAGAGGCTAAAGAACAGAAGATTCAAGCAAGAAAAAAAAAAAAAAAAAGGTAAATCTTCCATCCCATGGTAGCCACTCCTCCTCCTTCTTCTTCCTTGGTTTGTCCAACATGAGAAGCTTCAAGAGGGATTGGATTTTGGGCAAAACCAAGGATGAATGTTAGGAAAAGAAGTGTAGAGAGTAAGAATATGCAAAGGGAATTAACAAATAACCATGGAAATTCAAGATAGCAAATCTAGGGTTTCAAGTGTTCCTTTCAAAATTTGATTTTATACAATGATTCCTAGGCCTAAATGAATGTTTGAATGAGCTCCTAAAATCCCTAGAAGTCTCTCCATATGCATCCTCCATCAAAAAAACAAAGTACACTTCCATAGAGGTCAAATGCTCCATGGTCTTGGCCTAAAGGGGATGAGACACCTAGGGAGAGTTTTAAATTATTTCAAGCCCATTTTTGAGTCATATATGATGAATGAAAATCAGGGAAAACCTTAGAAAAAATTTAGGAGGCCTAGAGAATGAATTGGTGTCTTAGGTTTCATAATATGATCTAAAGAAGCAATATGTAGTTAGGCCTTTTGTTTTAATTGTGTGATGACTCCAAGAGGCTTAAAAGGAGTCAAGAATCATAAATGAAAGAAAATAATGGAGTATAGAATTTATTTGATGGGTGTTGCTTCATTAGGTGCATTCTTGGAACCATAAAGGGGTTAATAGACTAAGTTAGTGTTTAAGGAAGATGTGTGGGCTTAGAATTAATTCCATGAACCTAATTGGCTTTCATAGATTATGTTTAGAATAAGAGAAACAAACCTCACACCTTTTTGTGTGTGAGGCCAAGGAAGGGAGAACAAATTCAAGGAAAAAAATGTGTGTATATGTGGTTTAAGCTATAAAAAGTGTTCTAGCATGAGCTCTAATTCCATGGTACCATGATGATGCATTATGTTTTCAAATGATATTAATTATGTTTGCTTAGGTTTGCTTGAGTGTGGAAAAGTCAAGAACTTTTAGCTATGGTCTGGATGAGCCAAGAACCTTTAGAAATGGTTGAGACAAAGCAAAGTGTCTCCCAAAAGTGAGGTTAAGCCAAAACCTCCTTTAGAAAATGGGTGAGGCAAGTCCCAAATCCATGAGTGAATGGGTGAAGTTAATCTACTTACTTGACAAGCCTATGGATGCTTTGAATGACTTACTCACATGCTAAAATTACTTCTTGAATGTTTACTAAGATTTTCAAGACTTGTTTTGCATCTTTTATGTGTGATTGAAAGGGAAATGAGCTATTGGGATTCTTTGAATCTCATTCTCTCCTCTCTAATGTTCTAACATGCTAGGTGGACCAAGTAGATAAGGTAATGGGAGCCAACAACATGGAAGATAAGAGATTGACAACCATTTGCATAGATTTTGCTTCTTTATAGCCATATGAGTGTTGTAACCTATTATTGTATATATCTTATGACCTTATAAACATGTGTAATTATGCTGATGTATCATGTACAAATGAGAATTCATGTCATGTGAATGCCATAATGCAAATTGGGTATGGAATGGCAAGATTAGCATTATGTAAACTTGTGTATGGCATGGGGTGAGAGTGTGAGTTTCCAAATTCTGGACTTTTGCACCTTTGAGACAAGTTTATAATGTCATTTTGGTATAATCCTACGTGCTCAAGTGGCCACACAAGCTTGGGAAGCAAAATTGGACACTTTGATGCTAATAGAGACCATAACAATGACCAAACTAGAACCCTATAGCACAAACTGACCAAATGGATGAATATTCCTATAAAATTTGGCAAACATGTAGACCTAATTGAGTTATTTTTGGGAAGCTGAAGTGTATAAAAATTGGAGCTCTATAGAATTAATTATGAATTTTTAAAGTTGAGATTTTTCTGCTATTCTGGTGCATGTACTATTCATATGATTAGTTTTGTGTTTTGTATCATATAAAGGACAAATAGTGTCCAATGCTTGTGAAAATTCATTAGAATAAACTAGAGGTTATAAGCTTTCTGTGGCCACTAAGATCATCTCATTTGGAGGCCTGAGCAGAGAGTTATGAATTTTTGAAGTTTAATGTCAGTACCAGTAGTGCCACTTGACCTTCTATACTGTTCCATCATAATTCAGTTCTGAAATGGAGTTGCAGTGGTTTGGAGATGTTTTTATCTTAGATTCAACATCTGTAGCTTCTTAGATTGACCAAATTTGCATGATTTGGATTTTGCTAGAATTGGTTATGAATTTCCAAAGTTTATGATAGTAACTTGTGACAATAGCCCAGACAGCTAAGACCTTGGGTGCTTTTCAAATGTCAAACGTCTTCTACTTGATGTTTCATGACCTAGATATATTTGTAACATAAAGTAGACATTTGTAGCTTTCTATAATGGTAAAGAATGCATAATTTCAAATTGTTTTGAATTATTTATAATTTTTCAAAATTTGGGATAGAAAGTTGGAAATTCTGGCCGAGACTACCCTATGGTATTTTGTGTGTTCCATCCACTTGCATGAATTCTAAGCCACTTTTGGTGATGGATTTGACTTTTATCTATGTAATTAAATATGATAATGTGATACATGAGTTCATATGATCCACGGGACATTGAATGAAAAATTTGTATGCTACACAATGCAAAGAAATGTAATATTTTAATGCCATTTTTCTCACTTCCTTGTTTAATTCATGGCATGAGACATAGAAATAACATGAGGCAAGGCTAGAAATTCATGGTGTTATAGTTAAGCCCTATGTGTGTTAGAGTTGGCTATTAGATAGTTGTTGTTGTGCTGGATGTCTAGTTTTAATTAAGAAAGACATTTAAAATATTTTAAAATAATTAATTAGGATTGGTGAGGGCCCTTTGGATATTTTGGACCTATTTGGACTTATTGGGCTTTATTGAACCTCCTATATACATGAGCAAGCCTTTCTTTTAATAGTAGCGAGCCTTGCCATGGCTCAAGAGTTTTCTGCCGAGGCAAGAATTGTGGGAATTTGAATAGTAGTCTTAAGAGGCATTTCTGCCGCGGCCAGAACTATTACGCCGTGGTGAGGTTTCTCTCTGCCACCCTCCTGGGAATTTATTTTTTTCACTGAGCCGCGGTGATATTCCTTAAGCCACAGCATTCCTTGCCACTGTCACTCTCCGAGTCGTGGCGTGACTCCCTCCTGTAACTACATCTCCTAAATTTTCAATTCTCTTCTTATGAACACCCTTGGACCACTTCCCCTCATTTTATAACTCTAATGGTATTTATCTACCTTATTTACCTAACTATTCTACCATTACGAGTTCAAAACTTAAGTACTAATTCCTACTTTTCCAACTACCACATATAAGCAATTTCATGGATTAATGACAGCAAGTGTAAAGTCCCACATCAGATGGAATGGTCCTGGGAACGGCCCATATAAGTGGGGGAGAATCCCTCCCCACCAAGGCGTGCTTTTCCTAGAATGTAAAATCCCACATCGGATGGAATAGTCTTGGGAACGGCCCATATAAGTGGGGAGAATCCTTCCCCTCATTAGCGTGCTTTTTTAGTGAGTTAAGCGGGAAGGGACAAACCCCAACGAACAGGGAAGGTAGGGTCAACGACCCACGAACCGGGAAGGAAGGGACAATACTCGTGAGGGCTCTATAGGTGTTGGTATCAGAGCTGACCGTTCGAATGTGCAACCCGAGGACGGGTTGGCCCCAAGGGGGGTGGAATGTAAAGTCTCACATCGGATGGAATGGTCCTGGGAATGGCCCATATAAATGGGGGAGAATCCCTCCCCACCAAGGCGCACTTTTCCTAAAAGCGAATGGGAGAAGCCATCTTTCGAGAAGGGACAAACCCCAACGAACTGGGAAGGCAGGGTCTTTGACCCACGAACCGGGAAGGAAAGGACAATACCTCGGTGGCTCTGTATGTGTACACCACATAGAGCCACCGAGGTATTGTCCCTGTCTTTCCCGGTTCGTGGGCTTGGTTACCCCGCCTTCCCGGTTCGAGGGTTTTGTCCCCTTGGGATTTTATCCCCAAAAGGCGTTTCAGTGGGGAGGGCTTCTCCCCCACTTATATGGGTCATTCCTAGGACCATTCCATCCGATGTGGGACTTTACATTCCACCCCCCTTGGGGCCAACCCGTCCTCGGGTTGCACATTCGAACGGCCAGCTCTGATACCAACACACATAGAGCCACCAAGGTATTGTCCCTTCCTTCTCTGTTCGTGGGTCAAAGACCCTGCCTTCCCAGTTTATTGGGGTTTGTCCCTTCTTGAGAGATGGCTTCTCCCATTAGCTTTCAGAAAAAGCACGCCTTGGTGGGGAGGGATTCTCCCCCACTTTTATGGGCTAGCCACAGGCCCCTTCCAGCCGATGTGGGACTTTATAGCAAGAGTTCATGCACTATTAACAATTAACATCCGATACACATTCTGTTAGAGATTTCATACATCAATGGTTCATATCAATATCTAATGCATCACATAATTATAATTCCAATAGTATACCCTACCATAAATTCAGTAAAATTCATACATCAGGTGTTATAAGTTCATACATCCAATACTAAGGTGAGATGAGGCCTAACTCCTCCATAAATACATCATAAGTAATCAAAATATAAGAACCTACACTTGGCAATATGATTACACGATGATGCTATACAAAAAGGAATAAAAATTTAGCATTTATTCTAAATAAACTAGTTTAACTGTAGCTTTCTCCCCACATGATTAGAGCTTATGGATTTCATCCACTTGCTTCCCCTTATTTTTACCTGAAGAGCCTTCACCTGAAAGTATAAGCCCATGAAACAGGGTGAGATGCGAATCTCAGTAACCAAGGAAATTTCCATTCATAATATCCAATTTAATTAACATATATGCATAAATCAAAATCAACATCAGAATCATATCAGCCATATTAGCAAAGGAAATGGTTAGGCTACTATGATTATCATCCCATACTAGTAATCATAATTCCACATGTTAAAGGCTAATAATACCAGGAGAGGCCCATCCACGACACCCACTCCTCAATGAGCACAACCAGGTGCCCGATAGAAGCACATGCACGGGTGATAGTCGCACCACAGCTCTACCATGGACTCACAAGGTCCAAACATAATACAATAGATAGCCAACTAATTCATTTAGCATTTCAAATTATTCATGTACAGCAAATATGAAATTAAAGTAGATATATGCATGGAATTAATATAGTCCCAGTTACCTCACTTGTAGATAAGTTAGGAAGTTATAGCAATACCAAAATCCTCCTAAAATCACAATATCAGAAAATGATCATTTTTATTAGTCCATTACTATCTCATTCATCATTTGTGGTAATAACCCAATGCTCAACGAATTAAGTTACTAATAGTTACCTAAGGGATACCCACCCAATCACCAAGAGCCTCAAATTTTGGATTTTGCCTTCCCTAGACCAGAAACATCAATATATCACTCTAAATCACAGGGAAGTTCGTACAAAATTAAGGTCCATACTATAAGTCTACTATGGGGGTCTTAAACCAATAGGAAATGCATCAAAATGGAGAGTTTATACTTATCTAATAACACCTTCAGCCCCAACCTACGAAATTTCACCAAGAAAATCCCAAACAACCACATTTCAGATTTTGGGTATAGTGAAAATACTCCAAATGAAAAACTATTCAGGCCAAAATGAAGAAAAAGAGAAGGGGATTAAGTTATACAACTATTACTTTGGCTGAATCTTGCTATAGAGTGGGAAATGGTTGATTTCTTGCCCTAAACCCTAACCTCCCTTCAAACCTCCAAAAATGAGTTGTGTGTTTTGTGTTTCTGCATAAGGGAGGGGAAAGGCTGAATATGTTTAGGGTTTTAGATGGGTTTGGGCTGACCCAATGGTCCAATTGCAAGTGGGTTCTGATTTAAGCCTTATTAGGCCAGCTTTAATGTATTGGGCTGTAGAATTTAATTAGGCCAGAACAAGTTTGAAGAACTCCATTGTTTTGGGTCTGCACAAGGTTAATTGGGCCATTTATAAGAGCTTATGGAAGTTGGGTCTTAGGTCTTTAATTCATTAAGTCAGATTGGGCCCTCCATTAGTTCCTAACATTGGCCTACTTAATTTAATTTAGGTCTAGATGGGGTTTCTAACTCAATTAAATCTCAAATTCATATTAATAATTTATCTCTCTAAAACTTTCATTCACTTAATTTACCCAATCATTCTATATTAATTATTCTTAATTAACCCAAATCTATAGTTAATACCTTAATTAATTTTAGGGTGTTACATCTGGCTTCTCCGTAAACGTGAGAAACGTAATGTTCTATTTCTCCGTAAACATGCGAAACACACCAGATACAAAAGCAAGTCCCCCAAGATGAATGATTTAAGGCCAAATAAAATTAGGATAAAATTTTAAATAATAGAAAATAAAGTTTTGAGCATGGAGTTGCTTAGAAATTAGAGTCAGAGTGGTTCAATAAAATTGTTGAAGGTGTAATGGCATTTATGTAATTTTGAGCACTTTTTGAAAAACTTAAAGGAGGAATGTTTAAATGAAAAAATTGAGTTTCTGGGGTTCTCAGAGGCCTTGAAAAGCCATAGAAACCCCTAGAATAGTTAAAACTCCTCCAGTTGACTTGAACTTTGACCATTTTGTTTTAGGAAGGTTTTAGATCCCAATTGAGTGATTCCAAAGCCATTTTATAAGTTAAAGGACTTAAATTTTATGATAAAAAAGACGATTCTCAAAAAAGAGCTAAAACATACTGAAAATAAAAAGAGCCAAAAAGTAGGACGTAACAGGGATTTGAAGGAACAATTTTAATCCTATGGCTTCATAAACTCACGCCCCGCTTCTATCCTATTTTCACTGACCTTCTTTTCTACCTAAAACAAAGGAGAGAGCTAAGGGAAAGAGGCGCACAAAGGAGGGGAAAAAGAAGAAGAGAAACAAGGCAAAAAGGTAAAGAAATTGATGGAATTTCATGGCTTTCCCTTTAGCAACTTGATTCTCCTCCTTCCCATCTTTTTTTCTATGGTTTTCTTGACGGATTTGGTGTTATTTTAGGGCTGGTCCAGAGGAGGAAAAATAGAATTTAAAAGAGAGGAATCAATCACTTGAAAGAACACTTGAGAAAAGTTAGAAATCAAGGAGAGTTTGATGTTTTCCATGCTTCTTCTTCCTTGTTCCTTCGTGGGTATGTTTTGGCCACTTATTGGACAGCCAATGGGGAGTTGTTTTTGAACCAAACCAAGAGTAAAACTTATGATTTAGAGTGTGGGAAACAAGATAGTGCAAAGAAATTCAAGAAAGAATCATTGAATTGTAAGAAGTCTAACCTAGGGTTTCAATTGCACCATGGTTGGTGGAAAGCCATCTAGCCATAATTTAAGGAGCTTAAGAGTTTGTATGAGTTCCTAAGACATCAAGGAAGCCTTCCACATGCATCCCCCATTAAGAAAACAAAATAACTTCCATTAGTGCTTAAGGAAGACAGCCTCTGCCTAAGCTAGAAGTAGCACCTAGGAAGTGTTTTAAATTTCTCTAAGCCTAGATTTGCATCATATATGATGGGAGAATATGAAAGAAGGCCTTGGAAAAAATTTAGGAAGCCTAGAATGTGAGATGAAGGTATAGGCTCCATAATGTAGTATAATAAAGCAACTCCTAGCTAGGCTCCTCAAAATGAATGTGATGGCTCCAAGGAGTCTAAATGGAGTTAAGAGACCTAGAATGAAAGAGAAAATTGGGCCAAGATCTTAAATTCCAATAGTTGCTTCATTATGTCTTATATGAAAGCATTATGGAGATAAGTGAGAAAGTGAGTATGCATAGGAGTTGCATAAGACCAGAGCTCATTCCAATGATCTATGCATGTCTTGTTTGATGTGTTTAGGCCAAGAGAAGTTAGTACCTCCAAGTTTCAAATCTTGGCCAAAAATAGGGAGGAAGATTTCAAAGGAAAAGTGTGAAACATTAGCTCTAAGGTAGGTCTCTCTCCTTTCTCTCATGTATCTTTAGGTGTTTTCTTGTTTTTGGATGTGTGTTTATGCTACAAAAAAATTTTCTAGTAAATGTCTCCATGCCATGGTACCATGATGCCTTTCTTATGCCTTTGAAAGATGTTTATAACTGTGTTTTGACTTGCATGAGCTTGGTGAAGCAAAAAGTTCCTTAGCAAAGGTGAGGATGAGCCAAAAGTTCCTAAGAATGAGTGAGTCAAAGCCAAAAGTCTCTAGAAGAGTGAGGCTTAGTCAAAAGTCCCTTAAAAGTAGGTGAGACAAGTCTAAAAGCTCCAAAGAGAATGGGTGAGGCTAAACCATTGTCTTGGCAAGCCTATGTATAATGAGTATGACTTCCTGAATGTGAGAAATGTATTATGTATGTTCATGAATTGAAAGTTTGCCATGCATTCATTCTTAGATTTGAAATTGCATCCATAATGTATGTTTGAAAGGGTGAGAAGCTATTGAGATTCCTAGAATCTCATTCTCCCATCTCTATTGCCTATATATGCTTAGGTGGACCAAGTGAGCAAAGAGATGGGAGCCACCACACTTGAAGACAAAAAGGTTGACAAAAGAATTGCCAAATGCTTGTATTGTAACTATCTTAATGGCAAATGATGTAATCTTATATTGTATATGATGTATAGCCTCTTGAACATATGTAAACCCATAGATATATGATGTATGTATGAGAATTGGAAGTTTATGATTGAGAATAAATGTTTTTGACATTGCAGTGCATTGTTGAGTTTATGAATCCTTATGTATATCAACAAGTGAGATAGTGATTTTATGAAGTATGGATATTTGGATCTCTTAGACAAGTTTAGGAGATTGTTTTTAAGCTTTCCCATGTGCCCAAGTGATCATGGTTAAATTAGAGGAGCATTTGGTACTCATTTGACCCAAACTAAGGCTTAAGAATGCCATTTTGCAACCCTATATCACAAATTAACCAAGTGAACGAATTTTTTCATGAAATTTGGCCTGCACATAGGTCTTATTTAGCTCTTTTTGTAGAGCTAAGAACCACATAATTTGGAGCTTTAGAGAATAAATTATGAATTTCCAAAGTTGGCAAAAAGCTACTGAAATGGTTCAAACACTATTCATATGGTCAGTTTGTTCTCCAATGTCATCTAAGGGCCAAATGTCATCCAATGCTTATAAAATTTTAGAGACATAAACTAAACAATATATGATTTCTTTGTCCATTGAGATCACCTCATTTGGAGGTTTGTAGAGGGAGATATACATTTTTAAAATTTGGAGACTATACTAGTAATGCAAAATGACCTCTAGTAATGTTTCATCTAATTTTGTGGGGAAATGCTTCTATTTTGGTCTGGAAATATTTTTACCCTTAGTTAACATCCATAGCTTTCTAGAATGGTATGGTTTTCTAGGTTTTGATTTTTTTATAATTAGTAATGAATTTTTGAAATTTATATCAGTAACCTATGATAGCTAACTTAGGTAGTTGGACCTTTAGTGCTTTTCTATTGTCAATCATGGTCTAGATATTATTTTCATGGCCTAGAGTGATTTGTTCCTATGTTTGGCATTTAAAGCTTTCCAAAAAGCTATCATTTGCTTGATTTTAATTTTTCTAGAATTAATTATGATTTTTTCAGAATTTGCACTAGAAATTTGGCACAATAACCTAAGATTGAATTTGTGATTTTGTGTGTGAATGCTTCAAGCTAGGGAAATATGGGACATTTTAGGATGGTTCTAACTTGTATGCATGCATTTAGAGTAGAAAATAATATGGGTGAGTTCATGGGATGTGAAACGAAAATTTTAACCCTACGTAACGTAAAATCATACATTATTTTATTCAATTTTCTTGAGAAAATTGCTATGCCAAGGGAAGGAAACTAAGAAATGGGAAAGGAAAAGCTAGAGTAATATGGTATTACAGGGCCTACTAAGTCATGGTAGTGCAACATGATCTGGGTATTGAGTCTGCCAATGCCAGTGCAACATAATCTAGGTATTGACTCTAGCAGTCTCTGATGCCTAATAGTCAAGTTGAAAAATGTTGTTTGCTATATTTTCTTTACTCTCTATATGTGTAATTACTTGTAGCATATGAATGCTAAAAACTATTGATATCTTGTTTATTATCTGTATTTAAATAATGTTTTACAATCATATAGGAAATCCTAAAATTTATATAAAACTCTCTATTTATGTTTTTCATATGAGAATTTCTGTTATTTTTCGTTTTCAATATTCTGTATTTACATTGAGTATTTTTTAAATAATAAATTATTCTCTATTTGTGTTATTTTGTAAATTCAATATTATCTGTAGAACACTTTATTCATATTATCTGTTGTTTATTAAATTATTACTTGACTTTTCTTCATAGTTATTATTTTGTATTAATCTCATCTGTGTTATTGAGAAAATTATTTGTCACTCTATTATGTTTTATATTTTTCTTAGATGCCGATTTACCTAGTGACCTTAGAACGTCAGGCAGACTAGATCCAGTTCCTTCTTTTGGGATGAGTCTTTATCATTCATAACATATAAATCATATCATATGACTACGTCGTTCATTGTGTACCAATGCATTTTGTGGACTTAGGGGAGCTTGAATCTCATTCACTCCTAATGGGTGGATTTAAACCTCTTGCTCCTCCATATCCATGAGTAGAGGTCTGTCACTAACATTAATCTTTTGTGTGGATAGGAGATGACTCTTATAGTTCCTTTTTGTTACCTAGGGATTTTTTTTGGGTAGTTTAGACTAAATCCCCAATGTTGTACTTTGGCCTGTACTTATATCGATCCTGTTCCCCTATACTAGAACTTTTTAATCAATATATGCTAATAGTAGTTTGTTTCTATCATTTTCATATTTCGCTATGCTGTATATATTTATTTGATGTGAACTAAAGAATCTCTATCGTGAAGGAACAATTAAAAAGGAAGCAAGTAATTAAACATAAATTAATTAGGAATTATTTGCATAAATTAAAAGAAAAGATTTACTAAAAATGGGTAAGTAAAGGAGGCGTTACACTTATTTGGTATTAGTTCATGTCGATTTATTAGTGCGTTTGGGTATGGGAATTGAGATCGATCTAGGCGAAGTTCTAAAAAAGTTAAGGTTAGACTTTGTTTGAGGGTTAGTGCACAGATAGGAAATTACTAGTGTTTCCTTACATGTATACTAATCGAGTCAATACTATCAACATGAATAAATAAATAAAAGTGTTGTATTTTTTTGTTTTCACTATTAAGCTTCATCACCTCAATAATATCTATTTTTGTAAATAAGAAAATCATGACAATCCAATGAAATTCTAACATAAATACAAACATTACTGACAAGGCTCTATAAGGATTAGCCTTAGCTATTTGAGAGTAGGCTGCTGCTACGCACTAGATCCTGCAACACCTACAGGAGAATGGTCAAAATGAAAATGGAAAAAATGGGGATGAAAGAAGGGAAGAAACAACAAACCAACGAGAATGGTCAGACTTCATGAAGGCTAAATGTAACACCATATATTTCTAACTCATTTCATACACATTTGCATGCTCACATGATATATTCCATGAAGGAAGTGAGAAAAATCCATCAAAATAATACATTTCTTTGCGTTGCATCGTGTACAAAAATTTCATTCAGTGTCACATGAACCATGTGAGCTCATACAATACATTCTCATATTTAAGTACATAAATACAACTCATTTGGATTATAAAATGTGGCCCGTAACTCATGGAACTCAAAGGAAAACTTAAAATAGGCATATTAAATTTAAGCCAAAATTTGCTCCTTTTTTGCCAAAACTTTGAAAATCATAACTAATTCTAAAAAAATTGAAATGATGTATTCTTGGTGATTCTGGAAAGATACAGATGTTTAATTTATGGTAAAAATATATCCCGACCATAACATCTATCACAAAGGATGTTTGACATCTAAAAAGGTCCAGAGGTCAAACTGCCTCCTGGTGCTATCACAGATTTCTATAGCAAATTTTGAAAATGTCCAATTAATTCCAAAAAAATCTAATCTATACAAATGATACCAATCTAGAAATCTATGGATGTTATCTAGAGGAAAAAAATAACTCTAAACCAACTTAGGCAGCCCAGACCTCGAAATTTAATAAAATAGTAACTGAGGTCGGGTAAAACTCTTAATACTAGATAGAATCTTTAAAAATTCATATCTCCCTCTCTAAACCTCCAAATTAGGTGCTTCTAGTTGGAACAAGTCACTATGAATTTCTAGTTTCTCTGTATAATGTTTCGTGGCAATTGGGCATCATTTGACCCCTGTGTGATAGATTTCATTTTTGGACTAAATGAATAGTGTAGTAGACCAAAATCAAAAAAATTGCCAAATTTGAAAATTCACTAAATATTCTGTAGACCTCCAAAAATTATGTTCTTTAGCTTTCCAAAAACTCTCAACAAGCTCTAATTGCATGCCAAATCTCAGATCAAGAAGAGCTCATTTGGCTGAAAAGTGACATAGGGTTCCATTATGGTCATTTTTGGCTCCATATGGGGTACCAAAGTGACCAAATAGTTTTCCTTTAGTCTTGGCTCCTTTTGGGCAAGTCTAAAAGCATATTTAAGACTTGTGTAAGCTGCCCAAATGGTCCCAAACTCCATTCCTCTCATTTTGGCCATACCACATGCAATTATACACACACACATCAACCTTTCAAGAAGCATTTCCTTGCATTACATACTCAATTTACATTTTAGAGTTCACATACCATATCCATACATTTATATATCACATATTATCATAATTACATATGTATAAGATGTTTTAGATCATATACATCATTGGATTACAACATTTGACACAAATATGGCCTTAAAGTGACAAAACTCAAACACTTTGTTGTCAAACTTTTTCCTTCAAGGTGGTTGGCTTCCATTACCTTGTCCACTTGGTCCACCTAACATGTGAGATCATTGGAGAGGAGGGAATGAGATTCAAAAAATTCCAATAGCTCATCTTCCATTTAATCATACATAATATATGTAAAGCAAGTCTTGAAAATGCATGCATGGATATAATGGAAGTCATGAACATTCAACAAGCAAGCTTGGCATGTGAACAAGTCATACAAGGCATTCAAGAGCTCACCAAGTGAATGGATTGGCCTCATACTTTTTCTCATGGATTTTGGACTTGCCTCACCCATTTTTTAAGAGATTATTGGACTCAACCATACTCTTGGGAGTCCACTTTGCTTTTGGGAGACTCTTTGCTTTGTTTCAACTAATCTCAAGGGTTCTTGGCTCAACCTCACCATGATTAAGAGTTCTTGGCCTCTCCACACTCAAGCAAACTCAAACAAACATCATACATTCATTTGAAAACATAATATGTCATTATGAAATCATGGCATATAAAATCATACTAGCATACTTTTCATGGCTTGAAAATACACATACACACATTCTAAGACAAGCTAAACATACATCCATGCAAGAGAGAAGGTGGAGAGAGCTACCTTACACACAATCACACACTTTTTCTCTTGAAATGCCCTCCCTTGCTTCGGCCACACACCCATAAAAGTATGGGGAAGATATCTCTTAGCCTAAACACAATTTATGGAAGCCAATTAGGTTCTTGAAACAATTTCTAAGGTCACACAACTTGCTTAGATACTAGGTTATTCTATAAATCTCATTATGGTCTATAAATGTACCTAATGAAGCAACACCCCTCAAATAAATTCTAGGCTCCATTCTTTCCTTGCAAATATGATTCTTGACTACTTTTAAGCCTCTTGGAGTTATCATACAATCAAAACCAAGAGTCTAACAACATGTTGCTTCTTTAGGTCATAATATGGAACCTAAAGTACTAACTCACTTTTTATGAGCTCTAAATTTTTTCTAAGGCCTCCCCTCATTTTCATTCATCATATATGACTCAAGAATAGGCTTAAAAAAATTTAAAATGGCTCCCTAGCTATGCTATCTCCCTTAGGCCAAGACAATGGAGGTTTTTGCTCTCCATGGACCTTGCTTTATTTTCTCAAGGGGAGGTGCATGTGGGGAGCTTCTATGGATCTTAGGAGCTCACTTAAACTCTTATTTAGGCCTAGGAATCATCATATAAAATTAGATTTTACAGGGTGCAATTGAAACCCTAGAAATTACATCTTGAAATCTAAAGGGTTTTTGTTAATTCTCTTTGCATATTCTTAATCTCCACACTCTTTTTCCTTAGATTCATCCTTAGTTCTGCCTAAAAATAAAGTCCTCCTAGGGTTTCTCATGTTAGGCAAAATGGAGGAGGAGAGGAACTAAAGGTAGCAACCATAGGAAAAGAAATTACCTAGTTTTCTTGCTTTTTCTCACTTGAATCTTGCTTTCTCCAAGCTCCTCTCTTCAAATCCGAAATTTCCCCTTAATATCTCCCTTAAAACAGATTTGAAAACTTCATTTTAATCAAAGGAAATAAAAGAGAATGGAGGAGAGGAGGTTTGGATGGATGAAAGCATAGAAAACTACCAAGAATCCATGCCTTTTTCTTGATTTTTCTCCTCCTTTTCTTCCCCTTCTTGTGAGCCTAAGAGAGCAGATCATATTCTATATTTTGGGCAGAAATTTTGTGCTTAAGAAGATGGGAGAAGAAAGGAGAAGTGTGTGGGAGCTTTTAGAAACACACATTTTCAAAAATTTCAATTTTGTCCTTTGTAATGGCAATTTCATTTTGGCTTCGTTTTAGCTCCTTTTTTAGAACCGTCTTCTCCATTATAAAATTTAGGTTCCCAATTTAATAAAAATTCCTTTGGAATCACTCAATTTAGAGCTAAAATCTTACCGAACAAATCCGCCAAGTTCAGGCACACTGACATTGAAAAAAGCTCACTGGAGGGGATTTAACTGTCCTAGGGCTTCCCATGGTTTTCAAGGCCCCTGAGAACCCTGAGAAACTCAAAAATTTCATTTAAAAAGCCATCCTATATGTTTTTCCAAAAGTTGCACTTATTTACAAAAATGCCATTACGTTTCATCAATTTTTGTCACAATTTTGTTTCTTCAGTCGAGCTCTGTTTTTCTTTCCGTTTAAGCCTAGGATTCTCATTTTTAGGAGTCTAGAATACTTCTTAATTTTTTTTGGGACCTTAACTACATCATTTCAGGGGACTTCCTTTTGTATCCGGTGAGTTTTGTTCATTTATGGAGAAACCATACGTTACATTTCTCACGTTTTCTCTTGTTTTTAGAAAATCGAATGTTACACTAAACCCCTACCTTCACTGGAGTCTTTGATCTAGAAAAGGCTTATGAATGGATAAAAGAGCTAGAGAAAGCTTTTGAAGTGTTAGGATTTTCAAATAAACAAAAGGTAACATTTGCAGTTTATATACTTTTTGAGGATGTTGAACATTGGTGGGGAAGTACTAAACATTTGTTGGAAAGTCAAGGCACCTTTATTACTTGGGTAGTTTTTTAGGAAGTCTTTTATGAAAAATATTTTCCTATAGAAATTTGTAATGACAAAGAAATAAAGTACCCCAAATTGGTCTAAGGTAATATGACCTTTGAACAATATTTGGAAAAATTGGAAGAGTTATCCAAGCTCTTGTCTTATCTTTAGCATAAATAGGATGAAGCCTAAAAGTTTCAAGAGTTTGAGTCAAGATTACAAATAGAAATGAAAAAGATTATATCCCCACTGATGATTAGGAATTATCTAGATTTGGTGAGTTGATGTAGGGTAGTAGTAAAGAATTTGAAGGAGTATAAAGTTGACAAATTTAAGAATAATTAGTGGAGAAAGAAAGGAGAATGATTTACCTTTTCATAAGAATCTATGGAATGAGAAGAAACTTGTCCCCTATTAACTCAAACTAAACAATACCATGGTGTGTAAAAGGTGTAGGAAATAACACTCTGGTAAGCCATGTTTATTAGGACCTCCTACTTATTATAAGTGTGGTAAGATAGGGCATTTCATTAGAGACTATCCACAAGGTTATGTAATGACTTAGAAATAACACTCTGGTAAGCCATACTTATTAGGACCTCCTACTTATTATAATCCTCCCTATTTTTGACTTAGAAGCCTTGAATTTTACTATGTTAAGGTTATGTAATGACTTAGAAATATTCATAAGAGGTTTTTGGTGAGTTAAAATCAATAATGAGATGAACTAAAAGTCTTAACTAATAATTATGATTACTTGTGGATTCGATTAGTTATGGTTATTTAGCTAATAACGCTAATAATATCAAGGTTCAAATTTTCCCATATTTTTTCTATTTTAATTAATTGTAATGATTTTATACCTTGATTTACAGTAGTTAACTATATAATGAAGCCTAATTATGGTAATTAAGAAGTAGGATTGTTATATTTGGTATCAGAGCAATGGTTTAGGAAAATCGTGATAATTTAAAATTTATGGTTAGGAACTTGGCAATCATGATGCATATTTGGCATAGTGTTAGCTCAAAAGAGTAGCTAATTATGTGAACTTTTTTTGTTGCTTTTTACCTCCTAAAAGGAGATATGAAGGAATAATGATATGAGGCTTGTAGTAACTGTTAAAACTAATGTTCCCTGAATCTTATTTGGAAGATCACCTATCTTAATAGGTATGCCCTTAGGAATAATAGAATACAATAAGATCTTATTTCATGTTGCTTTAGTAACTCTAGTTTTTGATACTTGAGGTTATTAGTGTTAATGAAAAGGCTAGAATTTTATCATTCTTTTTCTAAAACTGAGTTACTAGTCTTAAACTAGATTGTTAATCGATTGAGGCTTATTGCCAATTGGCTACGCGGTAGATACACCAATCACTCAGTGAGAGGCACCGATTAACTAAATGAATGAGACCAGGTAACTAATGAAGATGATAAATAGAGCTACTAATAGTATCTGTGACCAATTGATCACTTTTTTACTAAGGAAGTTAACTGGGTATGGCCGACTAGTTGACTAGCCTATTAAAGTGATTAACTGATCAAAGCAAGAGTATCAATTCTATACCTAGTTAAAATTCTAAGTTTTTCAAGGGCCATCTAGAGTGATGTTGAGAATTTAGAAGGCAACAATATAAAGTAGAACACTTAACTAGTTATAGAAAACTCAAGGAAGGGTAAAATGTATGTCTTACTTATGATTTGGAAATTGCCAATGGGAGTTTGGAACTAGTGTATAATAGACTAGTATGATTGACCAAATATTTAAAGTGATATACAATCTATAATGAGTTAAAATTATGTAGGCTTTGAAAGGTCCCTTAAGGCTGAGGCTTAGTAGGTACAGAGGTCCTAACCCACTTGCATGATCCCAATTAATAAAGAATGCAATTACTCGATCCTACCTACCATATTTTTGGCCTAATGAATAAGGGTGATAAGAGCTAAAGAATATTTCAAATAGTTCATTCAACCTATTGAGGTGACCAAGCTATCCTTGTTGGTGATGGTGTGAAGAAGAGGGCAAGAAGCACCCTGAATTGTGAAAACCATTTCTGAATGGGGAATAACAACTTTAAAGTAGAGATTAAGGCAGATAATGCTTTGAAAGGAAACTTAGGAGCATCAAAGTTCCTCTCTTAGTGTACCTGTAACATCTGATCTTTTGAAAACGAAAGAAAACATGGGAACGTAACGTATGGTTTCTCTATCAACGAATGAAACTCACTAGATATAAAATGAAGTCCCCCTAAACGATATAGTTAAGGTTTCAAAAAATTAGGGAAGCATTCTAGACTCCTAAAAATGAGAATCTCAAGCTCATAAGAAAAGAAAAACAGAGCTAGAATGAAGAAATAATTTCTTACGAAAAACTTATAAAATGTAATGACATTTTCTTAATTTTGAGCAAATTTTGGAATTCACATAGGAGGGCTTTTTAAATAAAATTTTTGAGTTCTTCAGGGTTCTCAGAAGCCCTAAAAACCATGGGAAGCCCCAGAATAATTAAATCCCCTCTAGTGGACATTTTCTAACGTCAATGTACCCGAACTTTGATGAATTCATTTAGGAAGGTTTTAGCTCTTATTTGAGTGATTCTAAAGGCATTTTACTAAATTGGGAATATAAATTTCATAATGGAAAAGAAGGTTCTCAAAAAGGAGTTAAAATGAAGGAGAAACAAAAATGCTAAGAACGAAGGACAAAATGAGAATTTTTGAAATGTGTAACTTCCTCCCACCTATATATATGATGCACCCTTCTTCTCCCTTCATGTTGAATGACCAAGCTCTGCCCAAAATAAGAGGAAAACCCTAGGGAGAGTGGCACACAAGAGGAAGGCAAAGAGGAGGAGAAATCAAAGGCTTAAGGTATGGAAATTTAGTAGTTTTTCATGCTTTTTCTCTTCCAAACCTTTTCTCCTTCATTCTCCTTTATTTCCTATGATTATAATGAAGTATATGGATCTGTTTTAGAGGAGAAATTGAGGGAAAAATTCGGATCTGAAGAGAGGAGCTCAAAGAACACAAGATTCAAGTGAGAAAAAGCAAAAAAACAAGATAAATCTTGCATCCCATGATAGCTACTCCTCCCCCCTTCTTCTCCATATTTCGCCATATGTATGTAGATGCTAGAGGGCTAGAATTTTGAGGAGAACCAAGGGTGAGTTCTATGAATTTAAGGGAGGAGAGTAAGAATATGCAAAGAAATTCAAGAAAAGGCTATGGAATTTCAAGGTGCAAAACCTAGAGTTTTAAGTGCACCTTGTAAAATCTAATTTTGTATGATGATTCCTAGGCCTAAATAAGAGTTTAAATGACCTCTCAAGATCCCTAAGAGGCTCCCCATATGCATCCTCCCTTGAGAAAACAAAGCAAACTCCAAAAAGCCTTATTTCTTCCATAATCTCAGCCTAAAGGGGTTTGTGTAGCTAGGGAGAGTTTTAAATTTTTCTAAATCCATTTTTGAGTCATATATGATGAATGAATATGAGGGGAAGCCTTGGGAGAAATTTAGAAACCATAAAAAGTGAGTTAGTGCTTTATGTTCCATAATGAGACCTAAAGAAGCAACATGTAGTTAGGCTCTTGGTTTTGATTGTGTGATGACTCCAAGAGGTTTAAAAGGAGTCAAGAATCATATTCAAAAGGAAAGAATAGAGCCTAGAATTTAATTGAGGGGTGTTGCTTCATTAGGTGCAATTATGGAACCATAATGAGGTTATAAGCTAACTTAGTGTCTAAGCAAATTGTATGGCTTTAGAATTGAGTTCATGATCCTAATTGGCTTCCATAAATTATGTTTATGCCAAGAGAAAACTTCCCCACACTTTTGTGTGTGTGTAGCAAAAAAGGGGAGTTTGGATTCAAAGGAAAAAGTGTGTAATTATGTACAAGGTAGCTCTCTCCACCTTCTCTCATGCATGGATGTGTGCTTAGCTTGTCTTGAATATATATATGTGTATTTTTAAGCCATGAAAAGTGTTCTAACATGACTTTGATTCTATGTTGCCATGATGTTACAACATGCTCTTATATGATATTTTTGATGTGTGCTTGGGTTTGTTTGAGTGTGGTGAGACCAAGAATCCTTAGCCATGGTAAGGATGAGCCAAGAACCCTTAAGATTGGTTGAGACAAAGCAAAGAGTCTCCTAAAAGCAAGATGCGCTCCCAAGAGTATGATTGAGTCCAAGAATCTCTTAAAGAATGGGTGAGGCAAGTCCAATATCCACAAGAAATTGGGTGAGGCCAATCCACTTGCTTAGTAAGCTTTATATGTTATGTATTACATTCTCAAATGATGAAAATGTTTCTTGAATGTTTGCACATGTCAACATGACCATACATGCATTTATAAGACTTATTTGTATCTATTATGTATGATTGAATGGGAGATGAGCTATTGGGATTCTTTGAATTTCATTCCCTCCTCTCCAATGATCTAACATGCTAGGTGGACCAACAGAGCAAGGTAATGGAAGCCAACCACCTTGAAGATGAGAGGATGAGAATAAAGTGCTTGAATTTTGTTACTTTGAAACCATACAATTGACACATGATATAATCCATGGATGTATATGTATCATGGTGTCATGAACATATGGAATTATGATAATATGTCATGTATGAATGAGGGAATATGTTATGTGACCATTAGAATGTGATTTGAACATGTTTTGGCAAATGAGCTTCTTGGATGACATTATAGAAATGTGTATAAGTGTGGATGAGATGGCCAAAATGAAATGCATGGAGTTTGGGACCATTTAGGAAGCTCATATAAGTCATAATTAGGCTTTTAGACTTGCCCAAGAGGTGCCAAGCCCTAAGGAAAGCCATTTGGACATTTTGGTATCCTATATGGAGCCAAAATTGACCATAATGGAACCGTATGTCACTTTTTGTCCAAATGAGCTCTTCTTGATATGAGATTTGGCATGCAATTAGAGCTTGTTGAAAGCTTTTTAGGAAGCTAAAGAACAAAATTTTCAAAGATATAGATAATATTTGATGAATTTTCAAAGTTAATTTTTTTTTTGGTTTTGGTCATGTCACTGTTCATACTGGTCTGAAAATAAAATCTATCACATAGGGCTCAAATGATGTCCAATTATCACAAAATTTTATACAGAGAAACTAGATATTCATAGTAACTTGTGCCAATAAAAAGCAACTAGTTTGGATATCTAGAGTAGGAGATATGAATTTTTTAAGATTCTATCTAGTATCAGGAACTCCAGCCGACCTCTGTTACTGTTTGATTGGATTTAGAGGTTCGGTGTGCCTGAGCTAGTCTAGAGTTATTTTTTTCCTTTTGGCTAACATCCATAAATTTCTAGATTGGTATCATTTACATTGATTGTATTTATTTTGAATTAATTGGACATTTTTGAAGTTTGCTGCAAAATTCTGTGACAGCACCAGTGGACAGCTTGTACTATTTCGAATGTCAAACATCCTCTTTGTTGGATGTTATGGTCTAAAAATGTTTTTATATGGAGTAGACATCTTTAGCTTTCTAGAATGGACAAGAATGCATGATTTTGATTTTTCTAGAGATGTAGGCCACTTTTGATAGTGTAAATGAGTTGTATTCATGTAATTAAATATGTGAATGTGTTGTATGAGCTCAAACAGTCCATGTGACACTGAATGAAATTTCTATATACGACGCAATGCCAAAGAATGTATTATTTAATGGATTTTCTTACTTCTTTCATGAAATCTATGTTGTAAGACACAAGAATGTTATGAAATGAGCTAGAAATTATATGGTATTACAGTACCATGACAAAAAAAAAGAGAAAAAAGAAAAGAAGAAAAATGGTGATAAAGGGAAGACAACCCCTTAGTGTGATAAGGGTGAAGTGTGCAAGCACGTCGTGCTTATGCATGTTGCATCTTTTGTGTGATCCAGTTTACATATACTATATGTTGACATGTAGTTGGGTGGTGGATAGAGGCACTTTACATGAATGATACACTTTGGGAGTGTAAGGTAAGATTTTGTAGCACTTTGGTGCTAAAGGCACGTGGGACATGCTCGTTATTCAGTACTTCGGTGCTTGAGGCATGAGGGGCATGCCACTTATCATATGATTTAATGAGTTTTGACCACTAAATTGGCATCAAAGTAAACTAAGTAGACTTTCTACTTGAAAGGTAAAGAGGAGATATTGATGATGTGGATCCATTTAGAAAGACAATGATTAGTACCCGTGTGTGTACTAGTGTTTGAGATATAGTCATCATAGAGTGATGAGTATGTTTATGGTCATAGAAAAGATTTGCCGACTAATATTAAAGGAAAGTCCAATTCCACCATCAGTAACCTTATTGTCATGTATCACATATGGAGTGATTAAGGGAATAGAGACAACATTGGGAATTGAGATGGACTAGTATTCATTATATTGGTAGAACTCCATAACTTTGAAAGAGAACTCCCTGACAACTCCCTGACCTAGAATAATAGCTCTGAGAAGTGAATGAGAGGTGGTAGTAATGTAATTAACTTACGCTATGTAGTATAATGACTAATGTGGAAGGATGAATTACTAGGTGTAGATGATACTAGGAATCTGTCATTGGGAATCCCTACTTGAACCATTAATAATTGGGGAATGTTTGATATTGAAAAGACTTACTAAGCCTCCTTATTTTGTTAATTTAACTCCCAATAGTCAAACATGAATTAAGGCCTACAAACTTTCAAGGGAGCTGAAGAGTTAGTTGTGCTTGACACAAATCATTATATAAGGACAAAAACTGTCATACAATCATATATTATATGCTATAACTTACTGTCAAAAGACCTTGTACTTGCTGTCAAAGAACCTTATTGACAAGGTCTCATATTTCACATTACAGAATATAAGATCTTTTCGACAAGATCCTAAACCTTGTTAACCAGATATTATCTAATTACTTTTTAGGAATTATTATGAATTTCCAAATTAGAAAAAAAAACTTGGTTGTATATGAGGAAGTTCAAGAGAATTTGGAGTATTGCAGAGAAAGGGTAAGTATTCTAATTGAAGTATGACTATACTTGCATAGAAATATCTTAGTTAGGTATAGAAGATACAAATGAGCAGTCCTTTGGGACTATATAATGGCATAAAATCTAAGGAGATGTTCAGTTGATTTCAAACAAGTATAGATGCCATTAAGTTGACTACTAAAGCTTGTAGTAACTAAGAATCAAGATGAGACATTTGGATCTATTGATCATGGTAGTCTT
Source organism: Erythrophleum ivorense (assembly GCA_026724425.1). Taxonomy (NCBI): domain Eukaryota; kingdom Viridiplantae; phylum Streptophyta; class Magnoliopsida; order Fabales; family Fabaceae; genus Erythrophleum; species Erythrophleum ivorense. Next base: position 83,695 of record JAIUCV010000678.1, on the reverse strand, counting down.
TGGAATCACAAGTATGTGATTGTGGTAATGACTTCGCAAGTGCCAAAAAAAAAAGAAGAGAGAGAGAGAGAGAAGAGGTCTACTAAGGGTTTTCTTGTAATATCCAATTTTCGTTAAAACATCAAAAATGAGCCAGTATAAAAGCAAGCCCTCTAAAATGAATGAGTTAAGGTCCAATAAAATTTGAGTGATGTTTTAGACTCCTAAGAATGAGATTCCAAGGCTTAGGGGTGCTCAAAAAATAAGGCTAGAATAATGAATAAAAATAGAACAAAAATGAGCATTAATGTAATGGCAATTTCATAAAATCGGGCAATTTTTGGAAAACTTATAGGAAGAATTTTTAAATAAAAAATTTGAGTTGCTCGGGGGTTCTAAGAGGCCCTAAAAACACTAAGAACCCCTAGATTGGTTTAAACCCTCTCCGTTATACGTTTTTGAATGTCAGTTGACTTGAATTTTGACCTTTTCATTTGGGAAGATTTTAAATCCAAATTAAGTGATTCCAAAGCCATTTTATAAGTTAGTGGACCTAAGTTTTATGATGGAAAATATTGTTCACAAAAAGGAGCTAAAATGAGCCTAAAACAAAAAAGCCACAGAAAGGGACATAAAAGGCATTTTTAAGAAACAATTTTTAAGAACCTTCTTCATATAAATGGTGTCCCATTTCATCTCCCTTTTAATTGACTCACTTTCTACCCAAAATAGAGAGGAAGACTAGAGGGGAGAGATGCACAAAAGAAGGGGTAGAAAAGGAAGAAAAACAAGGAGAAAGGTAAGGAAAATGGAGGTTTTTTATGGTTTTTCCTTTAGTAATTCTATTCTTCTCCTTCCCACCTTTCCTTCTATAGTTTAGGTTATTCATGTGGGACTGTTTTGGGTCTAGTTCAGAAAGAGGAAGATAGAATTTGAAGGAGAGGAGCATACCAATTGAAAGAGAACTTAAAATAAGCTAGAAACTAAGGTAAACATCTATGTTTATTTGCCTTCTCCTCCTTGCTTCTTATGTGTGTTGGTTAGGCCAAGTGGAGAGCAATTAGGAGGGAGTAATTTTTGACCTAGAGCAAGCAAGAAACCTAGGTTTTAGACCATGGGAACCTAGGAAATGCAATGAAACTTGAAGGAAAATCCATGAGAATTCAAGATAACAAAGCTAGGGATTTATGCACATATGGTAAAATCTAATTTCTTCCAAGTGTATTCTAGCTTATGTGAGAGTTTAATTGAGTCACTAAGATCCCTAGAAAGCCTCCCAAGTGCCTCTTCCTTCAAGGAAAAGTTTAAAACTCCACGAGTACCTAAACACCAGGCTAGTCTCAGCCAAACCAGGAGCAAGGACCTAGGGAGTGTTTTAAATTTTTATAAGCATAGATTGGGACTAGATATGATGGAAGAATATGAAAGGAAGCCTTGGAAAAAAATTAGAAAGCCTAGATTGTGAGATGGAGGTGTAGGTTCCATAACGTAACTTAAAGAAGCAACTTGTATCTAAGCTCGTGAGAATGAATTTGTGATGACTTCAAAAAGTCTAAATGGAGTCAAGAGATCTAGATTGAAGGAGAAAATAGGGCCAAGATCTTAAAGTCTAGTAGTTGCTTCATTAGGCCTTTTATGGAATTATTATATAATCATGAACAAAGTATGCTTCCTAGTGCGTGTGGTGGTGCTAGAACTTATTTCAAGAATGTAATTGGATCCTATTTGTGGTATCTAGGCCAAGTGAATCAAGTTCCTTCTAGGTGTGGGTGTGAAGTCGAGCCTAGGAAGTGAGGAAGTAAGGAAGAAAATTGTCTTCTTGCACCAAGGTAGCTCTCAACTATTTCTTGCATGCATTTTTTGGTTATATGATTGTCATTGAATACTTGTACATGTATTTGCATCATGAGACATGCCATTTGATGTTGTCTTGTTGCCTTGGTATCAATATGTTTCTTGAATTGCACTTTGATTGTGAAATTACTCTTTATGGGTGAGGTTGTGCCAAAAGTCTCTTGAAATGGATGAGGTGAAGCCAAAAGTCCCTAGAAATGAGTGAGACAAGGCTAAAAGTCTTAAGGATAAGTGAGGCTAAGTCAAAAGTCCCTATACAAAAGAGTGAGGCCAATCCAAAAGTCCCAAAAATAGGATGAGGCTAGACCAAAAGTCCTTAGAGCTTGGTCTTAGCTTTGACATGTTTTTATGGCATGGAAATTATGAATTGAATAGTTCTTGAAAGTGTTTATGGCATGCTTGTATTCCTTGACATAATTATATACCTTAATTTCTTTCTTGAAATGGTGTTTAAGCTATTGAGATTCTTTGAATCTCACCTCTTTCTCTATTCCATCTTACTATGTCTAGGTGGAACTCAAGGAGACAAAAATGGAAGCCAAGGAGCATGATTGGCCATACTTTGACTTTTGTGTAGCTTTTGGTGCAACTAAATGTCAAAGTTTGTATGTATGAATTATTTTTGAGATATAAACCTTTGAGCAAATGTAAAAGTATGGAAATATAATGTGTGAATCAAAGTTGAAGCCAAATGAATGAGAAAATGTAATTTGACCACTAGGGAGCCCATTCTTGATTATATATTTATGCATGTGAAAGGGTGAGTTTGAAATGTATGATATTTTGGACCACTTGGAAAGCTTATACATGATGTGTTTATTCTTTAAAATGTGCTTAAATTGTTATGGAATGGTGAGGAGGCCAATTGGAACTAATTTAACCCCATTATGGTATTAAAAGTGCCATATTCTTAAGCTAAACCAAAATATAACACAATGATCTAGTCTTGGCATGAATATAGATCTCATTTAGAGCTTTCTATAAAGCCAAAGAACACCCAATTTAGAGCTTTAGAGAATTTATTATGATTTTTCAAAGATGGAAAAAATATGTTGAATGGTAGGGTGCACTATTCATATGGTCAAATTTGGTTTCCTTTTCACTCGTAGGTCAAATGGTATCCAATGGCTATAAAATTTTACAGGCACAAACTAGAAATTTTAAGTTTTCCATATCCATCAAGATCACCCATTTGGAGCTCTGTAGTGAGAGAACCAATCTTTTGAAGTTTCATGACAGCACTAGTAGTGCAGTAGCACCTCTAGTATTATTGCATCAATTTTTATGAGTTAAATGCCTTTTCATTGATCTAGAACAATTGTTAATTGAAATTATACATCCATAACTTTTTAGAATGGTATGGTTTTCTCGGTTTGATTTTTCTAGAATTAGTTATGAATTTTTGAAGTTTATATCAGTAACTTATGATAGCAAACCTGAACAGCTAGACCTTTGATGCTATTATACTATCAATCATGGTCTAGTTGATGTTTTCATGGCCTGGAATGATTTTTAACCTATATCTGATGTTTAGAGCTTTCTATAGAACTACCATTTGATTGATTTCAATTTTTTTATAATTAAGTATAATTTTCCAAAGTTGATGTCATGAATCTGGAAAGTTGAACCCAAGGCAAACTCCTTTCTTTTCTAGTGTGGGGCTTCCAATCCAAAATGGGTGTGATGTTTTATGATGTTTTTGATTTGTATGGATGGATTATAAGTAGAGAGGGATACTAGGAAGTTAGTATGGTCCATGGAGTAAAAGATGAAAATTTAAAAGCTTACATAACATGATTTAATGCATTATTTTTATTGATTTTTCCATGAATCTCATGTATAAGGCTTGTTTATAGGAAAGAAAGACTAGATTACTATGGTTTTACATTTTTGTTACATTTTTGGTATCAAAACAATGGTTTAGGTGATTTTGCTTAGTGTTTGGCTCTTGAATTGTATAGATGGTTATGTTAAGGTGTGAATTGCCATGAAATAAGTGCATATATGCTTGAAATGCAATTGTATGCTAAAGGTTGTGATTCTTATCAGATAAGATGGTTGATACTAGACAAGGCAGGGGCAGGCCACTTAAGGCTTAGAGGGTTGAGTTTGAGGACCTTCAACGTACCATCATGGAGAGGTTTGACAGATATGAGACCATGATGGGCCAGTAGCAGGAAATACTAGAACAACAAAGATATATTACATAGTAACAGTGTGAGATGATAATGCAATTCCAGAATGTCCTAGTTAGGCAAGAAGAGATGAGAAGAGAAGCCCCTGAATCATAGCCATCTACCTCTGGCATACCATTTGCACCTAGCCAGAAGCTAGCTTAGACCCAGACACCTATTCAGAAATTAGTGAATTAGCTCAGAAAGAATGGTCCACCCTTATTTGACGGGGAGTTAAATGTGGATAAAGTAGAGGCATGGGTCATACAGCTGGATAAGATATTTATAGTGATAGAGTGTGCCTTAGAGCAAAAGACTTAGCTTGCCACATTTATGCCAGAAAAAGTAGTTGACTAGTGGTGGCATAGCACAAAACCCCTCATGCAGACTAAGAATATTCAGATTAACTGGGAAAACTTCTTGGTGGAATTTTATGAAAAATACTTTCCCAGTTCAGTGAGAAAATAGAAAGAGATGGAATTTATGGGGTTGAAGCAAACAAATGAGATGACAATAGATCAACACTTGGCCAAGTTTATTGAGCTGTCTCTATATTCATCCTACCTCTAGAGATATGATGATGAACCCTAGAGATGTGAATTGTTTGAGACTGCATTGAAGCCCTTGATTAGAGACAGAGTTACTCCACAGTGGATTAGAAACTTTAATGCCCTTGTGGAGATTCGCAGGGTGATTGAGAATTACCTACTAGATATTATACCTGCTGCGGCTATAGCTAATCAGAAGGGGACTCTAAAACTAAAAAGACCGAGACCTGGGGAGAGTACTAGCATGGTACCTAGTAGCAAGAGAAGAGGAAAAGTGTAATGAAGCAGAAGGCCATAGAAAGGTAAGAAAGTACAGCCTCCTAGGACCCTGCCATCCCCAATGATGTGTTACAAGTGTGGAAAGCCAGGGCACATTACTAGGAACTGCCCTCAGATGGATACAGTGCCTTCACCTAAGCCGTAGACTTAGGGCAGAATGTTTGCCCTCACTCAATAGGAGGCACTGCGTCCCCCAATTTGATTCGAGGTACACTTATAGTGAATGTTTTTCCTGTAATTGCCATGTTTGATTCGAATACTAGTTACTCATTTATATCCTATGATTGTGTAAAGCAATTAGGTCTGGCCATTAGTACTTTACCATTTGATTTATCTGTCACTACACCCATTGTAGGCCATGTTGTTACTTCCCATGTTGTTTTAATATCACTGTATAATTCAATCATTATCATATTATCATTGATTAGATTTGTATGCCTTTTCATGACATTAATTTAATTATTAGAGTGAATTAGATGGTTGTAAATAATGTTGCACTTGATTGTGAACTAACCATTTCTTTACATGCTTATGGGACTATGCCTAAGATAGGGGCTGAGTTATCCTTTTTTACTACTACCCAGGCCAAGAGATACTTAAAGCATGGATGTTAAGGGTTTCTAGTCTTTTTCTCTATTTAAGCTGATGTAGAGGAAGGGATAGAGGAGATCCAATAGTTAGAAAATTCCCAAAGGTTTTCCCTAAAGATTTTGATTTTAGTGGTTTACCCCTAAGAGAGAGATAGAGTTCCCTACTAACATAGTGCCTAGGGCTAGACCGATGTCTATGGCTCCTTACAAGATGGCTCCCACTGAGTTTGTTGAGTTGAAAAAGTAGATAAAGGAGTGATAAATGCCAATTTTAGATATATTAATCCTCTTAAACTTAGGCATTTTGATGATTGAATATGGCTTTAGAGGTTTAATTAATTGGAATTTGATTTCATTAGCTATTTGTGCACTTGAGGAATTAAATTGCAAAATGAATGATTTTAATGCATAAATTTATCTTAAATAATTTTATGAATATTCCTATTTGATTTTTTCCACTTTTTTGTGTAGAATTTCAATGGGAAATTAGAGCTTGAATGGTAAATTGATTTGGAAAAAGGATAAGCTTCAAGTGTACATGTGTACAACTAGAGAGAAGGCTTTATTCACTATGATAATCACAAGAAAACACATAGCACTCTTCTCTCAAGTTCATCCACGTAGCTTCAAACACCCATGCAATTTTGACATGGAGGAAAACACAAGAGACAACACGAGACTCATATGCACAGCAGTTTGCATGAATAGAAGCTAACGTGGAGAAAAAGGGAAGGCTCGAGTTGAAGGGAACAAAGACCATCCATCATTCATCCATTCTCATTCACCACTCTCTCCATTTAGCATGAAGCATGAATTAATACTCACGTGGCAGGGGTATAAAGGAAGCTATGGGATCACATAGAGAAGTAAAGGCTCACTATAAACATATCAGCTACAAACACATAGAAGAGAAGCAGCAGCTTCTATTACACTGTACATGTTTAGCTTTACCTCTACATAAACATGAGACACCAAACCATGCAGAAGTTTATGTGAGAAATTACATAGAGCAGCAGAAGAATTAAGAAGTATGAAAAATATTTGAATTTTGTAACGTCCGGTAAGTTGTACAATCACCGAAACGGGTAGGTTTGAAAAGCAAGTCCCCTGAGATTAATGATTCAAGGCCAAATAAAATTTGAATAAAATTTTAAATAATAGAAAATGAGGATTTAAACCTTAAGTTGCCCAGAAACCGAGGTCGGAGTGATTCAAAAAATTTGCCGAAAGGCCAGTGGCATTTTCGTAAATAGGTGTAATTTTAGAAAAACACCTAGGAAGGATTTTTAAATGGAAATTTTGAGTTGCCCAGGGTTCTCAGAGGCCCTAAAAACCATGGGAAGCCCCGAGACCGGGAAAACCCCTCCGGTGTACGCTTTCCGACGTCAGTTGGCCTAAACTTTGATCGGTTCGTTCGGGAAGGTTTTAGCTCTGATTTAGGTGATTCCAAAGGCATTTTATTAAATTGGGAATCTAAATTTTATGATGGAAAAGACGGTTCTCAAAAAGGAGCTAAAACAAAGCCAAACCGGAAATGCCATTATGGAAGGGCAAAAATGGAAACAAAGTGCACAAAAGAAGCTTCCAAACTCCCTTTTTAAGTCACGTTCGGCTCCCCCCTCTCTAAACCGACTTTCTTCTGCCTAAAACTCAGAAATGGAGCTGCTGTCTTAGGTACACAAGTTAGAAAAGTGTATGAAAATGCATGAAAAACTAGTAAAGCTCAAGTTAGAAAAGTGTAGGGTGCTTGAACATAAGTTAAAATCTGGGTTGATTCAAGACTTCCCCATCATATGTGAGTGTTTGTTTGAGTTTCTAAGACTCCTTGGGAGCCTCCCAAGTGCTCCATCCATTAAGGAAAAATCCCAAACTCCATAGGTCTTTAATGGAAGCATAACTAGGTCAAGACCCTTAAAGATAGCTAGGGAATGTTTTAAATGGTTCCAAGCTTGGTTTGGGACTTTATATGATAAAAGAAGATAGGAGAAACCCTTGGAAAAAATTTAGAAGCCTTAGGTTGGGAGATGAGGCAATGGCTTTCATAATGTAACCTTATGAAGCAACATGGACCTAGGTTTGTGAAAGTGAGTGTGTGATGGCTTCAAGGACCTTTAATGAGGTCAAGAGGTCTAAATATGGCAAGAGAATGGAACCAAGAATGTTAATTATGGTAGTTGCTTCATTAGGTCCTTAATGGAACCATATTATGACAAATAGACCAAAGTGTAGTCTTAAGAGTGAGTTGGATGTCATAATTTATTCCAAGAGTATAATTTAGTGTTGTTTATTGTGAATAGGCCAAAGAAATCCAACCCCACCTCCTTGTGTTTGTGGAACTGAAAAGGAGAAGAAACAAGCAAAGTAAATCTTGAATTTGCACCAAGGTAGCTCACCACCTTTTCTTGTTGCATATGGTGTCATTGTGTGCTTGCGTGTATGTTTATATGTTTGAGACATGCCACTTGATGCTATGTTGCTATTTTGGTACTAATATGCTTTCTTGAATGTCATTGAATGGTGGAAATGGCTCATAAGGGTAAGGTAGTGTCAAAAGTCCCTTAATGTGGGTGAGGAGATGCCAAAAGTCTCATGGCATGGGTGAGACAAGGCTAAAACTCCCTTGGATGGGTGAGGCTAAGTCAAAAGTCCCAAAAACCAAGAGTGAGGCAATCCAAAAGTCCTAGAAATGGGGTGAGGCCAAACCAAAAGTCCCTAGAGCTCATTCTTATGCTTGATATGAGTTTGTTACACAAAAATGTGAAAGATGAATGCTTCATGGATTGATTGATTGCATACTTGTACCTTTGACATGTTATATGCCTTGAAAATGTGCTTGAATAGGTGTATGAGCTATTGAGTACAACGAATCTCACCCCCTCCTTTCTCTCATCTCATATGATCTAGGTGGAGTTCAAGATCCAAAGGATGGAAGCCAAGGAGCTTAAATCTCCATCTCTTAGCAAATCTTTCTATTTTGATCTACTATGATGACTAGAATGTAAAAGTAGATATGTAAATGTTATTTTTGAGCTATGACACTTTGAACAAGTGTAAAACTATGTAAAGTTAGTGTATATATCAAGAATAGAGTTTAATGAATAGAATTATGTATTTTGACCACTTGGGAGCCCACTTGTGTATGTCTGTTCATGGAAGTGATATGGTGAATTTGAGTTGCATGAGGGTTCAGACCTTATGAGGGACTTATTTATGCTATATTTATCCTTTCTAAGTTTCTCAAATGTGTGTGGAACAACGGATGGCTCATGTGAACCAAATTTGCTTCTTGTTGGGACTAAAATTGTCATAAACTTGAGCTATGACAAAGTCCGATCAAATGACCTCTTCTTGACTTGAAATTTTGCATGAAACTAGATCTTGCCTAGAGATTTTTGGGAAGCTAAAGATCAGGTCATTTGGATGTCTGTGGAATTTTCTATGATTTTTCAAAGTTGGTATCAGAATTTCAAATTTGCACAAGTACTGTTCATTTGGTCAGTTTTGAAATTGTGTCATCCGAGGGGCAAACATGGTCCAGTGGCTACCAAATTTTATGGTTAGAAACTAGGCATTCACAGTGACTTGTAACAACTAGAAGCACCTCATTTGGAGGTCTGAGCTGAGAGATATGAATTTTTGAATTTCTAGGACAGTAGCAGTAGCATAGCACGAACTGAGTCATTGTTCCATTGAATTTGGGTAGCTAAACGTGCTTTCTCTGATCTGAGTCTATTGGTATTATTTGCATGGATTGGATTTTTGTGGAATTAATTGAACATTTTCGAAGTTCATAGCAGACACTTGCATCAGTACCAGTAGCTGTCCGAACCTTTACCCATTTTTTAGAATTAGATACGAATTTTGAAACTTCCTATCAGTAAATTGAACCAGTGGCTTTTCAGATGTCAAATGTTTTTCTCTTAATGATTCATAAGCTGAAATTATTTTTAACATGGGGTGGACATCTAGAGCTTTCTGGAATTGGTAAAGTTTGTTGGGTTTCGAATTTTGTGGATTTAGTTATGAATTTCCAAACTTGTGACAGAAAAACTGAAATTCTGGCCAAAAATAATAGTGTGAGTTTGATGCTCCCCTTTGACTTCCACGAGTTGTGGGCCAACTTTGGTAATGCAAATGAGTTGTATGTATTTAATTAAATATAAGAATGTGATGTATGAACTCATATGGTCTGCGTGACACCGAATGAAATTTTCATGTGCTACGCAACGTGAAGTAAGGCATTATTTTAATGCCATCTTCCATTCCCTTTTGTGTAATTCATCATGGGAAACTTAGAAATGATAGGAAGTAAGCTAGAAATATATAGTGTTACATTTTATGGTATCAGAGCAAGGGTTTAGGCACTTTTGCTTAACATTTGATTCTTGGATGGCATATTTGGCCTGTTTTCGGGTGGAATATCTATGTATGTGTGTTAAAATTATGTTGTGGGCTAAAGGCTGTGGTTTTTCTTTCAGTAAAGATGGTCAAGACTCAAAGAGGCTGAGGCAGAGGCAGACCACCTCGAGAACTCGAGGTTGAGTCTAAGGATCTAGTGCAGGCTATAAAGGAGCGAGTTGAATAGTTTGAGAACATCATAGCCCAGCAACACTATATGATCTAGCAGCAGCATGAGATGATTATGCAGCTGCAGGGAGCCTTGGCTAGGCAAGAAGAAGCCAGGAGAGAGGCCCCTCCGCCGCCTCCACCTTAGTCATCCACCTTCGGTGCACCTCAGCCTTCCACTTCCGATGCTCCACCCCCACCTCCTCAGGAACCAGCTCAGGCTCTACCATCTATTCAAAAATAATTGAATCAATTTAGAAAGAACAACCCGCCTGTGTTTAACAGAGAGCTAGATGCAGACAGGGCAGAGGCCTGGGTGAGGGAGATAGAGAAAATCTTCATAATGATGGATTGCACCTCAGAACAAAAAGTTTAACTAGCTACTTTCATGTTACAAAAAGAAGCTGATAATTGGTGGCTCAGTGCAAGGCCCTTAATGGAGGCTAGGAATTTACAGATGACTTGGGAAAACTTCTTAGTACAATTTTATGAGAAGTATTTCCCTAGTTCTGTGAGGAAACAAAAAGAGGTGCAATTTATGGGATTGAAGCAGATAGATGACATGACTGTAGACCAATACGTGGCAAGATTTATAGAATTGTCTCGGTATTCTTCGTACCTTCAAAGGTATGATGATGAGCCCTGGAGGTGTGAACAGTTTGAGCTCAGGTTGAAACCCCAGGTCATAGATAGAGTGACTCCACACAGAATCCAAAACTTCAATGTTATCATGGAGATCAGCAGGGTAATCGAGAATAATTTGAGAGAGATTATGCCTACTATTATGGCATCTGGACAGAGGGGACCCTAGAGTTAAGGAGACTGAGACCAGAGGAAGGAACTAGTTCCGCACCTTTTAGCAAAAAGAAGAGCAAGGTGCCGTGGAACAGGAGGCCACCAAAAGGAAAGAAGGTACAGCCCCGACTCAGTCATCCATTGCCCCACAATCTACAGTGATTTGCTACAAGTGTGGGAAGCAAGGGCATATTGCCAGAAACTGCTCTCAGGCATATTCAGTGCCTCCGCTTAGACTGCCTCCTCCCAGGCCACAGACCCAGGGCAGGGTGTTTACCCTTTCTCAGTAGGAGGCTAGTGCGTCTCCTAGTCTTATTCGAGGTACGCTTATAGTGAACGATTTTCCTGTGATTGCTATGTTTGATTTGGGTGCTAGTCACTCGTTTATATCTTATGACTATGTAAGACATTTGGGTATGGCCGTTAGTACTCTACCATTTGATTTATCTGTCACCACACCTACTGGAGGCCATGTTATCACTTCCCACGCTTGTTTGAATGTCACTGTCCAGTTTAATCATTGTTATACTACCATCGACTTGATTTGTATGCCATTCCATGACATTAATTTGATTGTGGGTATGAACTGGATGATAGCCAATAATGTTGTCCTTGATTGTGAACATCGCACTACATCTATACCTTCTTGTGGCACTATACCTAGGATAGGAGCCGAGCTATCTTTCATGACTACTGCCCAGGCTGAGAGATACTTAGAGCAGGGGTGTCAGGGGTTTCTAGTCTTTTTCTCTATACGGGTTGAGGTAGAAGAAGGGATAGAGGAGATCCCGATTGTTAGGGAATTCCCAGAGGTTTTCCCTAAAGATTTTGATTTTAGTGGCCTAGCTCCTGAGAGAGAGATAGAATTCCCTATAAAGATAGTGCCTGGGGCTGGACCGGTGTCCAAGGCTCCATACAAGATGGCTCCCACCAAGCTTGCTGAATTGAAAAAGCAGATAGAGGATCTATTAGAGAAAGGGTTCATACGCCCTAGTGTGTCACCTTGGGGAGCTCCAGTGTTATTCGTGAAAAAGAAAGATGGTAGCTTGAGATTGTGTATAGATTATAGAGAATTGAATAAGGTTACCATCAAGAATAAGTATCCTCTCCCTAGGATAGATGACTTGTTAGATTAGTTGGCTGGGACATCTGTCTTTTCCAAGATAGACCATAGATCTGGATATCACCAATTGAGGGTGAGAGCTGAAGACGTCCTAAAGATGGCCTTCAAGACTAGATATGGGCATTATGAGTTCCTTGTAATGCCATTTGGGTTAACGAATGCACCTGCGGTATTCATGGACTACATGAACATGGTCTTCAGACCGTATCTAGATAAATTTGTTATGGTCTTAATTGATGATATCCTAGTGTACTCTAGATCTTTTGAGGAGCATGAGAGACATCTAAGATTAGCCCTAGAGACTCTGAGAGATAAAAGATTATATGCCAAACTGAGTAAATGTGAGTTTTGGCTAACTGAGGTAAAATTCTTAGGTCATGTGATCTTACGAGACGGGGTTGCAGTAGATCCCCATAAAGTTGAGGCTGTGTTACAATGGGATAGACCTAGGACCATCACCGAGGTTAGGAGTTTCCTTGGTTTGGTAGGATATTACCAACGATTCATTCAGGGCTTTTCTCAGATGGCCTTGCCACTTATGAGGCTGACTCAAAAGGATACACCCTTTATGTGGGATGAGAATGTGAGAGGAGTTTCCAAGAGTTGAAACTCCGATTGACCACTGCCCCTGTGCTAGTCATTCTTGACCTTAGTTTACCAGTAGTGGTATATAGTGATGCCTCGAGGAAAGGGTTAGGATGTGTATTGATGCAGCAGGGTAGGGTAGTGGCATATGCCTCTAGGCAGCTGAGGCCTCATGAGGAGAATTATCCCACACATGACCTAGAGTTAGCCGCAGTAGTGTTTGCTCTTAAGATTTAGAGGCACTATTTGTATGGTGCGACTATAGAGATCTATAGTGACCACAAAAGTCTGAAATACCTATTCGATAGAAGGAACTCAATATGAGACAAAGGAGATGGATGGAGTTCCTGAAAGATTATGATTATGTATTGAAATGCCATCCAAGGAAGGCCAATGTGGTGGCCAATGCCCTGAGTAGGAAATCCATCCACGTTGCCCATATGATGATCAGGGAGCAAGAGCTCCTAGAACAATTTAGCAATTTGAACCTCTCTTGCCATCATGTATCGGGTAGACTATTTTTGAGTGAGACTAGGATTGAGAATGAGTTAAGAGTCCAGATCTTAGATGCCCAGAGAGAGGATGAATTCTTAAGACAGATTAAGAGCAAAATCTCCCACGGTAGGACCTTAGATTTCAGGCTATCTGAGGACGGTGTGATAGTATACCGAGATAGAATCTGTGTGCCTAGTAGTAATGAATTGAGAGAGAAAATTCTAGATGAGACACACAAGAGTAAATATACTATCCACTCAGGTGCCACCAAGATGTATCAGGATCTAAAAAGAATCTTCTGGTGGCCAGGAATAAAGAATGACGTCACAGATTACGTGGCGAAATGTTTAGTGTGCCAGATGGTTAAGATAGAACACTAGAGACTAGCTGGGTTGTTGCAACCCCTAGATATTCCTGAGTGGAAATGGGAAAGTATAGCTATGGATTTCATCATGGGGTTACCCAGGACATCCTCTGGACACGATGCTATCTGGGTAGTTGTGGATAGATTGACAAAGTTTGCACATTTCTTAGCGATTAGGGCTATTTACTCATTGGATAGATTAGCCCAGTTATATATACGTGAGATAGTGCGACTTCATGGAGTACCCAATAGCATTGTATCAGATAGAGACCCCAGGTTTACATCGAACTTCTGGAGGTTGTTACAGCATGCCTTAGGGACTAAGTTGTGATTTAGCACTGCTTATCACCCCCAAACTGATGGTCAAACTGAAAGGACCATCCAGACCTTAGAGGACATGCTGAGGGCATGTGTGTTAGAGACGAGGGGTAACTGGGATGCATATCTGCCATTAGCTGAATTTGCATACAATAACAGTTATCATTCTAGTATTCAAATGGCCCCTTGTGAGGCTCTCTACAGGAGAAAGTGTAGATCTCCATTATGTTGGGTTGAGCTAGGTGAAAGGAGCTTAATAGGGCCTAAGATAGTTGACCAGACTACCCAGCAGATAGAATTGATTTGGAAGAAACTCCTTACGGCTCAGAGTAGGCAGAAAAGTTATGTCGATCAGAGAAGAAGGCTGTTAGAGTTTGAGATTGGAGACCATGTATTCATCCGAGTGTCTTCAGTGACTGGGGTAGGTCAGTCTATAAGGGTAAAAAAGCTCAGTCTTAGATATATTGGTTTATTTGAAATTCTTAAAAAATTTAGACCCGTGGCCTACCGGATAGCCCTACCTCTAAACCTAGCCCAAATCCATAATGTTTTTCACATCTCCCAATTGAAGAAGTACTTACCAGACCCCTCACATGTCATAGAATATGAGCATATTCAATTGCAAGAAAATCTTTCCTATATAGTAAGGCCAGAGAGGATTGTGGATGCCAAGTTAAAACAACTGAGAAACAAAAGCATCCCTCTAGTGAAGGTGGTCTGGAAGGGCCCGACGTCTGAGGAAGCTACCTGGGAACTAGAAGATGACATGAAACAGAAGTATCCAGAGCTATTTCCCTGAGGTACATATTTAAATTTCGAGGACGAAATTTATTTTCAGAGGGGTCGAAATGTAACGTCCGGTACGTTGTACAATCATCGGAACGGGCAGGTTTGAAAAGCAAGTCCTCTGAGATGAGTGATTCAAGGCTAAATAAAATTTGAATAAAATTTTAAATAATAGAAAACAAGGATTTGAGCCTTGAGTTGCCCAAAAACCGGGGTCGGAGTGATTTAAAAAATTTGCCGAAATGCTAGTGGCATTTTCGTACATAAATGCAATTTTAGAAAAACACTTAGGAGGGCTTTTTAAATGGAAATTTTAAGTTGCCTAGGATTCTCAGAGGCCCCAAAAACCATGGGAAGCCCCGGGACCGGTAAAGCCCCTCGGGTGTACGCTCTCCGACGTTAGTTGGCCTAAACTTTGACCAGTTCGTTCGGAAAGGTTTTAGCTCCGATTTGAGTGATTCCAAAGGTATTTTATTAAATTGGGAATCTAAATTTTATGATGGAAAAGATGGTTCTCAAAAAGGAGATAAAACGAAGCCAAATCAGAAATGCCATTATGGAAGGGCAAAAATGGAAACAAAATGCACAAAAGAAGCTTCCAAACTCCCTTTTTAAGTCACGTTCAGCTCTCCCCTCTCTAAACTGACTTTCGTCTACCCAAAACTCAGAAATGGAGCTACTGTCTTAGGCGCACAAAGGGAGGAAATTTTGGAGGAAGAAAAGCCAAAGAAAGCGTGAGAAAGTGTAAGATTTTCATGCTCTTTCCTCTTGAAACTTCATCTTCCCCTTCTTGCTTCATCTTTCCATGGTTTTAATGTAATTTTTGGTGCTGATTTGGGTCCAGATCAGAGGAGGGAAATTCAAAATTTAAGGAGGAGAAAGAGGGAAGAGGAAGGGCTCTTGAAGGAAGCTTGATTGCAAGGTAGTTTCTCTCCCTTTGATGCTTCTTTTTCTCCTTCTCCTCTTCCATGGTAGGATGTCTCAAACAGAACCATGAAGAGGGAAGAGTTTCTATTTTATAATCCAAAAGAATCCATCAAACTAAGCCATGGGAAGATGGATTATACTAAAGAAATGCATGAAAAACTAGTAAAACTCAAGTTGGAAAAGTGTATGGTGCTTGATTATAAGTTAAAATTTGGGTTGATTCAAGACTTCCCCATCATATGTGAGTGTTTGTTTGAGTTTCTAAGACTCCTTGGGAGCCTCCCAAGTGCTCCATCCATTAAGGAAAAATCCCAAACTCCATGGGTCTTTAATGGAAGCATAACTAGGTCAAGACCCTTAGAGATAGCTAGGGAATGTTTTAAATGGTTCCAAGCTTGGTTTGGGACTTTATATGATAAAAGAAGATAGGAGAAACCCTTGGAAAAAATTTAAAAGCCTTAGGTTGGGAGATGAGGCAATGGCTTTCATAATGTAACCTTATGAAGCAACATGGACCTAGGTTTGTGAAAGTGAGTGTGTGATGGCTTCAAGGACCTTTAATGAGGCCAAGAGGTCTAAATATGGTAAGAGAATGGAACCAAGAATGTTAATTATGATAGTTGCTTCATTAGGTCCTTAATGGAACCATATTGTGACAAATAGACTAAAGTGTAGTCTTAAGAGTGAATTGGATGTCATAATTTATTCCAAGAGTATAATTTAGTGTTGTTTATTGTGAATAGGCTAAAGAAATCCAACCCCACCTCCTTGTGTTTGTGGAACCAAAAAGGAGAAGAAACAAGCAAAGTAAAGCTTGAATTTGCACCAAGGCTCACCACCTTTTCTTGTTGCATATGGTGTCATTGTGTGCTTGCGTGTATGTTTATATGTTTGAGACATGCCACTTGATGCTATGTTGCTATTTTGGTACCAATATGCTTTCTTGAATGCCTTTGAATGGTGGAAATGGCTCATAAGGGTGGGGTAGTGCCAAAAGTCCCTTAATGTGGGTGAAGAGATGCCAAAAGTCTCATGGCATGGGTGAGACAAGGCTAAAAGTCCCTTGGACGGGTGAGACTAAGTCAAAAGTCCCAAAAACCAAGAGTGAGGCAATCCAAAAGTCCTAGAAATGGGGTGAGACCAAACCAAAAGTCCCTAGAGCTCATTCTTATGTTTGACATAAGTTTGTGACACAAAAATGTGAAAGATGAATGCTTCATGGATTGGTTGATTGCATACTTGTACCTTTGACATGTTATATGCCTTGAAAATGTGCTTGAATAGGTGTATGAGCTATTGAGATTCAATGAATATCACCCCCTCCTTTCTCTCATCTCATATGATCTAGGTGGAGTTCAAGATCCAAAGGATGGAAGCCAAGGAGCTTAAATCTCCATCTCTTAGCAAATCTTTCTATTTTGATATACTATGATGACTAGAATGTAAAAGTAGATATGTAAATGTTATTTTTGAGCTATGACACTTTGAACAAGTGTAAAACTATGTAAAGTTAGTGTATCTATCAAGAATAGAGTTTAATGAATAGAATTATGTATTTTGACCACTTGGGAGCCCACTTGTGTATGTCTGTTCATGGAAGTGATATGGTGAATTTGAGTTGCATGAGGGTTCAGACCTTATGAGGGACTTATTTATGCTATATTTATCCTTTCTAAGTTTCTCAAATGTGTGTGGAACAACGGATGGCTCATGTGAACCAAATTTGCTTCTTGTTGGGACTAAAATTGTCATAAACTTGAGCTATGACAAAGTCCGATCAAATGACCTCTTCTTGACTTGAAATTTTGCATGAAACTAGATCTTGCCTAGAGATTTTTGGGAAGCTAAAGATCATGTCATTTGATTGTCTATGGAATTTTCTAGGATTTTTCAAAGTTGGTATCAGAATTTCGGATTTGCACCAGTACTGTTTATTTGGTCAGTTTTGAAATTGTGTCATCCGAGGGGCAAACGTGGTCCAATGGCTACCAAATTCTATAGTTAGAAACTAAGAATTCACAGTGACTTCTAGCAACTAGAAGCACCTCATTTGGAGGTCTGAGCTGAGAGATATGAATTTTTGAATTTCTGGGACAGTAGCAGTAGCACAGCACTACCTAAGTCACTGTTCCATTGAATTTGGGTAGCTAAACGTGCTTTCTATGATCTGAATCTATTTTTACCATAAATTTAACATTCATAGATTTCCAAATTGGTATTATTTTCTTGTATTGTGTTTTTGTGGAATTAATTGGACATTTTCGAAGTTCATAGCAGACACTTGCATCAGTACCAGTAGCTGTCCGAACCTTTACCCATTTTCGCGTGTCAAACGCTTTCTGTGTTATGTTTCATGGCCTGGAAATATTTTTGGCATAAATTAGACATGTTTATATTTCCATAATGGCCAATAATGAATGATTTCAATTTTTCTAGAATTAGTTACGAATTTCGAAACTTCCTCTCAGTAAACTGAACCAGTGGCCCAGACAGCAGCAACCCCAATGGCTTTTCGGATGTCAAATGTTTTCCCTTAATGATTCATGAGCTGGAATTATTTTTTAACATGGGGTGGACATCCAGAGCCTTCTGGAATGGTAAATTTTGTTGGGTTTCAAATTTTGTGGATTTAGTTATGAATTTCCAAACTTGTGACAGAAAAACTAAAATTCTGGCCGAAAATAATAGTGTGAGTTTGATGCTCCCCTTTGACTTCCATGAGTTGTGGGCCAACTTTGGTGATACAAATGAGTTGTATATATGTAATTAAATATGAGAATGTGATGTATGAACTCATATGGTCCGCGTGACACTGAATGAAATTTTCATACGCTACGTAACGCGAAATAAGACATTATTTTAATGTCATCTTCCATTCCCTTTTGTGCAATTGATCATGGGAAACTTAGAAATGATAGGAAGCAAGCTAGAAATATATGGTGTTACAAATTTTGCTATGGGTTTAGAGGGAGGAGAAGGAATAAGAATCCATATCCAGCTCCTTCATTCATATCCATGCACACGCGGGCTGCACAAGACCAGTAACTGAAGGATTTTTTAAGCAGAAACAGAGGAAAGCTCAAGTTGTGAGTCCAAGATGCAGTCTAGGTTTAGAATAATATAGCAGCTCATCACACCATGAAAAGCCACGCTATAAACACATAAGCAGCAGGGAAGCAACATAGCCACGTGAGACTTGAGAAGAAGCGTAAGCTAGAGCTTAAAGAAGAGGCAGCTCGTGTGAAAAGAAGAAACTTTCACATGGGAAGCAAATGAAGAAGAAGCAAGTAAGTAGGTGAGAATGAAGAGAAGATTACATGGAAAATACATGGAGTAACAAATGAAAGAGAAGTCCACGTAAAGTGAAGCCATGAGCTGGAGAGGTTAAAACACGTAAGAAAAATGCAGCACGTGGCATGTGAAAAGGAAAATGGAAGAACAAATACTCAGTTGGGAATGATAGAAGCAAAGCCATGTAATTATTAAAGAGGAGAAGCACGTGAGGGATTAAAAATAATACACTTGGATAGCATCTCATCCATTGATTCAACAGAGATCATCTCTTCCATTCGTCCAAAGACAATTCAGCATTCCAGCCACTATTAATGTATTGATCGACATCATATCAATCCACACCATTCCATGGAATAAAAGCCACACATCTTCACTTGCTTTTGGCTAAGGATTTAAGAAAAGGATGATCCACACATCATCATTAAAAATCCATGTGAGAAGTACATGAAAGGGAGAGGGAATTAGCTTATGCAGAATGCTATGAAGGGCAACCATATATCATCATTCACATAAATTCCATTCATCGAATAAAAATAACATTCCATTCACAAATCAAGAGACCCACATTCACACTCCTTCTGGCGTAGCCTCTCATCCTCCATTCTTATTCCATCTCCACCTCCATTTTATGAGAGCTTGATTCACCTTTGTGGCTAGCTAGGAGGACAACCTTGGAAAAGCTTGAATCCATGGAGATAAATGAATTTTGGCTAAGATTTTCTTATTTTTCTAGCACTCTTCTTCTTTTATATTATCTTGGTTAAGATTGTATTTGATTGGGAATATGTGTTGTCTATAGTTAGTAGCTGGTTAGACACTAATTAGGATACTTTTTGTTGATTAATTGATTGATTAGATACTGAATTTTTCAATTTCCTACAATTATCCATGTATGCAGTCAAGGTGTTTGATGAAATGCATGTGAGAGATTGAGTGTTTGAATATCTAATTTGAGGGTTCCTTGGAGTTTAATTAGTTAATTCAATATCCTAAGGTGAAAATTTAGAGGCTAATTAATTGATTAATCACTCATCTAAATGTTTAAAGATCTTAATCACAAGATTAGTAATTTAATGGGAGTTGAGGTATCAATTAACATCAAATTACTAGTTTCTTGAATCTTGAGTGGTAATTCAAGATCCCTTGCCAATGAACACAATTAGGGACTCTTAAACCAAAATTAATCACAATTGAATTAGAATAAGGATAGTGGATACCAAGGGATGAATCCAAAGTTAGTCACAAGTCTATCATTCACCCATTAGTTTATGTAATTAGGAACTTTATTTCAGTTAATTTTTAGTTAGTTTAATTTGATCAAACCCCCTAAATTAGATAGTTTTAGGATCCTCTAATACTTAGAAAACCCAATTAAACATTGAATTCTATTTCTAAGGGAGATGACCTAGGTTGTACCACTAAATATAAAATTTAATCCAATCTAGTTTTATTTTGAGGGTTGTGCGACACGATCCTCTCAAAATTTGGCGTCGTTGCCGAGGACTTGGATTTTCAATTGTTTGAAAAGGATTTCTAAGTGTTTTTGTTTTGTTTTAGCTCTATTTTGGTTTGATTTTTCCCTTATTATGAACTTGGATTTTTGTAATTTTAGTGTTATGCGTCAATTGGTCTACTTGTTGGAATTTTTGTTTGAAGCGCCTAGAAAATTCTCAAACTTTGTTTTTCAAGGTTTTTAGGTGTTTTGAGCAAAAATAATAGCAACACTATTTGGTACACCATTTTTTGCCCAAATTCTAACGTTTGAGGCACTTTTTCTAATTTTTTAGTATTTTCTCGATTTTTTTAAAGGAATTTTTCAATTTTTTTAGATTTAATTTCTTTATTTTTTGTGAGTTCATTTTGTATGATTAACCTCTATTTTGGAGTGTTTTTTAGTGTTAGGAAGTTCTTAGCTTCATTGAATTTTACTTTATTAAATTAGAATTAATTTGTTATAATTTGTTAGTGACTTCTCTTGTGCTTAAATATATTGTACTTCTCATATTTTTCATTTAAATGGCTCATTATTATTCTAATCAAGATGTTTATGATTCTTGTGCAAATGATTGGATTTCCCAGCAATTGGATGAAGTTAGGTCAATGCTTCATGGCATTCTTGAAAGACAAAGACAAACACAACAAAGCCAACAATACTAATAATTCAAACCATCATACTATAATCCATATGAGATTCACCCTAATTACCACCATCATTATAAGCCATACCATAACTTCCATGTGCAAGAGCCAGAGTATCATTCCTATAACTATCATGAGGGATACATGCAATAGGAGCCCTAAAGGGAACCAAGTTGGGAAGACAGGAGGATGCATGCAATCTTCAACTCCAACGGGAAACTGAACAGTTACATCTTTAAAATCAACAAAGGATTGATAACCTCATGAAGGATTTAGGAGTTCAAATGAATCAACCGACTTCAAGTGCTATTGAATTGAGAGAAGAGCAATTCAGAAGAGAATATATAGAGGAGGAAGAGTCCTATTCATTGGGTAAAATACTTCCATCTTCTAATACATTGCAATTTGTTGGAACTAATTCTAGTATACTTGATAGCACTGAGACTATTAATGCATATGATTATGTTGATTCTGAATTACATGATGATGATGATGTAGATAAGGAAATTATTGTTGAATCTCCTAATTTGATTAATTATGGTAACTTATTGAGCAAAACTTATACTTCTTGTGACGCTAAGGGATCTTTGTGTACTCATGCACTTGGTATTTCTACACCTAGCTGTGACCACAGTGATGAATTCATTTCTGAGCCTGTTAATGATGATTCTATTGAGTTTAGGGTAGTAGATAAGTGTGGGGTGACTTGTTATGTGATGATGTGACTAATGAAACAGTGAATGTAGCATGTGATAATGATATAGATAGTGAAATTGTTGAATAGCTTGTTGTTGATGAATCAAACTCTACTTTGAAATGCTTATGTGATGATTTACATACAGGTCCTGTATGTGTTGAGATTGATGAGTTTTTAAAGTCTGATAAGTCTGTTGAATCCATGAATTCCTTTGTTTGTACTGAAATTATTGATAAGATTGATTCTACTAATCATACTAGTGTTCATGAGAGTATGCATAGTGATAGTGCTGATATTAAAAATCCTATTGATACTTATGCTATTATTAATACTAGTAAGAGACTAGATTTCACTGTTGATTATTGTTTAGAATCTTTGGAGCCTACTAATGTCTCTTTGGTCAGGGAAGAAATTGTTTCTTTTGCTAAGAGTCTAGAACAAATTCTTGAAGTTAGTGAGCTAGTTCCCAACAAGCCACAGACTCCCTTAACTGAGATTAAGTAATTTCCAGATACCTTGAACTTAAAAGACTATGAGAAGTTGCAATTAGATTCTTCTGTTAATGCAATAACTCTTACCAATGAGAGTCCAGTAGATTTTATTGGTTTTGATAGATATCTAGGGAATTTAATGTTTGATGCATATAAAATTGATTTCAAATTTTTTTTCTTTAGTTTTGAATTTCCTAAATTTGATTTTTATTTCTTTACTACTTTTGAATATGCTAAATATGACTTTCCAAAACTACTGATGGTTGAGGAAATCCATGAATCAACATTGCATGATCAATTCAAATGCTTTAAAGTGGTTAGACTTAAAGTTGTTCAATTGAAAAGGAATAAAGTAGTTTTGATTTTGGTTTTTGATACTTATGATTAGTTGATCTTTGATATAGTTCTTTTTAGTTTAAGATTTAGTTTTCTTTTCTTTTTTTGCATTACTGTTTGCTTTGTTTTTGTTTGATAAGTAATAAAAGGTCGCTAACCAACTACATGGAAATTTAAGCCACCCTTGAGATCTTCGATTCAAGTTCATCCGATTGTACACTCTCTTTTCACTCTTTTTAAATTGTATTGTTTATCTATTTACTAGATTGTGTGCTGGCATTAAGGACAATGAAATATTTAAGTGTAGTGAAGGGGGGGAGCTATTTCATTCCATTTCATCTTTTGAAAAATGTTAAGAAATTTTTTTTGAAAAATAGCATTTTTTTTTTCAAATTTTTTGTGGAATTTGCAAGTTAAGATGATTATAGCTTGGACTTTGACGTGATAAGTGATGGATCTTGTGTCTTGATTCAAGTGAATTGGCAATGAATTTGATTTTAATGAATTATTTGATAGCCATTAGCTGGTGAGAAATTGAGCCTTAATTATTCATTTCTAGTGTGTATTCACCTATCATTGCTTTCACTCTAGAACTTGTCTTGATTCTTTGTTGAGACCACATTTGCATTTGCATGTATGAAAATGATAAGGCATTCCTT
Source organism: Erythrophleum ivorense (assembly GCA_026724425.1). Lineage (NCBI taxonomy): Eukaryota > Viridiplantae > Streptophyta > Magnoliopsida > Fabales > Fabaceae > Erythrophleum > Erythrophleum ivorense. The sequence goes on along the minus strand of JAIUCV010000678.1, from coordinate 60,696 downwards.
TCTATTGTAGCTAGTGACCAAAAAGCCAACCTTGACATGCATTTTATCCATTGTTTAGCCACTTTGGACCTTATTTTATCTTCTTGTTGACCTATAGCCATTAAAAATGCATCCCACCTTGTTTTAAGATACCTTAGGGATTTCAAGGAGCATTACATCAATTAGGATGGGAATATGTATGTCTTACATCAAGTTAGGCCATTGTTATTAAAAAAATTAAGGAAAATGTACAAAGTTAAAGAAAAGAAAAGATGGAAAAGCTAAAGAAAAGCAATGAAAAGAAAGAGAAAAAAAAGAGGAAAAGCAATTGAAAATCAAAAGAAAGAAGTCTTTTGAATTAAGTTTATAGCTGCTTATGCTTGTTGGAATAAGGCCTTGAATGCACATTCTTCCTTATCCTTAATCTCCATTAATTGCTTTTGAAGTCCTAAGGTATCCAACTATTATTTGTTTTCCCTTGTTCTTATATCCATTTATTTCATTCCCTAGCCCCATTACAACCTTGAATAAAGTCCTTTTGATTTATGCATAGCATTTGGCATGGGTGGTGGAGACTTAGAAGCTAGACAAGCTTATGGTAGTGAACTTTGATAGGTGAAGTTTGAGTGAAACACATTGCCTAAACACTTGAGAGTTGAGAGTAAACATTAACCTATGTGAGGGGCTATGCATTTCAATTCATTCTTTTCAAATGAAATTGCCATGGAACTTATTTCTCTTGGTGCAAGTGACGTTAGCTTTGATTGTTGAAGTGATGAAAAGTTGTGATTAGCCTCTAGCTTGTGATTTTTACACTTCCTTTTTCATTTTCATTTTTCCACTTGTCATTCTACTAGTCTTTCTTTAAGATTTTGAGCTTTGCCCAGGAGTGCAAAGGTTTAAGTGTGGGGGGAATTTGATGAATGCTAATTTTCATATACTTTATTCCCTCAATTTTGGCACTTTAATAATTGAATATGGCTTATTGCATTTTATTAAGTGGAATTTGATTTTAATTAGCCCTTTTCCACATTTTAGGAATTAATTTGCAAATGATTGGTTTTTAGTACTTAAATTTCTTTTAGAATAAGTCTGCAAATGTTTTTACTTAATAGTTTACATTCTTTGTATGCATATTCAATTGGGATTTCTCAATTTCATGCATGGATTGGGCTAGCACACACGAAGGTTGCATGTGCTCTAGACTTACCCACACACACATGCATGTAAACACAAGAAGGCAGCCTCCAAACACCATACACGAAACATATGAATAGCTCCTCCAAGTAGCTACATTCATGCATTCACGGGGCCCACATGGTTATTACACACTTTACATGGTCACCCATACAAGCACCAACTTCATACACTCCCATGTCCTTTCACACTGTAGTACACCCATTTGAAGCTTCACACAAAAACGTAGTTGCATACTAACACGTGAATGGACTTGAGAATGTGAAGCAGAGCAGAGATGAGCCATGAGTTTGATGGAATGCTACGGGCTTGTGAAGTTGTTAGGGGAGAGAAAGAAACACGTGGATGAGAAGAACGTGCATGTGGAGAGAAGAAAAGCTACGGGTTCAAAAGTAAGTAGCTATATGAAGCATGGTTATGACAAAAGCAAGTAGCAAAGCATATGAATGAAAAGAAGAAGTAAGCAAGTAACGTGGCTAAAACAAAAGAGAAAAATAGCACGAAGAAGCCATGATTTTGTGCAGAAGAGAAAGAGAAGGAAGCAGCCTCTGTTTTGGAGACCTGGACAAAGAAGGAAAAGCAGTTGTAACATGCAGAATCTTTATGTGGATAGCTATGGGAAAAGAGAAGAAGCTTGCGAGAAAAGATACGGGCTAGACTTCTCTTAATGTCACACATCATTTCTTATGGAGAGAAGGGATACAAATGGGTTAGTAAGGAGCAGAACATGGAATAAGCAGTAGAAGAAGAAGACTTGAGCTTGGATGCATGAAGCAAGAAGAAAATGGCAACACATGATGAGGGGAGCCAACTTGAAAAAAAAAAGTAAAAGAAGATATGTGAAAAAGGAGCTTGGTTCTGACATGAAGAAGCTGGAAACAGCCACGTGGAAATTACATAAAGAGCAGCTACATGAGGAAGAACAATGAATGAAGAAGCTACAGAAGGAGAATCACACGAGCAAGGAGTAGCTGCGGGTTATGAGATGCCAAGTCAACTCACGTGAGGAATAAATGAAGCTTAAATACAATCATGGCAAGTAGAAAGGAGTAGCACATGAAGAATATTAATGAAGCACGTGGAATGAAGGAACACCATCCATTCAATCATTTTATCAATCCATCTCAAGCATCCATTAGGGAGAGAGCATTATTAATCCATTCCATTATGAACCCAATCCATTCATTCCACGCTACACTCCATTTGCATACACAAAACATGCTCTTTCGTCCATTCCACGCTGTAGCCATCCTCCATTCCCATTCCATCTCCACCTCCATTCCATCAGAGCTTGATTCACCTTTGTGGCTAGCTAGAAGGACAACCTTGGCGAAGCTTGAATCCATAGAGATAAACCTAAGATTTTCTTATTTTTTCAGCACTTTTCTTCTCTTATATTATCTTGGTTAAGATTGTATTTGATTAGGAATATATGTTGTCTAAAGTTGGTGGCTAGTTAGACACTAATTAGGATACTTTTTGTTGATTAATTGATTAGATTAAACACTAAATTTTTCATTATTCTCTAATTTTCCATGTATGCCATCAAGGTGTTCGATGAAATGCATGAGTGAGATTGTGTGCGCGATTGTTTGAGTTGAGGATTCTTTTGAGTTTAATTAGTTAATTAAACATCTTAGGGTAATAATTCAGAGGCTAATTAATCGATTAATCAATCAAATTGAAGTGTTCATTGATCCTAATGACAAGAGTTAACGATTGAATGCGGGATTAAGGTTTCAATGCAACATTACTTTGTTAATCTCTTGATTCTTGAGTGGTAACTTAAGATACATTGTTATGAGCACAATTATGGATTCTTATACCAGAATTAATCACAATAGAATTAGGATAAGGATAGTAGATACTAAGGGATGAATCTAAAGCTAGTCACATGTCTATCATTCAACCATAATTCATACAATTAGGTAATTAGTCATTTTAATTCAATTTCATTTCAGTTAGTTTAATTAGACAAAAAACCCCCTTAATTTAGGCAGTTCTAGGATCCTTTAATACTTAGAAAACCTAATTAAACATTGAATTCCATTTCCAAGGGAAATGACCTAGGTTATACCACTAACTATAAAATTTAATCTAACCTTGGGTGTCATACGCCCTGGTGTTTCACCTTAGGGAACTTTTGGTGTTATTTGTAAAAAAGAAAGGTAGTAGCTTAAGATTATGTATAGATTATAGAGAACTAAATAAAGTTACCATTAAGAATAAATATCCTCTCCCTAGATTAGGTAACTTGTTAGACTAGTTAGCTAAGGCATTTGTATTTTCCAAGATAGATCTTAGATTTAGGTACCACCAGCTGAGAGTAAGAACTGAAGATATCTGGAAGATGGCCTTCAGAACTAGATATAAGTATTATGAGTTCCTAGTAATGCCATTTGGACTAACAAATATGCCTACGATGTTTATGGATTATATAAACAGGGTATTCAGATTGTATCTAGATAAGTTTATGGTGGTCTTTATTGATAATATTTTAGTGTATTCCAGATCTTTTGAGGAGCACAAGAGACATTTGAAACTAGTTCTAAAAACCTTGAAAGATAAAAGGTTGTATGCCAAACTTAGTAAATGTGAGTTTTGGCTAATCGAGGTGAGATTCTTAGGTCATGTGATATCACAGGCGAAGGTTGCAGTTGATCTTTATAAAGTAAAAGTTATGTTATAGTAGGATAGACCTAAAACCATCACCAAGGTTAAGAGTTTCCTAGGTTTGGCAGGGTACTATAAACTATTTATTTAACTCTTTTCTCAGATAGCCTTACCACTGATGAGGCTGACTAGAAAAGAGATACATTTCATGTGGGACAATAGATGTGAGAGGAGTTTCTAGGAGTTGAAACTCCTGTTGACCACTACTCCTATACTGATTATCCTTGACCCTAGTAAATTATTTGTGGTTTATAATGATGTCTTGAGAAAAAGGGTTAGGAATATATGTTGATATAACAGGATAGAGTAGTGGCATATGCCTTTAGGTAGTTGAGGCCTTATGAAGAGAATTATTTCACACATAACCTAGAGTTAGCTGTAGTAGTGTTTACCCTTAAAATCTAGAGGCATTACTCGTATGGTGCTACCTTAGAAATCTATAATGACTACAATAGTCTGAAATACTTGTTTGATTAGAAGGAACTAAATATGAGACGGAGGAAATAGATAGAATTCCTAAAAGATTATGACTATACCTTAAAGTATCATCCAAGCAAAGCCAATGTGGTGGCTGATGCCTTGAGTAGGAAGTGTAACACCATAATTTCTTAGCTCATCTTATGCAATTTTTATACCTCATGCCATGTACTTCATAAGAATTATAAGAAGTGGCATATAAAATATTGATTATTTTAGAGTTACATCGTGTCTGAAAATTTCCTTCGATGTCTCATGTAATATCATAAATTCTAGCTCATTTCATGACACTCATGTGCTTCACATCATTAAATTCCATAAGGGAAGTAGAAAAGCCTATTAAAATAATATTTTATTGTGCTACATCGTGTATAAAAATTTCATTTGATTTCACGTGGACCGTGTGGGCTCATACTATATATTCTCATATTTAATTACATCAATACAACTTTTTTGCATAATTAAATCATGCCCACAACTCATGGAAATCAAAGAAGAGCTCAAAACAATCAAGTGTAATTTCGGCCAAAATTGGCCCCATTTCTAACCAAATTTTGGAAAATCATAACTAATTCTAGAAAACTCAAAATCACACATTCTTGGCTATTATAGAAAGCTACAGATATCTACTTCACACTAAAAATATGCCCAGACCATAAAATCTATCACAAAGGGCATTTAACATCCAAAAAGGTCCAAAGGTCAAACTGCCTCCTGATGCTGTCACAAATTCTGCGGCAAAATTTGAAAACATCCAATTAATTTAAAAAAAATCCAATCTATGCAGATGATATCAATCTAGAAATATATGGATGTTAGAAAGAGGGAAAAAATATTTCTAGACCAACTCAGGCAATCCAAATCTCGAAATTCAATATAACAGTAACTCAGGTTGGGTAAGGGTACTGATTCTAGACAGAATGTTGAAAAATTCATATCTCCCTCTCTAGACCTCCAAATGAGGTTCTTCTAGTTGTCAAGAGTCACTATGAATGTCTAGTTTATCTGTAAAACATTTCATGACAATTAGAAATCATTTGGATCCTATGTGACAGAATTCATTTTCGGACCAAATGAATAGTGTAGCAGACCAAAACTAGAAAAATTGCCAACTTTGAAAATTCATCAAATATTCTGTAGACCTCCAAAAGTTATGATCTTTATCTTCCTAGAAAGATCTCAATAAGCTCTAAATTTATGCCAAATCTCAGACTAAGAAGAGCTCATTTGACTAAAAAGTGATATAGGGTTCCATTATTGTCATTTTTGGCTCCATATGGGGCACCAAAGTGACAAAATAGTTTTCCCTTAGTCTTGGCACCTTTTGGGCAAGTCTAAAAGCACACTTAGGACTCGTGTGAGCTGCCCAAATGGCCCCAAACCTCATACATCCCATTTTGGCCTTTTCATCCACACATATGCACATTTCCATACTAACATTCAAGAAGCTACATTGACATAAGAAGCTTATTTTGCATTCTAGTATTCACATGTCATAATCTCTCACTTATACATAATACATCAACATATTTATACATGTTTATGAATTCATAAGACATATACATTCATGAATTTCAACATATGCCATTCTTGTAGCCTTAAAGTTACAAAATTCAAACACTTTCATGTCATCCTCTCATGTCTCATGTGCTTGGCTTCCATTCTCTTACTCTCTTGGTCCACCTAGCATGTTAGAGCATTGGAGAGGAGGGGATGAGATTCAAAGAATCCCAATAGTTCATCTCTCATTCAATCATACATAATGGATGCAAACAAGTCTCATAATTACATGTATGGTCATGTAGACATGTGCAAGTACTCAAGAAGCATTTTCATCATTTAAGAAAGTCATACATAGCATACAAAGGCTTGCCAAGCAAGTGGATTGGTCTCACCCAATTTCTTGTGGATATTGGACTTGCCTCACCCATTCTTTAAGAGATTCTTGGACTTAACCATACTCTTGGGAGCCCATCTTGCTTTTGGGAGACTCTTTGCTTTGCTCAACCAATCTCAAGGGTTCTTGACTCATCCTCACCATAGCTAAGGGTTCTTGGCCTCACCACACTCAAGCAAACCCAAGCACACATCAAGAACATCATATAAACATAATATGTCATCATAAAATCATGGCATAGGAATTCATGGCTTGAAAATACACATACATACATTCTAAGACAAGTAAGCACACATTCATGCATAAGAGAAGGTGGAAAGAGCTACCTTGCACACAATCACGCACTTTTTCTCTTGAAAATCCTTTCCTTGCTTTGGCCACACACCCACAAAAGTGTGGGGAAAGTTTCTCTTAGCCTAACACAATTTATGGAAGCCAATTAGGTTCATGAAATAATTTCTAAGGCCACACAATTAGCTTAGACACTAGGTTGTTCTATAAACCCCATTATGGTCCATAAATGCACCTAAAGAAGCAACACCCCTCAAATAAATTGTTGGCCCTATTCTTTCCTTTAAAATATGATTCTTGACTCTTTTTAAGCCTCCTGGAGTCATCACACAATTAAAACAAAGAGCCTAACATCATGTTGCTTCTTTAGGTCATAATATGGAACCTAAGGCACCAAATCACTTTCTATGAGTTCTAAATTTTTTCCAAGGCCTCTTCTCATATTCATTCATCATATATGACACAAAAATGGGTTTGGAAAAATTTAAAACTCTCCCTAGCTACTCCATCCATGCTTGGCCGAGACTATGCCCTTTTTTTGCCTCCTTGGAATTCTCTTTGTTTTCTTGAAGGAAAAAGCATATGGGGAGCATCTTAGGGATCTTAGGAGCTCATTTAAAATTTTAATTAGGCTTAGGAATTATCATATGAAATCAGATTTTGGAATGTGCACACAAAACCCTAGAATTTGTATCTTTAAATATAATGGCTTTTTGATAATTTTCTTTACATATTCTTAATCTCCACACCCTTTTTCCTTAGATTCATGCTTGTTTCTGCCTAAAAATCATCTCCTCCTAGGGTTTTCTCAAGTAGGGCGAAATGGTGGAGAAGGGAACTAAAGATGACAACCATAGGAAGAGAAATTACCTTGTTTTCTTACTTTTTCTCACTTGAATCTTGTGTTCATTGAGCTCCTCTCTTCAAATCCTAATTTTCCCTTGAATTTCTCCCTTGAATCAGGTTTATAAACTCTATTTTAATCAAAGGAAATCAAGGAGAAGGGAGGAGAGGAGGTGTGGATAAAAAAAAAACATGAAATACAACCATAAAAACATACCTTTAGCTTGGGATTTTTTCTCCTTCTCTTCTTCCCTTGGTGCACCCAAAACCCTAGCTCTCTCCTCTGAAATTATGCAGAATTTTCTGATTCCAAATGGGGGAGAAAGTAGGGCGCCACCTATATATAGGTGTAGGAAAATTATTTTTTCAAAAATTTTAATTTTACCTTTCGTACTTTGCATTTTTATTTCTCCTTCGTTTTAGCTCCTTTTTGAGAACTATCTTTTCCATTATGAAATTTAGGTTCCCAATTAGATAAAATGCCTTTGAAATTACTCAAATTAGAGCTAAGACCTTCCCGAACGAATCTATCAAATTTCGAGCACACTGACGTTAGAAAACATCCACCAGAGGGGTTTTAGCTGTCTTGAGGCTTTTATGGTTTTTATGGCCTCTAAGAACCCTAGGGAACTCAAAGCTTTTATTTAAAAAGCCCTCCTAAGTGAATTCCAAAATTTGCTCAAAATTACGAAAATGTCATTACGTTTTGTAAGCTTTTTGTAAAAAATTGTTTCTTCATTCTAGCTCTATTTTTTTTTCTATCTGAGTTTGGGATTCTTATTTTTTGGAGTCTAGAATGCTTCATAAATTTTTTGGGACCTTAACTACATCATTTTGGGGGACTTCCTTTTATATCTAGTGAGTTTCATTCGTTTACGAAGAAACCGTACGTTATGTTTCTCACGTTTTCTCTTAATTTCAGAAAATCGAATGTTACATCTCATGGACCATGTGAGCTCATGTATCACATTCTCATATTTAATTACATAGATACAACTCATTTCCATCCTCAAAATTGACCTAGAGCTCATGCAAAGCAAGGGAGTACATAAAATTCATATATGCATTTTTTGGCCAGAATTTTGCCTTTTCTGTCACAAATTTTGAAAAATCATAAATAATAATAGAAAAATCAAAATCATGTATTATTTGTCATTATAGAAAGCTACACATGTCTAATTTATGTTAAAAATATGTTTAGACCATGAAACATAACACATAAGACGTTTGAAATTTGAAAAGGTGCAGGGGTCTGGCTAGCTACTAGTACTGTCACAACTTTCTATTACAAATTTTAAAAATGTCCAATTAATTCCAAAAAAATTCAATTCATACAAATGATACCAAAATGAAAAGCTAAAAATGTTAGCTAGAGGGAAAAAATAACTGTAACTAGTTTAGGCACACCTAGACCTCAAAACACAATCAAATAGTACCTGAGGTCAATTTGAGTTCCTGATACTAGATAGAATCTTTAAAAATTTATATCTCCCTCTCTAGATAGTAAAATGAGGTTCTTCTAATTGGCACAAGTCGCTAAGAATGTATAATTTCTTTTTATAAAATTTTGTGGCAATTGAATATCATTTGAGCACTAAGTGATAGAATTTATTTTCGGACCAGTATGAATAGTAACCTGACCAAAATCAAAATTTTTTCCAACTTTAAAAATTTATCAAATATTCTATAGACCTCTGAAAATTCTACACTTTAGCTTCTTAAAAAGCTATTAAGAAGCTCTAATTGCATGCCAATTCTCAGATCAAGAAGAACTCATTTGGATAAAAAGTCGTATAGGTTTCCAATATGGTCAATTTTTACTCCATATAGGATACCAAAGTGTCCAAATGATTTTCTTTGATGTTTGGTACCTCTTGGGCAAGTCTAAAAGTATGAATATGACTTATATGAGCTGCCCAAGTGGTCTTAAACTTTGTTCATCTCAATTTTGCCATTCTACTTCTACTTATACACAATTGCATCAAACTTTCAAGAAGCAAAAATTGCTATTACATGCTCAATATACATTCTAATGGTCACATAACATAATCTCTTATTTATACAATACATATTAATAGAATTACATATGTCCAAGAGGTCATAGGTCATATACAATAATAGGTTACAATATTGCCACTTAAATGGCCTTAAAGAAGCATATTCCATGCACTTTGGTGGCATATTCTCATCTTTCAAAAGGTTGGCTTCCATTTCCTTGTTCCCTTTGTCCACTTAGCATGTTAGAATATTGGAGAGGAGGGAATGAGATTTAAAGAATCCCAATAGCTCATCTCCCTTTCAATCACACATAAAAGATGCAAAACCAATCTTAAAAATGCATGCATGGGCATATTTCATAACATGAATATTCAAGAAGCAATCTTAGCATTTGAAAAATTCACACATAGCATACATAGGCTTGCCAAGCATGTGGATTAGCCTCACCCATTCACTTGTAGATTTTGGACTTCCCTTACCCATTCTTTAAAAGGTTCTTGGACTCAACCTTGCTCTTAGAAGTCAACCTCACTTTTAGGAGACTCTTTACTTTATCTCAACTACCTTTAAGGGTTCTTGGCTCATCCTCACCATGGTTAAGGGTTCTTGGCCTCACCACACTCAAGCAAATCAAGTCAAGCATCTTAAACATCATTTAGAAAATATAATGGATCATCATGGTACCATGGCATATGAAATTATGGTAAAATACGTTTCATAGCTTAAAACACACATACACACATTCAAAGACAAGCCAAGCATACATTCATGCATGAGAGAAGGAGGAGTGAGCTACCTTGGAAGCAAGCACACACTTTTTCTCTTGAATTTCCTCTCCCTTCTTCGGCCTCACACACACAAAGGTGTGGGAATGATTTCTCTTGGCCTAAACACAATTTATGGAAGCCAATTAAGTTCATGGAATTAATTCTAAGGCCAGACAATCTCCTCACACACTAACTTAACCTATAAACAACTTTATGGCTCCAAAAATGCACCTAATAAAGCAACACCCATCAAATAATTTTTAAGCTCCATTATTTCCTTTCATATATAATTCTTGACTCCTTTTAAGTCTCTTAGAGTCATCACATAATTAAAATAAAAGAGCCTAACTATATGTTGCTTCTTTAGGTTATTTTATGGAACATATAAGGCCAACTCACTTTCTATGGTTTCTAATTTTTTTCCAAGGCCTCCCCTCATCTTCACTCATCATATATGACTCAAAAATGGGTTTAGAAAAATTTGAAACTCTCTCTAGGCATGCAAACCCCTCTTGGCCGAACCTAGGAAGCATTTTGCTCTCCATGGACGTTGCTTTGTTTTCTTGATGGAGGAAGCACATGGGGAGAATTCTAGGGATCTTAGGAGTTCATTTAAACTCTCATTTAGGCATAGAAATTAAGGTATTAAATCAGATTTTGCAAGGAACATATGACACCCTAGAATTTGCATCTTGAATTTCCATGGTTATTTGTTAATTCTCTTTGCATATTCTAATTCTCCACACCCTTTTTCCTAAGAATCACCCTTGGTTCTACCTAACAACCAAGCCTTTCTATGACTTCTTGAGTGGGGCAAACCATAGGGAGAAGAGGAGCAAGGGGGTAGCGACCATGGATGAAGAAATTACCTTATTTTTCTTTATTTTATCACTTTAATCTTGTCTTCTTTGGCCTGCTCTCTTCAAATCCGAATTTTTCCCTTAATTTCTTCCTTAAAATAGATTTATAAACTTCATTATAATCATAGGAAACAAAGGAGAATGGAGGAGAAGAGGTTTGGAAAGAAGAAAGCATGAAAAACTACCAAAATTTCATACCTTCAAGCCTTGATTTCTCCTCCTCTTCTTCTTCCCCTTGTGCACTACTCTCCCAGGGTTTCTTCTCTAGTTTAGGGCAGAAAAATATGAGGCTAAGTGAAAACATCCACCAGAGGAGTTTTAACTATCCTGGGGCTTTCCATGGTTTTCAGGGTCTCTGAGAACCCTAAAAAACTTAAAAATTTCATTTAAAAAGCCCTTATGTATGAATTCCAAAATTTGCTCAAAATTACAAAAATACCATTACGTTTCGTAAGTTTTTCGTAAGAAATTGTTTGTTCATTCTAGCTTCATTTTTCCTTCTATCTGAGCTTGGAATTCTCATTTTTAGGAGTCTAGAATGTTACTCAAAATTTTCAGAACCTTAACTAATTCATTTCGAGAGACTTACTTTAAAAACATGTCTATTTTCATCGTTTAACGAAAACCAAACATTATAGGATGTCCATCCATGCAGTCCATATGATGATTAGGGCATAAGAACTCAGAAAAATTTAGAAATATAGACTTCTCTTGCCAGGTGGTATCAGGTAGAGTATATCTGAGTGAAACCTAAATTGAAAACTTAAATTATAGATGCCCAGAGAAAGGATGAGTTCTCGAGATAGGTCAAGAGTGAGATTTCCTAAGGTAGAACCTCAGATTTTAAGGTGTCTAAGGATGGTATGATAGTATGCCAGGATAGAATTTGCGTGCTTAATTAGACGAAGTTGAGAGAAAGTATTTTAGAAAAGGCACACAAGAGTAAGTATACTATCCACCCAGGTGCCACCAAGATGTACTAGGACTTGAAAGGAACTTTCTGGTGGCTAGGAATGAAAAGTGATAGCCAATTATGTGGTTAGATGCCTAATGTATTAAAGGGTAAAGATAGAACATCAAAGACTAGTTGGGTTGCTACAACCCCTAGATATCCCTGAGTGGAAGTGGGATAGTATAGCCATAGATTTTATCATGGGGTTACCTAGGATATCCTTTAAACACAATGCTATATGGGTAGTTGTAAATAGACTGATGAAGTCTATACACATTTTAGCTATCAGGGCTAGTCACACACTAGATAAATTAGCCCAATTTTATATAAGAGATAGTATAGTTTCATGGAGTACCCAGTAGCATAATATCAGATAGAGACCCCAGGTTCACATAGAACTTCTAGAGGTCATTATAGCATGCCTTAGGGACTAGGTTGCGGTTCAGTACTACATATCATTGCCAAACAAATAGTCAAACTGAGAGAACCATTCAGACCCTGGAAGACATGTTGAGGGCACGTGGGTTAGAGATGAGGGGTAAATGGGATGCATATTTGCCATTAGTGGAGTTTGCATATAATAATAGTTGCTATTCCAGTATTCAGATGGGCCCTTATAAGGCTTTGTATGGGAGAAAATGTAGGTCCCTTCTGTGTTAGGTTGAGTTAGGTAAGAGGAGTCTGATAGGACTTGAGATTGTGGACCAAACCACTAGGCAAGTAAAATTGATTAGAAAGAAACTCCTCACAGCCTAAAGTAGATAGAAAAGCTATGTGGATAAGAAAAAAAAAGTCGTTAAAGTTTGAGATTGGAGACCATGTATTCATTTGGGTGTGTCTAGTGACTAGGGTAGATCGGTCTAGTGAGGTAAGGAAACTCAGTCTTAAGTATATTGGTCCATTGGAGATTCTTGAGAAAATTAGACCTGTGGCTTACTGTATAGGCCTACCTCCTAACCTAGCCTAGATTCACAATATTTTTCACATCTCCTAGTTGAAAATGTACTTACCCGATCCCTCACATATCATAGAATATAAGCATGTTCAATTGCAAGAAAATCATTCCTATGTAGTGACATTAAAGAAAATTGTGGATGCTAAGCTTAAACAGCTGAAGAGCAAGAATATTCCCCTGGTGAAAGTGGTTTGGAGGGGTCATACATCTGAAGAGGCAACCTGGGAACTGGAGGAAGAGAAGAGAATCAAGTATCCAAAGCTATTCCCTTGAGGCAGGTATTTAAATTTTAAAGACAAAGTTTTATTTAAGGGGGGAGAAATGTAATATCCGATTTTCATTAAAACGTTAGAAATAATCCAGTATAAAAGTAATCCCCTAAAATAAATAAGTTAAGGTTCGATAAAATTTGAGTGATGTTTTAGACTCTTAAGAATGAGAATCTAAGGCTCAGGGTGCTCAGAAAATAGGACTAGAATAATGAATAAAAATGGAACAAAAATGAGTATTAACATAATGGCAATTTTGTAAATTCGTGCAATTTTTAGAAAACTCATAGGAAGAATTTTTAAATAGAAAAATTGAGTTGCTCAAGGTTCTTAGAGGTCCTAAAAACCCTAGGAATCCCTGAACTGGTTTAAACCCCTTCCGGTGTACATTTTTTGAACGTTAGTTAACCCAAACTTTGACCTTTTCATTCAGGAAGGTTTTAAATCCAAATTGGGTGATTCCAAAACCATTTATAAGTTAGTAGACTTAAGTGTTATGATGGAAAGGAATATTCTCGAAAAGAAGCTAAAATGAGCCTAAAATGAAAAAGCCACATAAAGGGACATAAAAGGCATTTTTAAGAAATAATTTTTAAGAACCTTCTTCATATAAGTGGCATCCCATTTCTTCTCCCTTCTAACGAACTCACTTTCTACCCAAAACAGAGAGGAAGACCAAGGAGGAGAGATATACAAAAGAAGGGGAAGAAGAGGAAGAAAAACAAAGAGAAAGGTAAGGAAAATGAAGGCTTTTCATGGTTCTTCCTTTAGTAATTATATTCTCCTCCTTTTCATGGTTCTTCCTTTAGTAATTCTATTCTCGTCTTTCCCACCTTTTCTTCCATAATTTTGGTTATTCATGTGGGGCTATTTTGGGTCTAGTTCAGAAGGAGAAAGATAGAGTTTGAAGGAGTGGAGCATACTATGACAACCTTATCTTCTAATCATTGTAATTATGGTTAAATATACAATTAATAATTGATGATCAAGGTTTGGAGTCATTACAATTTATCACATTATGAAAATATGAGAAAATTTGAATCTTAATGTTAGGGTCATCACTATACAACCACAAACAAAACAAAAATATATGAAAGACATCATACTACCATGAGGGGTTTATGATTCATCCATCCATCAGTTTCAACACTGAAAAACCTCCCATAAGTATTCTCACATCATTTCTTAACATTAACATTGAAGAAAAGGGGGTTTCTAGGCTAAAGGTATGAATTTAGGGACTTGCGCCGTAGCCTATACCTTCCCTGCCACGGCTGAGTTGCTCTCTAGAATTACTGGGAAAATTTCACAATCGCCGAGGAGACTTGGACCCTCGCTGCGGCTGACCTACATGGCGCTGCGACGGAAATGCCTCCTGGACCTACTATTCTCAACCCCATAATTCTATCCTCAGCGTAATAAGTTTGCGATGTGACAAGTTTTGCTACTATGCAACCCTTTATTAATTTCCATGACTCGCACCACGGTAGGACATACTGCGCTGCAGCGAGTTTCGGTTCTGTTACCCTCCTGGGCGATTTTTTTCGCTTTGCGCCGTGGTGAGATTTCTCAAGCCGCGGCACTCCTCGCCACTGTCACTCCCCAGACTAATTTTCTTCTCTTGCACTGCGACAAGATGCGTTATGCCGCAGTGCCCCTCAACTCTGTCACTCATTTGGCTGCGGTGAAGCCTTCTTAGCCGTGGCGTGACTCCCTCCTATGACTACATCACCCAAATTTCGTCCCACACACTCTAGCTCTCATCTTAGGAACACTCTAGGACCACTTTCTCTCATTTTATATGACTCTAATGGCAGTTTCCTACCCTATTTACTCATCTAACTTTCCATTTCCAATTCAAAATGTAGGTACTATATCCTAATTGTCCAACTATCTCATATCAGCAAATTCATATATTAATGACAGCAAGAACACATATATTAGCAACAATTAACATCCCATGTACATTCCATAGAGATTTCATTCATCAATAGTTTATGTCCACATCTAATGCATCACATTACTACAATTCCCATATGGTAAACCATATCACAATTTCAACAAAGCTATATATATGATGCTACAAGTTCATACATCAATATCCAACTGTAATGAGACTTAACTCCTTAACGGTTATATTTCCACCAAGCAAAATATAAACACCTATACTTGGCAACATGAATACATGATGATGCTATGTAAACTAATAACAAAATTACATCTACTCTACTTAGATTAGCCCAAGTGTAGCTTCCTCCATACATGGCTAGAGCTCATGGATTTTCATCCACTTGCTTCCCTTTATCCTTACTCAAAGAACCTTCACCTGAAATATTAATCCCATAAAACGGGGTGAGATATAAATCTCAGTAACCAAGGCAATTCCATCATATATTCCATTTTAATTAGCATACATGCATTTCATATAAGCATCAGCAAAATACCAGTCATATCAATAAATGAAACAATTAGGCTATCATGATCACTATCCCATACTAGCAATCATATTTTCACATGTCAAAGGCCATTAACATCGAAAGAAGCCCATCCATGGCATCTACTCCCCATTGAGCACGACCAAGGCTCAGTACATCTAGGGTTTGATCATAACTCGGTACCTGATCGAAGCACATGCACGGGTGGCAGCCGCACCACAGCTCCACTATGGACTCACAAGGTCCAATCACAATATAATGATAGCCAACCAATTCATTCAACGTTTCAAATCATTCATGTACAGCAACATATGAAATTAAATCAAATATATACATGGAATTAATATAAACCCAGTTACCTTACTTGTAGACAATTGCAATAGTCACCAATGGTGTAAAAATCTCCCTATAACCATAGCATCATAGAATTACTACTCTAATTCATCGTTAACAGTTGCAATTAGTACCCAAAGAATTTAAAATTCTAATGACTACCTAAGAATCACTTACCCAGCCATTAAAAGTCCCAAATTCGGATTGGAGTCTCCTCTACCAGAAAAGGTCAATATTTCATCCAAAATCCTAATCAAATTCGTACAAAATTAATACCCATATTATAATCAAATCATTAGGGTCTCAAATCAGCAGAATTACCTAAAAAAGAAGAGTTCATACCTATCTAATGACAGCCCTAGTCTCAACCTACAAATTTCATTCAAATTTTAGGTATGGTGAAAATGCTCCAAATGAAAAACTAATCAGATCAAAATGAAGAAAAAGATGAGTGGATTAAGTTATATAACTATTATCTTAGCTAAATCTTGCTCTAAATGTAAGAAAATGTGGATTTATGCCAAGAACCCTAGAGCCTCCTTTGGACCTCCGAATTTTGAGATGGGTGTTTGTGTTTCAGCAAATGGAGAGGTGGCTGAAGCATTAGGGTTTTAGTTGGGTCAAATGTGGGTCATGGGTTGCTCTAAGGTCCAACTCTATTTGGGCTTCAGATTTTAGCTTTGGTTGGGCTAATTTTGAGGTGTTGGGTTGCTGAAATCCAATTGGGTCAGACCAAGTTTTAAGAACTCCATTATTTAGGTCTGCACAAGGTTTATTGGGCCTTCCTAAGAGCCTATACAAGGTGGATCTTGGGCCTCTATCAGATTGAATTATATTAGGCCTGCACCTAGCTTATTGGGCCTCCATTAGCCTCTTATCATGATCTCCTACATTAATTTGGGCCTAGATGAATTTCTCTCCCAATTAAATCTTAAACCCATATTAATAATTCATCTCTCTAGAATCTCCATTTACTTAACTTACCCAATTATTCAATATTAATTATTCCTAATTAACCTAATCCATGATTAACACCTTAATTAATTTTTGGGGTGTTACACATACTAATTGAAAGAGCACTTGAAATAAGCTAAAAACCAAAGTAAACATCTATGTTTATTTGCCTTCTCCTCCTTACTTCTTGTATGTGTTGGTTTAGCTAAGTGGAAAGCAGTTAGGAAGGAGTAATTTCTGACCTAGAGCAAGCAAGAAACCTAGGTTTTAGACTATGGGAACCTAGGAAATGCAATGAAACTTGAATAAAAACCATGAGAATTCAAGATAACAAAGCTAGGGATTCGTGGACATATGGTAAAATTTGATTTCTTCCAAGGGTGTTTTAGCTTGTGTGAGAGTTTAATTGAGTCCATAAGATCTCTAGGAAGCCTCCCAAGTGCATTTTCCTTTAAGGAAAAAATTGAAAACTCTATGGGTCCCTAAACACCATGCTAGTCTCAATCAAACCAAGAGCAAGGACCTAGGGAGTGTTTTAAATTTTTCTAAGCATAGATTGGGACTAGATATAATGGAAGAATATGAAAGAAAGCCTTGGAAAAAATTTAGAAAGCCTAGATTGTGAGATGGAGGTGTAGGTTCCATAATGTGACTTAAAGAAGTAACTTATATCTAGGCTCTTGGAAATGAATTTATGATGACTTCAAGGAGTTTAAATGGAGTCAAGAGACCTAGATTGAAGGAGAAAATGGGGCCAAGATCTTGAATTCTAGTAGTTACTTTATTAGGCCTTTTATGGACCATTATGTAACCATAGAACAAAGTATGCTTCCTAGTGTGCGTGTGGTGCTAAAACTTGTTTCAAGAATGTAATTGGATCCTATTTGTGGCATCTAGGCCAAGTGAATCAAGTTCCTCCTAGATATGGGTGTGAAGTCGAGCCAAGGAAGTGAGGAAGTAAGGAAGAAAATTGTCTTCTTGCACCAAGGTAGCTTTCCACTCTTTCTTGCATGCATTTCTTGGTTATATGATTATCATTGAATGTTTGTATGTGTATTTGCATCATGAGACATTCCATTTGATGTTGTCTTGTTGCCTTGGTATCGATATATTTCTTGAATTGCACTTTGATTGTGAAATTGCTCTTTATAGGTGAGGTTGTACCAAAAGTCCCTTGAAATGGATGAGGTGAATCCAAAAGTTCCTAGAAATGGGTGAAACAAGGATAAAAGTCTTAAGGATGAATGAGGTTAAGTCAAAAGTCCTTATACAAAAGGGTGAGGCCAATCTAAAAGTCTCAAATATGGGGTGAGGCTAGACCAAACGTTCCTAGAGCTTAGTCTTAGCTTTGACATGTTTTTATGGCATGAAAATTATGAATTAAATGGTTCTTGAAATTGTTTATGGCATGCTTGTGTTCCTTGACATGATTATATACCTTAATTTCTTACTTGAAAGGGTGTTCGACTAATTGGGATTCTTTAAATTTCATCCCCTTCCCTATTTCATCTCACCATGTCTAGGTGGAGCTCAAAGAGACAAAAATGGGAGCCAAAGAGCATGATTGGCCATACATTGACTTTTGTGTAGCTTTTGGAGTAATTAAATGTCAAAGTTTGTATGTATGAATTATTTTTAAGATGTAAACCTTTTAGCAAATGTAAAAGTATGTAAATATAGTGTGTGAACCAAAGTTGAAGCCAAATGAATGAGAAAATGTGATTTGACCACTTGGGGGCCCATTCTTGATTATATATTTATGCATGTGAAAGGGTGAGTTTTAGATGTATAATGTTTTAGACCATTTGGGAAGCTTATACATGATATGTTTGTGCTTTGAAACGTGCTTAAATTGCTGTGGAACGGTGAAGAGGCCAATTGGTACCAATTTGCCCCCTTTATGGTATCAAAAGTGCCATATTCTTGAACTAAACCAAAATCTAATCCAATGAGTTAGTATTGGCATGAATATAGGTCTCATCTAGAGCTTTCCACAAAACCAAAGAACACCCAATTTGGAGTTCTAAAGAATTTATTATGATTTTTCAAAGTTGGGAAAATACGCTAAATGGTAGGGTGCATTGTTCATATGGTCAGATTTTCTTTCCTTATCACTTATGGGCCAAATGGTATCCAATGGCTATAAAAATTTATAAGCACAACCTAGATATTTTATCCTTGCCATAGCCATCAAGATCACTTTATTTGGAGTTCTGTAGAGAGAGAACCAAAATTTTGAACTTTCATGATAGTACTAGTAGCGCAGCAGAACCTCTGATACTGTTCCATCAATTTTCATAAGTTAAGCACCATTTCATTGATTGGCACTATTTTTACTCAAAATTATACATCCATATCTTTCCAAAATGGTATGGTTTGCTGGGTTTGATTTTTCTAGAATTAGTTATGAAATTTTGGAGTTTATATCAATTACTTATGATAGCAAACCTAGGCAGCTGGACCTTTAATACTATTCTATTTTCAATCATGGTCCAGTTGATGTTTACATGGCCTAGAATGATTTTCAACATGTATTTGACATTCAGGGCCTTTTAGAAAGCTATCATTTGCTTGATTTGGATTTTTTTATAACTAATTATGATTTTCCAAAGTTGATGTCAAAAATCTAAAAAATGGAACCCGAGGCAAACTCCTTTATTTTCTGGCATATGGCTTCCACTCTAAAATTGGTGTGATGTTTTATGATGTCTATGACTTGTATGGATAAATTATGAGTAAAGGAGGATGTTGGAAAGTTAGTATGATCCATGGAGTAAAAGATGAAAATTTAAAAGCTTACGTAACACGATTTAGTGCATTATTTTTATTGCATTTTTCCTGAATCTCATGTATGAGGCATGTTTGTGAAAAAGAAAGACTAGATTACTATGGTGTTACATTTCCTATGTTGTTACACCTACAAATGATGATTAGATTGTCCATAATGAACCATCATCATGAATTGGAAATTCCTATTGTTGTAGGCAAGTAGTTGAAATTATGTCATATAATAAAACATCCACTTGAGCTATGGCTTGTAAGATTTAAGGAAACTCATTCCTAAGTCTCAAAAGAATACCTTCATACTATAGACAAGGTACTTTCACCCTTGAAATTAGGTCTTATCAGGGATTATAACCTAGACTTGAAGGATCATATTTATTTTCACTTAAGAGATTATGTTTGATTTCGATTAGGTGGAAGGTGACCTTAAAGTGTTTGAATGCCTTAAATGGATTAGTTGTGATATCAAACTTTATATTAGTTCCAATCTTTGGAAATCCTAATGAATAAGAAAGGTGGAAGCTTGGGTATTGACTGGAGATAAGAGGAGAATTTGTGTGTCTAATGGAAATAATTGACCTTTTACTAATGGACCATAAATGAGGATATAATGTGTGCAATGATTTGATGAGATAAGCGAACGTAAGACTTGGAAACTTAGATTAGATGACCCTACAAGAGGTAAGACCCACTTTAATTAAGAAGGTGGGGATAATCTAAGTGAAGGGTGAATGAAACCTTATTATGAAATAAGATTATTTACCAATGCTATTAATGGGATAAATACTATACGGCTAACTAAGTGGAATTCTGTGTAGCTCTTGACGCCAACTATTAAAGAGAGTTAGACTAAGTGTTTAGCAGTTACTCCTTAAATGAATTGAAAGTTAAGAAGGAAAGGAAGTTAGTATGAAATTCAGTAGCCGACTGTTGGTACTAAAAAAAAGGGAAAGAAGAAAAAAATAAAAAAATAAATATAAAACATAACAAAACAAAAGCTATGAAGGGAGAGAAAATTGAGATTTATTTGAGCTAGGTGTCTGGAACTTATTATAAGGTGATCAAGTGTAACTTGGTAAAGATCTCTTTAGTTGTGGACAAGGAAATAATATGGAATATTCAGGTTGGTATGTCATTTGACCTAGGTTGACAAGAAGAAATAGAATTGTGGACACCAAGTGAGATAGTAACATAATAAAAACACCTTTTTCAAGAAAGTAGTTGGGAAAGGACTTAGTTCCAAGGAAATGATTTAAGAAACTAAGGGAGATAAGATGAAGGATGAACACAAAGGAGAGTGACAATCACGCGTAGACCCACTATAAAGCCAATGATGAAGAATTATCTAGTATTTTTGGGAAATATAGTATGACTAATTTTGAGGACAAAATTTCTAAAAGGAAGGGAGATGTAACACCCCAAAAATAATTAATAACAATTATTTGGGGATTATGAAATTATTAAGAGGGTTTAAGGAAAATGACAAATTTGAGTATCTTAACATAATAATAATTATTAATTGGACCATTTTGAGGAAGTATAATAATATTTACGGATTTAAATGTGACTTGGGCCCATGATTAAATTATGTGTGTTAAGAACATTATTAGAAGCTCAAACTTATTTATATGAAGGCTCAACTTCATCTAAACATGAACCAACTCTATTCTTAAGGAAGCCCAACCCATTTTGAGCCTAACTAACCTATATATCATGGCTCAACATGTTAAGCATCAACCCACTTGGAATAATGGACCCTTGAAGCTTGGTTCAACCCTTATTTAACCCATGCAACCTTAGAATCCATGGCCCAACCCAACAAAAATTTGAACCCACAAGGAATTGGGCCTTTGGGTCAACATATTCCATTCTTAACTTCAAATTTTCTATAGCCCATTCATTAAACCATAACCCAACAACTTGGAAAGAGCCCAATTGGACTTTGGGCTGATGGATAAGCCCATTTCTCACTAAAACCCTAAAAGAAAACCCTTCTCTTTTGCCTCATTATGTAGAAACACAAGAAGAGTAAGAGATTTTTGGAGGTCTAAAAGAGAGGCTAGGGTTCCTTGCATATTTCCATCATTTCCCATGTCTAGAGCAATATTTAGCCAAGGTAACATGTATAGAACTTAACATTCTCTTCTTCCTCTTCAATTTGAACTAATTGGTTTCTCATTTGGAGCATTTTTATCTTCCACCTAAAATTGAAACTTGTTGTTTAGTGCTTCCATGGTGGAATTTTGGAGGTTGAGGCTATAGGTGTTGTTAGGTAAGTATTATCTTCCTATTTTGATGCATCTACTACTAGTTTGAAACCCCTATAGTTGATTTATAATATGGGTCTTTATTTTAGGTGAAATTACCTAGAAATTAGAGTCAACTATTGTTGTTTCTAGTGTGGGGAAGCTAGAACCCGAAATTGGAATCCATAAATTGGAATCCATTTGTGGATAGGTAAGTAACCTTTAGGTAGTCATTAGTAGTTCAACTCTTTAGATATCTGATTTGTTGCTAAAAATAATGATAACTGTAACACCATACTTCTAAGATTCAATTCATACAATTTCCCATGCCTCATCTCATGCTTATTTTATAGGGGGTAGTACAATGGCATTAATTCTCATAGAGAAGTTGCATTTTGCCATGTATAAATTTTCTCTTTCGATGTCCCGTGGTCCATATGGATTCATGTATCATATTATCATACTTAAATACATAGATATAACTCATTTTCATCATCAAAATTGGTCTAGAGCTTGTGTAAGGCAAAGGGAAGCATAAAACATATACTTGCAATTTCGACCAGAAATTGCCTCTTCTGTCATGAACTTTAGAAAATCATAACTAATTCTAGAAAACTCAAAAATATGTATTCTTTACCATTTTGGAAATCTATACATGTATATTTTGTACTAAAAATATTACCAGACGATGAATCATCACACAAAGGATGTTTGACATTCGAAAAGGGATAGAAGTCTGGTTGGCTACTGATACTGTCACATGTTTCTGCAGCAAACTTCAAAAATATCTAATTAATTAGAAACAAATCCAATCCATGAAAATAATATGAATATAGAAAGCTAAAGATGTTATCTATAGGGAAAA
The DNA here is from genome assembly GCA_026724425.1 of Erythrophleum ivorense. Classification (NCBI taxonomy): domain Eukaryota; kingdom Viridiplantae; phylum Streptophyta; class Magnoliopsida; order Fabales; family Fabaceae; genus Erythrophleum; species Erythrophleum ivorense. The sequence goes on along the minus strand of JAIUCV010000678.1, from coordinate 37,921 downwards.
AATAACTCTAAACCATTTTAGGTATGTCCAGACCTTGAAACCTAATCAAACAATACCTGAGGTTAATTTGAGTGCCTAATACTGGGTAAAATCTTTAAAATTCATATCTCCCACTCTAGACATCCAAATGGGGTGTTTCTAGTTGGCATAAGTCACTAGAAATGTCTAGTTTCTCCCTATAAAATTTCTTGGCAATTGGATATCATTTGTCCTCTGAGTAATAGAATTTATTTTCAGACTAGTGAGAACAGTAACATGACCAAAATCTGAATTTTTTCTAACTTTGAAAATTCATCAAATATTCCATAGACCTCCGAAAATTCTGCACTTTAGCTTTCTAAAAAGCTCTCAACAAGCTCTAGCCAAATCTCAGATCAAGAAGAGTTCATTTGGACAAAAAGTGGTATTTGGTTCTAAAGTGGTCAAATTTTGCTCCACATGAGGTATCAAAATGTCTAAATAGTCTCCTTTAATGTTTGGCACATCTTGGGCAAGTTTAAAAGCATGAATATGACTTGTATGAATTACCCAAGTGGTTCTAAACCTTATGCATCTCAATTTGGCCATTCCACTTCTATTTATACATACATTTCCATAAAGCTAGTCTAGTCATTCCATACTCAAATTGCACCATACCATTCATATAATATTCAATCTCAATTGTACATGATATATTAGCATAATTATACATGTTCATAATATCATAGGACATATTCAACAATAATTTACAACACTTGTTACTCATATGGCCTTAAAGAAGCAAGATTCATGCACTTTGTTGTCAATCTCTTATCTTCCAAGGTGTTGGCTCCCATTACCTTGTTTTCTTGGTCCACCTAGCATGTTAGAACATTAGAGAGAAGGGAATGAGATTCAAAGAATCCTAATAGCTCATCCCCATTCAATCACACATAAAGCATGCAATACAAATCTCACAAATGAATGCATGGGCATATTAACATGTGCGATCATTTAAGGAGCATTCTTGGCATTTGAAAAAGTCATACATAGCATACATAGGTTTGCCAAGTAAGTAGATTAGCCTCACCCATTCACTTGTAAATTTTGGACTTGCTTCACTCATTTCTTTAAGAGGTTCTTGGACTCAACCTTACTTTTGGGAGTCAATCTCACTTTTGGGAGACTCTTTACTTTGTCTCAACCAATTCTAAGGGTTCTTGACTCATCCTCACCATGGCTAAGAGTTCTTGACTTCACCACACTCAAGCAAACCAAAGCAAGCACCATAAACATCATTTAGAAATATAATGCATCATCATGGTACCATGGCATAAAAAATCATGCTAGAATACTTGTCATGGCTTAAAACATACATACACAGATGCAAGACAATGTAACCACACATCTATGCATGGGAGAAGGTGGAGAGAGCTACCTTGCTTGTAACTGCACACTTTTTCCTTAAGTCTTGAATCCTCTTCTTTGACCTCACACACCCAAAAAGGTGGAGATTACTTCTCTTGGCCTAGAAACATTATATGAAAGCTAATTATACTCTTGAATTAATTTCTAAGGCCACACAATCACTAGAAAAAGCTAGGTGACTCATAAGGCTCCTTTATGGTTCCATAATGCACTTAATGAAGTAACCTTTGGAAAACATCATCTTGGCTCCATTTTCTCTATGTATTTATGATTCTTGACTCCATTTAAACCTCTTGGAGTCATCATACAATTAATTCTAGGAGCCTAGTTAGGTGTTTATTCTTTAAGCCATATTATGGAATATATAAGGCCATCTTACTTTCTATGACTTTTAAACATTTTCCAAGGCATCCTCTCATACTCTCCCATCATACATGATACAAAATTAAGCTTGGAAGGAATTAAAACACTCCCTAGGTGTATGGACTCTCTTTGGTCGAAGCTATGCTTCCATAAGGCAACTATAACACCATCATTTCTAGCTCATGCCCTTCATGCCTTACATGCTCATATGAGATATGGGAAGGATAAAAGGAGATCTTACTCATTGGCTTCTTACATTTTCTCACATGGCATCATGCATGGTTAAAAATTTACTTTAATGTCACATGGACCGTATGAGCTCATTCTATGCATCCTCATATTTATTTGCACCATTAAGACTCATTTCAATCCCAAAAATATGCTTTAAACCCATGGAAAGCAAAAGGGATAGGAGACATGAATATTCAATTTCGACCATACTTGGCCTCATTTCTGGCAAAGTTTGGAAATTCATAACTAAATCCAAAAAAATTGAAAACATGGGATCTTGGTCATTATGGAAAGCTTGGGATGTCTACTTTGTGTAAAAATATGTGCAAGTCATAACATCCCACACACAGGACATTTGACATGCGAAATCATCTGGAGGTCGGAGCAGGCTCTGCTACTGTCACAGTTTACTGATATGAACTTCAAAAATGTCTAACTAATTCCAAAAAAATCTAATGCTTGTAGAAGATATCACTATGGAAATATGTGGATGTTAAATAGAGAGGAAAAATATCTCCAGATTAGTTCATCAAGCCAAACTCCCGGAAATCGATGGAACAGTACCTTGGGTCAGACAAGATGACTGATTCTGGGTAGTAACTTCGAAATTACATATCTTCCTCTCTAGACCTCCAAATGAGGTGCTTCCAGCTGCTACAAGTCACTGTGACTGTCTAGTTTCTGTCTATAAAATTTTGTAATAATTGGATCACGTTTGCCCCTCAGATGACACAATTCCATAACTGACCAAATGAACAGTGTTTCTAAAAATCCGAAATTCTGATACCAACTTTGAAAAATCATAGAAAATCCTATATACCTCCAAATGCATTGATCCTTAGCTTTCCAAAAATATCTAGACAAGATCTAGTCACATGCCAAATTTCAAGGCAAGGAGAGGTCATTTGGTTAGATTTTGACATCATGGGCAAAATGACTACTTTCTTGTGCTAAAAGGGGGCTAATGGGGTCCAACTTTACTTCTCCTACCTCTAAAGCTCTATGCGCACGTGGGAATGCATCCAAATAGGCTATTAAACATGAATTAAGTGTCTAACAACCCAGATTTGTAAAACTCACTCTCCCACACCAACACATACACCTATGTGAGCAATACTAAGAACTTGCCATTCATTCCAAAACTTGCTACATCATACACCATAGATTCAATTCTCATATATATGTATTGAATACATTCATTTACAATTATTAATAGGTGCTACATCATGTACATCATATCATTAGATTACATCTCTTGGCTTAACTACAAAATAAATACAAAAAGGCTCTTTTACAATTCTTCACTAAACTCCTTAGCTTCAAACTTAGTGGCTCCCATCTCTTACCTCACTTGGTCCACCTAACATGTTGGGATGGTGGAGAGGGGGAGTGAGATTCAAAGAATCCCAATAGCTCATCTCTCATTCAATCATACACACAAAGCATGCAAACAAGTCTCACCATGTATGCATGGGCATGTTAGCATATGAAATCATAAGAAAAGCATTTGCAATATTTGAGTTGGCCATACATATAAAAGCATTTTCAACATGTGAGTAGGCCATACATAACATATAAAAGCTTGCCAAGTAAATGGATTAGCCTCACCCACTCACCTGTGGATTTTGGACTTGCCTCACCCATTCTCTAAGAGGTTCTTAGACTCAACCCTTATTCTTTGGGAGTCAACCTCACTTTTGGGAGACTCTTTACTTTGTCTCAACTAACTTTAGGGTTCTTGGCTCATCCTCACCATGACTAGAGGGTTATTGGCTTTTCCATACTCAAGCAAACTCAAGAAACTACATAAAATATCATTGAAAAACATGAGGCATCATCATGCTAGCATACTTTTCATGGTTCAAAACATACATACACACAAGCAAGACGATGTAAGCACACATCTTATGCATGAAAGAAGGTGGAGAGAGCTACCTTATTAGTTATTCACAAACTTTTTCGTTCAATTTGTCTCCTCCCTTGTTGGTTTCACAATCACCTTTAGATGGGAGTGCTTCTCTTGAGCCTAACCACACAAGAAGTATGGAATTATTCTCTTAACACTTTATTCATAAGCTAGGGGTTTCTTTCTAGCAACCCTACTAAGCATATAAAGCTAGGGGTTCTTTCTCTCACTAGAAATTCACTAACTCTCCTTCCTCTCTTAAGCTCTCAAGAAAGGAAGCAAGAAAGAGGGGCTACATGACTTCTAACCTCCCTTAAGAGTGGTTTTCCACTCTCCCTCTTCTGAACCAAGCTTAAAACCTAACTACTTCCATAATCAAAACCATAGGAAGAGATGGCAAGGAGAGAAGAACAATATTCTAATGAGAGAAACCATGTAAATCTTACCTTTCTCTTACTCTTCCTTCCTTCTCTAGGCTTCTCTCTCTCTCTCCTCCGCCTTTTTCTCTGTCTTAGAAGGAGCTTAAGTCGATTAGAAGAAGAAAGGAGGGATTTGGATGGTTTAATAAGTCAAATCCTCTTTTTTCACGCTTTTCTGGACTAACCCTTGTTATAGCGAGCCATAACCCTCGCTACGGCGAGCTCGTATCAGTCCCAGACCCCTACCTTCGCTATAGCACTACGGTGAGCAACGCCCTGGTTTTTGTATGGGGTGTCCAAACTTGCTATAGTTAGAAGCATTTTCGCTATAGCAAGAAGGCATTCTCACTATAGCTAGACCATTTCTCGCTATAGTGAACAGGTACATTCGTTATAGCTAGGCTGTAGCTAGTAGACTTAGAAAATTTTTAGCTTTTCTCTTCTCTTTTTTTTTTCTTTTTCTTTTCTTTTCTTCTTCTTTCTTTTTCTTGGTTGTTACAGTAACAATGGAGTTTCCTTGCTTCCTTTGATGGGAGAATCATGTAGAAAGCTCTCTTGGTGTCTTAGGAACTCATATGAATACTTAAACATCATGAAATATGGCTAGGGTTCATGATAGAGTTTAAGGTGCAATTAAAACCCTAACTTTTCTATCTTGTAAATTCATGGTTTTTACTTAGATTTCTTTGTATATTCTTACTCTCCTCCCTTAAATTCATGGAATTCATCTTTGGTTCTCCTCAAAATTCTAGCCCTCCTATAGCTTCTTGAATGGGGCGAAATAGGGAGAAGGAAAGGGAGGAAGTGTTTACCATAAGATGGAAGATTTACCTTGTTTTTCCTTGTTTTCTCAATTGAATCTTCCTTTCTTTGGCCTACTCTTTTCAAATCCGAATTTTCCCTCCTTGGTCTGACCTTAAAACAGTCCCAAATACATTAAAAATTCTATGGGAAATAAAGGAAAGTGGAGGATAATGGATTTACTAAGGAGAAACCAAGAAATCTTTACCTTTTCCTTGCCTTTTCTTCCTCCAAAGCTTCTTCTCTTGGTGTGCCTCATCCCTTAGGGTTTTCTCTAGTTTTTGGGCAGCACTTGGTCAACCAAAATGAAGGGAGAAGAAGGATGCATCATATATATAGGTGGGAGGAAGAAATACTTTTCAAAAATTTCCATTTTGCCCTTCGTTCTTGGCATTTTCGTTTCTAACTTATTTTAGCTCCTTTTTGAGAATCATCTTTTTCATTATGAAACTTAGGTTCCCAATGTAGTAAAATACCTTTGGAATCACTCGAATCAGAGCTAAAACCTTCATGAACCAATTTGTCAAAGTTTGGGTGCACTGACGTTAGAAAACATCCACCGAAGAGGCTTTAGCTGTCCCCAGCCTTCCTATGGTTTTCAAGGCCTCTGAGAACATTGGAGAACTCAAAACTTTCATTTAAAAAGTCCTCATGTGAGAATTCCAAAATTTGCTCAAAATGACAAAAATGCCCTTATGTTTCATCAACCTTTCGTTCAAATTTATTTTTTCATTCTAACTCTGTTTTTCTTTCTATTTGAGCCTGGGATTCTCATTTTTAGGAGTCTATAATGCTTCCCAAACTTTTTGGGACTTAACTAAGTCATTTCGGGGACTTGCTTTTGTATCCAGTGAATTTTGTTCATTTACAGAGAAACCGTACATTACGTTTCTTATGTTTTTTCTCGTTTTTAGAGAATCGGATATTACAATAACTATGCTTATCTTAGGCTTAGTGTGCATTTGGATCATGATGGTAGCTAGAGAAAGAGTAATTAGCTTCATTGAGGTAATCGGGGTTAATTTTCTAATTCCATGTATATGCTTATTTTAACATGATATTTGCTATATATGTATGATTTTGAAATGCTAAATGATTGGTTGGCTACTTGACTTATGTTGTGATTAGACCTTGTGAGTCCATGGTGGAGTTGTGGTGTGGTTGCTATCTATGCATTGTGCTTTGATTGGGCATCGGATTGTAATCAGACCCCTGAATGCACTAAACCCAGGTTGTACTCATGGGGCGTTGGTGCTGTGGACGGGCCTCTCTTGATATTATTGGTCATTAACATATTATATGTGATTACTAGTATAGGATAGTAGTCACTAATAGTCCAACTAGTTAATTTGCTGATGATATTGATGCCTTTGGTATGTTTTCTATATAATTGCATTATGTTAATTATTATATACATATATATGGAATTTGCCTCTTGTTACTAAGATTATATATCTCACCCAGCTGTGGGCTAACATTTTCAGGGACTGAACCAAGGAGAAATTAATGAAAGCCTATTGTATGGTTTGTTAGCCATAAGTTACCTTGTAAGGTTAGGTTTGTGTAACATCCGATTTTTCGAAAACAAGAGAAAACGTGAGAAACGTAACGTACAGTTTCTTCGTCAATGAACAAAATTCACAAGATACAAAAGGAAGTCCCCCAAAATGAGATAGTTAAGGTCCCAAAAAATTTGGGAAGTATTCTAGACTCCTAAAAATAAAATTTTCAGGCTCATATGGAAAGAAAAATAGAGTTAGAATGAAGAAACATTTTTTTATGAAAAGCTTACGAAACGTAATGACATTTTCATAATTTTGAGCAAATTTTGGAATTCACACAAGAGGGCTTTTTAAATGAAATTTTTGAGTTCTCCGGGGTTCTCAAAGGCTCTGAAAACCATGGAAACCCCCGGGATAGTTAAAACCCCTTCGGTGGATGTTTTCTAACATTGGTTAACCTAAACTTTGACTGATTCATTCGGGAAGGTTTTAACTCCAATTTTAGTGATTCCAAAGGCATTTTACTAAATTTGGAACCTAAATTTTATAATGGAAAAGATGGTTCTAAAAAAGGAGCTAAAACGAAGGAGAAACAAAAATGCCAAGAACGAAAGGCATAATGAAAATTTTTGAAAAAGTGTAACTTCCTCCCACCCATATATATGATGCACCCTTCTTCTCCATTCATTATGCAGGACCATGTTCTACCTAAAACTAGAGGAAAACCCTAGGGGATGAGGTGCACAAGAGGAGGAAGAAAAGGAGGAGAAATTCAAGGTAGAAAGGTATGGATTTTCATGATTTTTTATGCTCTTTCTCTTCCAAACCTCTTCTTCTCCATTCTCCTTTGTTTCCTATAATTATAATGAAGTTTATAAATCTGTTTGAAGGGAGAAATTGAGGGGAAAATTCGGATTTGAAGAGAAGAGCTCGAAGAACACAAGATTCAAGTGAGAAAAAGCAAGAAAACAAGGTAATTTCTCTTCCTATGGTTGTCATTTTTGGTTCCCTTCTCCACCATTTCGCCCCACTTGAGAAAACCCTAGGAGGAGATGATTTTTAGGCAGAACCAAGCATGAATCTAAGGAAAAAGGGTGTGGAGATTAAGAATATGCAAAGAAAATTATCAAAAAACCATTAGATTTCAAGATGCAAATTCTAGGGTTTTGTGTGTACCTTGGAAAATCTGACTGTGTATGATAATTCCTAGGCCTAAATAAGAGTTTAAATGAGCTCCCAAGATCCCTAAGAGGCTTCCCATATGCTTCTCCCCTTGAGAAACAAAAAAAGCTCTAAGAAGGCCAAACTTGCTCTATGTCTCGGCCAAGCATGGATGGAGTAGCTAGGGAGAGTTTTAAATTTTTTCAAGCCCATTTTTGTGTCATATATGATGAATGAATATAAGGGGAGGCCTTGAAAAAAATTTAGAACCCATGGAAAGTGAATTGGTGCCTTAGGTTCCATATTATGACCTAAAGAAGCAACATGTAGTTAGGCTCTTTGTTTTAATTTTGTGATGACTCTAAGAGGTTTAAAAGGAGTCAAGAATCATATTTGAAAGGAAAGAATGGAGGCTAGAATTTATTTGAGGGGTGTTGCTTCATTAGGTGCATTTATGGACCATAATAAAGTTTATAGAGCCATCTAGTGTCTAAGCAAGTATATGGCCTTAGAATTGAGTTCATGAACTTAATTGACTCCCATAAAATGTGTCTAGGCCAAGAGGAAGCATCTCTACAAGTTTGTGGGTGTGTGGCAGAAGCAAGAGAGGGAATTTCAAAAGGAAAAGTGTGTGATTGTGTGCAAAGTAGCTCTCTCTACCTTCTCTCATGTATGGATGTGTGTTTGGCTTGTCTTACAATGTGTGTATGTGTATTTTCAAGCCATGAAAAGTATGCTAGCATGATTTTATATGCCATGATTTCATGATATCATGTTATGTTTTCAAATAAATGTAAGATGTTTGTTGAGTTTGCTTGAGTGTGGAGAGGCCAAGAACTTTTGGTGAGGATGAGCCAAGAACCCTTGAGATTGGTTGAGACAAAGTAAATAGTCTTTCAAAAATAAAGTGGGCTCCCAAGAGTATGCTTGAGTCCAAAACTCTTAAAGGATGGGTAAGGCAAGTCCAAAATCCATGAAGAAAAGTGTGAGGCCAATCCAAACACTTGGTGAACTTTTAAATGTCTTGTATGACTTGTTCACATACTAAGTTTGCTTCTTGAATGTTCATGATTTGTATTATGTCCATACATGCATTTTTAAGGCTTGCTTTGCATATATTATGTATGATTGAATGGGAGATGAGCTATTGGGATTCTTTGAATCTCATTCCCTCCTCTCTAATGATCTCACATGCTAGGTGGACTAAGTGGATATGTTAATGGGAGCCAACAACATTGACAAAGGAAGATTGACATCCATATGTCTAGCTTTTTCCTTTTAAAGCCATAATGAACCATAATGATGTATATTAATGTTGTAAATGGTTTATGACCCTTGAGATATCTGGAATTATGCTATTATATGAAGTAGAAATGAAAGTATGTGTTATGTGAATTGAGTATGTATGGCAAATATAGCTTCATGAATGAGTTTATGGAAATGTGCATATGTGTGCATGGAAAGGCCAAAATGAGATGCATGAGGTTTGGGACCATTTGGGCAGCTCACACGAGTCCTAAATGTGCTTTTAGACTTGCCCAAAAGGTGCCAAAGCCAAAGGAAAGCCATTTGGTAATTTTGGTATCCCATATGGAGCCAAAAATGACTATAATGGAGCCCCAAGTCACTTTTTAGCCAAATGAGTTATTCTTACTCTGAGATTTGGCATGCAATTAGGTCTCATTAAGAGCTTTTTGGAAAGGTAAAGATCATAATTTTTGAAGGTCTACATAATATTTGGGAATTTTTCAAAGTTGGCCATTTTTCTGGTTTTGGCCTGTTATACTATTCATTTGGTCTAAAATTGAATTCTATCACATGAGGTCCAAATGATGTCCAATTTTCATGAAATTTTATATAGAGAAACTAAAAATTCATAAAGACTTGTGCCAACCAGAAGCACCTCATTTGGAGGTCTAGAGAGGGAGATATGAATTTTTGAACATTCTGTCCAGTATTAAGAATTTTGCCCAACCTGAGTTACTGTTACATTAAATTCTGAGGTTTGGGCTTGATGAATTGGTCTGAAGATATTTTTTCTCTCTAGCTAACATCCACATACTTCCAAATTGGTATTATTTACATAGATTGGATTTTTGTGGAATTAATTGAAAATTTTCAAAGTTTTCCGTAGAATTTTGTGACAGCTTCAGAATGCAGTCTGACCTCTAGACCATTTTGGATGTCAAAAGTCCTCTGTGATGGTTGTTATGATCTGGGCATATTTTTAGTATAAAGTAGACATCTGTAGTTTTGCCGAATGACCAAACATGTATGATTTTAATTTTTTTAGAATTAGTTATAATTTTTCAAAATTTGGTCAGAAAAGAGGCCAAATCTGTCCGAAATTACACCTGGGTATTTTGAGCTTTATTTCGGTTTCCATAAATTGTGGGCATGATTTTATGATGCAAATGAGTTGTATTGATGTAATTAAATATGAGAATGTATAGCATGAGCTCACATGGTCCACTTGACACTGAATGAAATTTTTAGATACAACGCAACACGAAAATAATCATTATTTCCTTGCCTTTTTCATGGAAAACTTACATGATTCATGATATTAAGTCATTTAAAAGCATAAGATGAGCTAGAATTTATGGTATTACAATTTGTGTAATGAGAATACTAGTTTTGTGTATTTGCCACATTGCATCACGAATTACCAAGTGTAGGGATTGCCTATGTAATACATTTATAATGAAATTGAACATTGTGATTGTAATGGACTAATGATTGATGAATGAATTGATCTTTTATGTCCATTAAGTGTTTACCTTGTAGACATTTGTGGTTGAACCATTTTGCTATCATGGAAGGGGAATTGACTTATATGAAATTAAATTTGATTGCTTTAATTTAATCCTAGATCCCTATACAATGAGGATTAGTGAATCCATGATATTAGGGAGTTGGGAGGTCTAAAAAACCATGCATGTTAGTCATGGAAGCCTTAGAATTCATCCAGAATAAGTGTAAAGGTTTAGAAAGCATGAAAATTAGAAAATAGCATCAAGAAGGGCAAAGTCATAGCTTAAAAAGACTTGAGCCATGGCCAAAATTGATGTTTAGGGTAACAAAGGCTAGGAACGACGTGGCCAAGGTGATTTGAGTCATGGTGTAAGGTGAGAAATCAATTTTAGGGGGTAACAGAAAGTAGTCTCCCTAGGGTTGTTACATCGAAATAGAGTTTTAATTAATTTTAAGGATAAGAATGACCTACATATGATTAATAAACATCAAGGAAAGCATTGGTTTTAATTTTAAGGTTCCTTTTTAAGACATAAAGAAGAAACTTGAGTCTAGGCTCCTTAAATTGAATTTGTGATGATTTCAAGGAGTTTAAATAGAGTCAAAAGACTAAGATTGAATGAGAAATTAGAGCCAAGATCATGAATCTTAGGGGTTGCTTCATTATACACTTATATGGAACCATAACCATGTTTTAAAATAAAAGTAAGCTTACATAGAGTTTGTGTGAAGCTAGAACTTGCTCTAATAATATAATTATGTCTCATTTGATGTGTCTAGGCCAAGTCCACCTACTTGTGTGTATGAGGCCGAGAAGGGGAAAGGAAGTCCAAGGAAGGAGATTGTGATTCTTGTTTCAGGGTAGCTCTTTAACCTTTCTTACATGTATATCTTGGATGTTTGATTGCCATTGCATGCTTGTATGTATGTTTGAACTATGAGATATGTTTATAACTATTGATGAAATGCTATGGTATCATTATGCTTCTTGAAAACATGTTTTGAATGTAAAATAGTTTGAATAGGTGAGATTATGGCAAAAGTCCTTCAGAATGGGGGAGGAGATGCCAAAAGTCCTTAAAAATGGGTGAGACAAAGCCAAAAATCTTAAGAAGGAGTGAGGCTAAGTCAAAAGTCCTTAAAAGTGGGTGAGACAAATCCAAAAGTCCTAAAGAAATTGGATGAGGCTAGACCAACATCCTTTAAAGCTTATGTTTGATATATATGAGTTTATGTGATATGGAAATATGTTCATGTATGTTTATTATAAGCTCTTATGACATGCTTGCATTCTTCACATGAAAATATGCCATGTATGTATGCTTGAAATGGTAAAAGAGCTATTTGAATTTTTTTAAATCTTACTCTTCCTCCACATATGCCTAACCATGTCTAGGTGATCCAAGTGGAGCAAGAAATAGAGGCCAAACACCTTGAAGAATGGAACTTTGACAATAAAATAAAAATTTTATGTATTTTGATATCAAAGTTTGTATCTATATGATGTACATGAGATGTAAACTATTAAGCACAAGTAAAAGTATGTAAATATAATGTATGAATCCATTTTGGAACTAAATGTATGAATGAGTTTTTGACATCTATGAACTTTGAAATGCATGTGTAAATGAACACCTAGGAAGGTGAGTTTGAGTTTCATAGTGATTTGGACCATTTGGCATACTTTTATATGTTATGATTATTCTTTTGGATGTGCCCAAGTGCTTGTGGAATGATGAGGAAGCCATTTAGTGCATCTTGACCCCTTTATAGACTTCAAATTAGCCATTTCCTTAAGCTAAACCAAACTCTAACCAAATGGATGATTTTTTGTATAAAATTTGGCAAGCAAATAGGTCTATTTAGAGCTTTTCATAAAACTAAAAAGCACCATTTTTGAATCCCTAGAGAATTTATTATGATTTTTCAAAGTTGGCCAAATTATGCAGAAACTGTCACTATTGCTGTTCATGTCATCAGTTTACTTTTCTATCTCACTCAAGGGACAAATGAAGTTCAATGCTCATGAAATTTTATAAGCATATAGTAGATATCATATGATTTCTATGGCCACTAAGAGCACCTCATTTGGAGCTCTGTAAAGGGAGAAATGAATTTTTAAAGTTTGAGTTCAGCTGCAGGATGCATAAGTGACTAGTGTTATTGTTCTATCAAATTTTGTAAGGCAAACCTAGTTTTTTTTTATCTAAAATTTTTATGGCTACTAGTTGACATCTGTAGCTTTCTATAATGGTAAAATTTGCATAATTTATATTTTTCTAGAATTAATTATGATTTTCCAAAATTCATATCAGAATATGGAATGGATGCCAAAATGCAAAGTATAATATGACTTTGTGTTCCATGGCTTGGACCCAAATTTTGAGCTTCAATTTCTGATGATTCTGGTTGAACAAATGTGTTATGGATGGAAAATGAATTTGGTAAGTTCATATGGTCCATAAAAGCCAAGATTGAAATTATTAAGCTTTCAATGACGCAATTAACCACACGTTAAAAGTGCTCTTTTCATGCACATAAGTGTTATATGCCAATTTTGCCATGAGTTGAGCTTTATATAGATATGGTATTACATACTCATTGGGGGATGCCTCCATAAAGGAAGTAGGGGTGAGCTTGCTAAGTTATGGTAGTGCAACATGATTTGGGTATTGAGCTTGCCAATGCTAGTGTAATATGATTTGGGTATTAAGCCTAATAGCTTCCAAAGCTTAATGGTCAAGTTGAATAATGTTGTTTGCTATATTTTTTTTATTCTCTATATGTGTAATTACTTTTAGTATATAAATGCTAAAAATTGCTAATATCTTGTTTATTTTCTGTATTTAAATCATGTTTTACTATCATGTGGAAAATCCTGAAATTTATATGAAATTCTCTATTTATGTATTCATATGGGAATTTCTATTATCTTTTGTTTTCATTATTCTATATCTGCATTGAGTATTTCATAAATAATATATTATCATCTGTTTATGTTATTTTCTAAATTCAATATTCTTTGTAGAAACATTCCATTTATATTATCTACTGTTTGTTAAATTATTACTTGACTTTTCTTCAGAGTTATAATTTTGCATTAATTCATCTATCTTAGTGAAAAAATTATTTCTTACTCTGTTGTGGTTTATATTTTTTATAGATGTCGATTTACCAAGTGACTTTAGAACATCAAGCGGAGTGGATCTAATTCCCTCTTCAAGGATGGGTCTTTGTCATCCACAACATATGTATCATATCATATGATGATGTCGTTCATGCTATACCAGCGTATTTGTGGCCTTATGAGGGATTGAATCTCACTCATTCCCAATGGGTAGATTTGAACCTCTTACTCCTTTATATCTATGAGTAGAGGCCTAGTCACTAACATTGATCTTTTGTATAGATAGGGGATGACTCTTATAGTTCCTTTTTATTACCTGGGATTTCTTTTTGGGTAGTTTAGACTAAATCCCCAGTGTTATACTTTGGCCTATACTTATACCGATCATGCTCCCTTATATCAAAGCTTTTTTAACAATATGTGGTAATAGTAGTTTATTTCCATCATTTTCATATTCCGCTACACTATAGGTTTAGTTTATGTGAAATAAAGAATCTCTATCATGAAGGAACAATTAAAAGGGAACAAAGTAATTTAACATAAATTAATTAAGAATTATTTGCAAAAATTTAAAAAAATTACCAAAATGGGTAAGTAAAGGAGGTGTTACATTCTTCATCTTAAAGAACCATATCTTATTGTTATAAGATATATCTTGCTAATAGTACACGATTTGATAATGCATTTATTGTAAGTTTGCTAGCAAGATGTGGTTTTTATCCAACAAAAGGACATTAAGAAAGAGTTAAACATTAATTGCAATATCTTTGAGAGACCATTAATATATGGTTGTTTTATTCTATTGAATCTAGATCACAATTAATTGGCTATGCAAATATAAGACGCTTACTTGATTCACATAAAGCTTGATCTTTAACGAGTTATTTATTTGCATGGAAAGGTACAATTATATCATGATGCTCTATAAAACAAGCTTTAGCTACTACTTTCGCGGTGCATGAGGCAAGTTGAAAGTGTGTTTGGCTAAGGTAAATGAACTAACATGTCTAGAAAATGTACGGTTTGTCATCAGGGAAAGCTATTCTAACAATATTATATGAAGATAATGCAACATGTATAGCTCAGATAAAAGGAAGATATATTAAAGAAGATAGAATGAAACATATTTAACTAGAATTTTTTTCATTTATCATCTTTAGAAAAATAGTGATATAGATATTCAACAAAATCGTTCATGTGATAATATGATAGATTTATTCACTATGGCATTACCAATTGTCATATTTGAGAAGTCAATGTACAGTATTAGGATCTATTGATTTAAAGACATTAGGTGATGTCATTAAAGGGAGTAAAAGATGTGTTGTACTCTTTTTTCCTTAACCATGGATTTGTCCCATTGAGTTTTCTTAGTAAGGTTGTTAATAAGGCAACTTACACTGTATATTATAAATATTGTGTATTCTTTTTCCTTAACTAGATTTATATCCCACTGGGTTTTTTTCTTGTAAGGTATTAACGAGACATATTATTTGTTAATGGCTATCCAAGAGGGAATATTGCAAATAATATAACTGTGAATGTCCATAACCCCATAAGAATGACTTTCTAATATCCTTTTTCATGATTAATGACATATAACTCATAAAGAAATTATATTGTATAATTATATAAATTAGTTTCTTATTTATATTATTATAACTCATAGGTTTATAATTGTGGTTGAAGGCCTATAAATAGAGATTATGTAGTAAGCATGAAAGATCCTAAGTGAATGAAAATTATCTTACCCTTTCTCTCAATATTCTCTTTTGTTATTATTATGTTTCTTATATTTCTATTAGTTTTACAACTAAGACATATGTATATATATATGTTTTCTAAGATTAAATTTTTTTGTATAGAAATTGACTACATTTAGAAGAAGAAGAAGAAGAAAAAGGAAAAGGAGGAAAAGAAGGATGAGGAGAAGAAGAATGATTGGAGTTTATGGTAGTTTAACATTTAGTATTTTCTAAATGGGTTTAGACCTCTTGATAAGTTAAAGGGACATTAGAAAAGGAATAGAGGGTCAATTAAGGAGAGAAAACAGAGAGAAAAGTAGATAAAGAATGAGTTTCAGGGCTATCTAAACAAGGGAATGATGAAAAAGTGAGAAATACAAATATTTTAATAATAAGTTAATTAAAACAAGTTAATGTTATTTCTGATTATATGTGAGTTAAATGAGCCAAGTAGAAGACCTATGAAGCTTAAAACATGTTAAAACATTAATGGCATGTAAAATGAGAAAGCCTATAGCACAGTGCTGTTTTGAGTTGTTTAACGCCGTTCTGAGGTCTTGTAGCCAAGAAAAGTTGGCCTAAGGGTTCTAAGACCTTGTAAAATAGATTATGGGCTGAAATCTGTAGAAAAAGATGGGTTAGAATGTAGAAATTTAAGTTGCAGCGAAACTAGTAGCATTTTCATAATTACTAACAACTTTAACAAAATAGTTTTTTTAAATTATAAATGGTACTTGGTGGCACTCCTTCTCCCTCTACCTTAAATCGGATTTTTGTAGAGCATTCAAGCTTCATCCATGGTGTCTTGAGGAAAAAGGAGAGAAAAGAGAAAGAAATAAGGAAATAAGTAAGAAAAAGCCCTCATTTTGTGTAACTTTAGTTATACAATTTATTCCTCTCATCAAGAGCTTCAATTTAGTGGTTTCAAATTCTATTTTAGAGGTATTTCAATGCCACCAAGGGGGAAGAAAGTTCAATTTTTAGAATTTCAATAAAGAAAAAATGGAGAGCACAAAACATGCTTCAAATTGAGGTATATATTGCTATATTTCAAGCTTTAGTTTTTTGAGTTCTCCTCCTTCTTTTCCATGCTTGGAAAGAGAAAATCTTTTTCTCTACATTCTCTTGCATGTTTGATCATATGGAGTATGTATAATTCATTTAGACTATGGAAATGAGGAAAAATTGCTAAAGGAAGCAAGAAAACTCCATATGGCCCATAAATGCATAGTCTTGGCTGCCCCTTAGGACATGGCATTAGATGAGCTTGTTTTCTAGTTCTATGATAACTAGAGGTCCTCTAGAGAATTCTAAAGGCTAAGAGAAACATTGGTTTGAATGATAGAGGCCAATTGTAAAAGTTGAAAGTTTATATGATTAAGAAAACCTAATTTGGGTAAATGGCCATGCTTTTGTTTGGTATCACATTTGAGCATTCTAGTGAACTTAATGGAAGCATAAAGAGCTATCTAAGATGCTAGATTGAGTTCTTGAGGCATAAAAGTGAGTTTAGCAAATATGGCCCAAAGTTACTAAATATGTCAAAGTGGAAAATGACCAAAGGAATAGAGCAATGACCAAATGGATAGTAAAATGCCAATTTTTTGGTTTAAAATAAAAATTTAGGGAACTTGAGTTGCTTAGGAAAACTTGCCTAAGAGAAACTTGTATCAGGGGCTAAGAAAAGGGGAAAATGAGAAAGACAAGTTGGGTAAGCAAATAAAAGAAGTTTCAAGCACCACTTGAGCTAAATGAAGATTTATGTGAGCCCTAGAAAAATGTTCATTTAGGTAAAGTAGAAAAGTCCTAAAAAAGTGTCATACCATCAAGAAATAGCCCATATCTTACATTACAATATGCTACAACATCAATTTGCTTATTGTTAATACCTTTAGCAGCGAAATAAACTGACATTAAAGGCCCAATTTCTTTTTCTTTTTGGCATAAAGACATAACTTTAACCCACAAATCTCAAAATTCATCCTAAACAACTTTGTTCAACATGAAACCATCATAAAAAGAATCATAAATTTTGGGTTCCAAGTCATATGCACCAAACTACCACTTTTGCACCATTTCACATGGATTCCCAATTTAGACACTAGTTTGAAAAATTCATATATTGGAGTTAGAAAACTTTAATTTGCATAAATTAGGACTCTATGGAAAACTCAAACTACATGCTATAAAAATTTTAGATCAAAACAAGTTTATTTGGGCTACCAATGGAACAATAATTGCATTAGATTTTTGGATACAACTAGGCCTAAAACTTTGAGCATACATATCTTTGGCTACACAACTCCATTTTATGCAAACTTAGTGGCTATGAAAAGTTTATAATACCAACTATATGGCTGTAAAATTTCATGAGTATTGGAGTCCATTTGGCCTCTCAAATACATGAAAAACCATATTAGACCATATTAACAGTACTCTGGCAATTCTACAATTTTCATCTAACTTTGAAAAATCAAAATAAATTCTACAAAGCTCCAAAAATTGTGTTCTTTAGTTCTATGAAAAGCTCTAAATGAGATCTAAAAGTTTCCAAATTTTCATCCAAAATTTCATTCATTTGGCCTAGTTTTGGTTCAAGGACAAAATGTGGCTCAAAATGACACATAATTGGATCTAAATGGTGCAAAATGAGCTTCTTCAATGCATATGGCCATTTTTGTAACATCATATTTACTAAGCTCATCTTACCTCATTTCTAAGTTCCCTTCTTTGGATCATACAAGTTTGCCAAGGAAAATCATTAAAATATTCATTAAATTGTATTACGTCACGGGTAAAATTTTCATTCGGTGTCTTGTGGGCCATATGGACTCATTCATCTCATTCTCATATTTAAATACACAAATACAACTCAAAAACATCTCAAGAAGTGGCCTAGAACTCGTGCAAATGGATGGAATACATAAAAACACTAGGTGCAACCTTGGCTAGAATTTCCAACTTACTGTCATAAAATTTGAAAAATCATAACTAATTTCAGAAAAATTGAAATCGTGCATACTTTACCATTCAAAAAATCTACAGATGTCTAATATATGCCAGGCTAAATAGAGGCTACTAGTTACTAAAAATTGATGGAACAGTACCTGAGGTTGACTATAATTACTGATACTGTCCTCCAACTTCAAAAATTCATATCTCCCTGCTCAGATATCTAATTGGGGTGATCTTGGTGGACATGAAAAGCTTATCATGTTTAGTTTAGGCTTGCAAAATTTCATAAGTATTAAACATCATTTGTCCCTTGAATGACACAGCCCAAGTTTGTAACCATATGAACAGTGTCTGCATTAGTTCAATAGAAAAAATACCAACTTTGGAAATTCATAATTAATTCTACATAGGTCCAAATAATCTGGTTTTTAGCTTTTCAAAAAGCTCTAGATAAGATCTATGTGTGTGCCAAATTTCATGGGCAAATTTGTTCATTTGGTCAGATCTTGACATTGGGTTATGAAATGGTCTATTTTATGTCATCAAAGGGCTCTAAATGGTCCAAAATTGCTTCTAAGGCAACCATAGCCACTTGAGCATTTGAACATGCACCGAAATGACCTTCTAAACTTGTCTGAAAGGTGCATAAATCCAGAAATTGAAAACTCACTCTCTCACCCCATGCCATACACAAGATTATACATGCTTCTCATTGTCATCCAAGGTTCAAAAACTACATTATCATTCATATGGCATCAAACCTCATACATACATAAAATATATGATTATATACACATGTTCAAAGAATTATACAACATTTCCATTATAGTATTATATCATATGCCATATGTATGGCTACAAAAGGAGTAATTCTAGGCAATTCTAGACACTTTGATGTTAATCTCTTATCTTCCAACTTGGTGGCTTTCATTGCCTTGTTCATTTGCTTCACCTAGCATGTTAAGACATTGGAGAGGAGGGAATGAGATTCAAAGAATCCCAATAGCTCATCTCCCTTTTAATCACATATAAAGAATGCAATACAAGTCTTGAAAATGCATGCATGGGCATAATGGAATGTGTAATCATTCAAGAAGAATTCTTAGCATTTGAACAAGTCACACAAAGTATACATAGACTTGCCAAGTAAGTGAATTACCTCACTTATTTTCTTATAAATTTTAGACTTGCCTTACCCTATTATTCTAAGAGGTTTTGACTCAACCTCATTCTTGGAAGACTTTTTACTTTGTCTCAACCATTTCTAAAGGTTCTTCACTCATCCTCACCATGGCTAAGAGTTATTGGGTCCATCACACTCAAGCAAACCCAAGCACACATACTAGACATCTTTTAAGAATATATTATAATATTATGGTACCATGGAACAAAAGCATATAGTAGAACACTTTTCATGACTTAAAACACACACACATACATTCAAAGACAAGGTAAGCATACATTCATGCATGAGAGAAAGTGGAAAGAGCTACCTTTGCCACACAAGCACACTTTTTCTCTTGGAATTATACTCCCTCTCTTGGCCACACACTCACAATGATGTGAGGCTTGTTTCTCTTGGCCTAAACATACCAAAAGAAACATGAATTACTCATGGGAACAAGCCTTGGCATTATACACACTTTACATAATGCTACTTTGGTCTATGGCTCCATTATACTTTCATAAGGCACTTAATGAAGTAACTATAAGAATTCATGATCTTGGCTATCTTCTCTCCTTCAATCTATGATTCTTGACTCCATTTAGACTCCTTGAAGTCATCACACAATTATTTTAAGGAGTCTAGCTAGGAGTTGCTTCATTATGCTACATTATGGAGCCTACACCTTCATCTCACTATCTATGGCTTCTAAAATTTTTCCAAGCCTTCCTCTCATACTCTCCCATCATATATGATACAAAACTAAGCTTAAATGAAATTAAAACTATCCCTAACCTATAGTTTTGTCCTATGCTGAAATGAGCTTCAAGAATAGGAACCAATGGGCTTTTTTTGTTTTCTTAATAGGAGATGCATATGGGGAGGTCTCTAAGGGTCTTAGAAACTTAAGAAAACACTTATCTAAGGTAGGGAATTCATCAATCAAAATATATTTCATAATGTCTCCATGAATCCCTAACTTTTCTAGCATTTTCATGCTTTTTTCTTTGATTTCTTTGCACCTACTTGCTTCTCACACTCCAAAACCTATGAATCTCCCTTGCTAGGACTAGAATTCATCCCTCTTTGATTGGGCTCTATATGGGATGAAATGCTTACAAGGAGGAGTAAGGAAGAAGAAACATGGAAGACAACAACTTACCTTGATTTCCTAACTTTTCTTAAGTGCTCTTCCAAATGGTGGATTCCTCTCCTTCAAATTTTGTTATTCCTCCTCTAGACTAGACCCAAAACATCACCAAATCCATCAATGAAACCATAGAAAGGAAGAGGAGAATGAGAAGAACAAGTTTACTAAAGGGGAGAGCATGAAATTTCACACTTTTCTTACCGTTTTCTTGCTTATTCTCCCTTGAAAATCCCCTCCTTTGGTGTGCCTAAGAGCTGACTTATTTTTTTGGTTTGAGGGTAGAAATGAGTCGGTCTAGATATGGGGGAGAAGAAATGTGAAAAACAAAGAGTACTCAAGAAGCTTCCTTTTTCTCAAAATTCTATTTTTGCCCTTTGTTCTTGGTATTTTCATTTCTAATTCATTTTAGCTCTTTTTTGAGAACCGTCTCTTTTATCATAAAATTGAGGTCCTCAATCTTGTAAAATGCCTTTGGAATCATTCAATTTGGAGCTAAAACCTTTCCGAATGAATTGGTTAAAGTTTGCGATCACTGCTATTAAAACACATCTACCAGAAAGGCTTTAACTGTCCTGGGGCTTTCTATGGTTTTTAGGGCCTTTAAGAACCCCAGAGAACTCAAAAATTTTATTTAAAAAGCCCTCCTATGAGTATTCTAAAAATTTCTTGAAATTACAAAAATACCATTACGTTTCATAACTCTTTCGTTAAATTTTGTTTAGTCATTTTAGCCTTTGTTTGAGGGTACCTCTAGCCTTGACTCATCATTATTTGAGGTCTAGAATATTATTCTAACTTTATTAGTGTAACGTCCGATTTCTCATAAAATACCAAAATATGACAATTTTCAAAGCAAGTCTCCTGAGATGAGTGATTCAGCGCTAAATAAAATTTGGATAAAATTTTAAATAATAAAAAATAAGAATTTGAGCCTTGAGCTGCCCAGAAACGGGGGTCGGAGTGATTCAAAAAATTTGTCAAAAGGCCAGTGGCATTTTCATAAATAAGTGAACTTTTTAGAAAACATACAGGAGGGCTTTTTAAATGAAAGTTTTGAGCTCTCCGGGGTTCTTAGAGGCCCTGAAGACCATGGGAAGCCCCGGGACTAGTAAAGACCCTCCGGTGTAATTTTCTAACGTAGTTAACATAAACTTTGATCGATTCATTCAGAAAGGTTTTAGCTCTGATTTAAGTGATTCCAAAGGCATTTTATTAAATTGGGAACCTATTTGTTATGATGGAAAAGACGGTTCTAAAAAAGGAGCTAAAACGAAGGAGAAACAAAAATGCAAAGAATGAAGGGTAAAATGGGAATTATTGGAATTGTTGAAGCTTCTTAAACTCTCTCCATTTCTCATGTTTCTTCTCCTTTATTTGGCCGACCTTCTTGCTGCCCCAAGACAGAAAAACATTCTGCCCTTTTAGGGGCCCCAAGAGAAGAAGAAAAGGGAGAGAAAATTCAAGCCAAAGGTAAGAAAATTTCTTAGTTTTTTATGCTTCACCTTAGCTAATCTCTTCTTCCCTTTTCCTTCTTCTTCTCCATGATTTTTCTGAAGTTGTGAGGGCTGTTTTAAAGGGAGAACAGAGGGAAAATTTTGAAAATCAGGTAAGGAGGCTAAGGAAGGCAAAGAATAAGCAAAGAAAAGCAAGGAAAATAAGGTAATATGCCATCCTTCCCTCTCTCTTTGTGCATGTTTCAGCCATATATAGGACAACCTTAAGGAGTAAAATTTTCAACCAAACCAAGGGTGAATCTTAGGTATTTGATGGAGGAGAATAAGAATATGCAAAGAAAACCATGAAATAGCCATTAGAAATCAAGATGCAATGCTTAGGGTTCCAAGTGCACCTTCCGAATTTTGAATTTATGTGATGCTTCTTAGACATAATTAAGAGTCTAAATGAGTTCTTGAGACCCCTAAGATACTCCCCATGAGCTTCCTCCTTCAAGAAAACAAAAGCATCTTCAAAGAAGCCATTAAGCTCTATAGTCCCGGCCAAACCATGTTCATGATGCTAGGGTGAGTCTTAAATTTTTCTAAGGACATTCTTGAGTCACATTTGATGAATAAAGATGAGTAGAGGCCTTGGGAAAAATTTAGAACTCAAGAAAAGTGCATTGAGGTCATAGGTTCCATATTATGACCCAAAGAATCAACATTGTACTAGGCCTTTTGTTTTAATATTGCGGTAGCTCCAAGAGGCTTAAAAGGAGTCAATAATCATAATTGAGAGGAAAGAATAAGGCCTAGAAGTTATTTGAGGAGTGTTGCTTCATTCGGCACCATTATGGACCATAATGAAGCCTATAGAGTAATCTAGGGCTTAAGCAAATTACATAGCTTTAGAATATGTTTAATGAACCTAATTAGCTCCCTTAAATTATGTATAGGCCAAGAGAAACCATCTCCACCAAATTGTAGGTGTATAGCCGAGGCAAAGGAGGAAAATCCAAGGAGAAAAGTGTGTAGATTTGTACAAGGTAGCTTTCTCCACCTTCTCTCATGCATGAATGTGTGTTTAGCTTGTTTTAGAATGTGTGTATGTGTATTTTCAAGATATGGAAAGTATGCTAGCATGCTCTTATATACCATGACTCTTGATGCCACATTATGCTTTCAAATGAATATATGATGTGTGATTGAGCTTGCTTGAGTGTGGACAGGCCAAGAACTCTTCCCAATGGTGAGGATGAACCAAAAACCCTTACGCTTGGTTGAGACAAAGTAAAGAGTCTCCCAAAAACAAAGTGGACTCCTAAAGAGTATGGTTGAGTCCAAAGATTTCAAAGAATGTGTGAGGTAAGTCCAAATACCATGGAGAGAAGTGTGAGGCCAATCCAAATACTTGGTGAGCTCTTGAATGCCTTGTACGATGTGTTTTCTATGCCAAGCTTGATTTTAAATGTTCATTACTTCTATTTTTCCCACACATGCATTCACATAACTTGCTTGCACATATTATGTGTGATGGAATAGGAGATGAGCTATTGAG
This sequence comes from Erythrophleum ivorense, assembly GCA_026724425.1. NCBI lineage: Eukaryota > Viridiplantae > Streptophyta > Magnoliopsida > Fabales > Fabaceae > Erythrophleum > Erythrophleum ivorense. Next base: position 14,262 of record JAIUCV010000678.1, on the reverse strand, counting down.
ATTCTTGAATCTCACTCCCTCCTCTTAAATGTCCTCATATGCTAGGTGGACTAAGTGGACATGGCAATGGGAGCCACCCACATTGAAGAAAGAAGATTACCACCCTTATGTTTGATTTTTGTCTTTTGATTCATAATGAGGCTTCATGATGCATATTATTATTATAAATAGTCTATGACCCTTTGGACAAATGTAAAAATAATATGTGATAGGTAAATGAATGAGTATGCTGTATGTATTCTAGAACATAAATTGAGTGTTTATGCCAATGTGTGCATTTGAGAAAAGCTTGGTGTAATGTGTATAAGTGAGGGTGAAAAGGCCAAAATGAGATGCAAATGGTTTTGGGACCATTTGGGCAGCTCCCACAAGTCTTAAACATGCTTTTAGACTTGCCCAAAAGGTGCCAAGACCCAAGGGAAACCAAATGGCAATTTTGGTACCCTATGTGGAGCCAAAAGTGACCAAAATAGAACCCTATATTAATTTTTAGCTAAATGATTTGTTCTTGATTTGATATTTGGCATGATATTAGAATATGTTGAGAGCTTTTTGAAAAGCTAAAGATCATAATTTTTGGAGATCTATAGAATATTTGATGATTTTTCAAAGTTGGCCAAAATTCTTGAAATAGTCTGATGCACTGTTACATTGGGTTCGAAATTATTTTCTGTCACATGAGGCCCAAATGAAGTCCAATTGCCATGAAATTTTATAGACAGAAACTAGAGGTTATAAGTGATTTTTGTCAACTAGAATCACCCCATTTGGATTTCTAGAGAGGGAGATATGATTTTTCAAAGCTTCAATCCAGTGTCAGGCATCCAACCAAACCTTAGTCACTGTTTGATCAAATTTCAGGGTCTGGGAGAGCTTGAACTGTTATGGAGTTATTTTTTCCTTCTAGATAACATCCTCAGATTTCTAGATTGATATCATTCACTTGAATTAGAATTTTTTGAAATTAATTGGACATTTTTGAAGTTCATATCAGTAAATTGTGACAGCATCAGGACCTAGACCAAGATTACATGATTTTGATGTTTTTAGATTTAGTTATGATTTTCCAAAATTTTGGATAGAATGGGGGCAAATCTGGCCAAAATTTAATAAGTTCAATTTATGCTCCATTTCGGTTTCCTTGGCTCATGAGCAAGATTTTGTGATGCAAATTAGTAATAATGTATTTAAATATAAGGATGCATGGTATGAACCCACATGGTCCACATGACACCAATTGTGAATTTTTAAGTATGACGTAACGCGATTAAATCCATTATTATTGGTTCCTTTTCCATGTGCTCTTATGAACATGATGATATGGAGCTTATGAATCCCATGAATAGGGTTAGATATATATGGTATTACATTTATTGGTATCAGAGCATTGGTTCAGGCATATTGCTTTGAGTTGTGGCTTAAAATTATGTGATTGGCCTTGTATATGAGATGTTTATGGATCATTTGAGTGTAGCGTGGTGGTGTGTGTTCCCCTTTTATACTAAACTATGTTATGATGTTTTAGAAATATGGTAAACACATGGAGAGGTTGAGACAGGCCGCCTAGAACAGCTAGACTAGAGTCTAAAGAGGCTCGTGCTAAGGATAGAGTCGAGCGCAGTGATCAAGTGGCTGGAGCCCTGTAAGCTATACCTGGATCAACAACAAGTTATGATTATGCAATTTCAAGAACAACTTATTGAGAGAGACAGCTACGTGCCTACTGCTCCTCTGCCACCACCACCACAGCCCTCAAACTGTCTCGAGCATTCAGAGGCAACTCATTTAGATGCACAGACACACATACAGGCTGTTGTCTCGATTCCACCAGCTCAAACGGCTCCTGCGCAGCAGCAACCCTTGACCAGAAAGGTGGTTACACAGTTTAGGAAATTTGGGCCTCCCACCTTTGATGTGAGATGAACGTAGATAAAGCTGAGGCCTGGACTATGGAACTAGAGCAAATCTTTGAGGTGATGGAATGCACGTCTGAGCAAAATGCCAAGATGGCTGAGTTCCAATAACAGAAAGAAGCAATCTACTGGTGGAAGGGCACTGAGCCTATCTTGAGAGCGAGGAACGCTCCGATCACCTAGGAGGCATTCCTCAAGGCATTCCACGAAAAATATTTCCCCGATTCAATCAGAGACGAACAAGAATCCTAATTCATTTTATTTAAGCAAACTCCAAGGATGTCCGTGGACCAGTATGTGGCGAAGTTTGTTAAGCTCTCCAGATATTCCTCCTACCTGCAGAGACATGATAATGAAAGATAGAGGGTAGACAGGTTAGAGAAGGGCTTGCTCCCTGAGATTAGAGATAGGGTAGTGCCATAGAGAATCAAGCACTTTAATACCTTAGTTGAGGTGTGCAGAGTGATAGAGATAAATCTCAAGATGATGCAGCCTATGTCCAGTGCCAGAGCACCCCTTCCCCTCCCTGAGCCCAAAAGACCTAGAGAGGGTTCCCAAGCTGCAGTTACTAGCCATAGAAGTGGTAAAAGTTAGTGGAGCAGAATAGGCAAGAGGAGAAGAGTTTAGTCCAGTAGAGTCAGTACTACTCATATAGCTTGTCCCCAGTGTGGCAAAAATCATGGGAATAAATCATGCTACACGGGGCAGAATGTCTGCTATAGATGTGGTAGGCCAGGGCACATAGCCAGGGACTACACCCAGGCTCCACAGCAGTTGACCGAGCAGAGGGAGATGGCTCCTATACCCAGACCTTAGACCCAGGGTAGAGTTTTCGCCCTGACACAGTAGGAGGCTAGCCAGTCCCCGAGTCTGATTCAAGGTACTATTAAGATAAATGATTTTTCTATAACTGCATTATTTGATTCAGGTGTTAGCCATTCTTTTATATCATATGACTGTGCTAGGGGGTTGGGTTTGAGTATGTGTACATTACCATATGACTTGCATGTATACAGTCCCATTGGAAACAGAGCCATAACCTCTTATGCCTGCTTAAATTGTGTAGTCCAGTTCAATCATTGTTATACCACACTTGATTTGATTTGTATGCCCTTTATTGATATTGATTTGATCATTGGTATGAATTGGATGTCTGTGAACAATGCCACACTAGACTATAGCTGCAAATGTATTACTGTGCCAGAATGTGGGACCCTGCCTAGTACTAGGACTGAGCTAGTTGTTATGACCACCTCCCAGGCTGAGAGATCCTTAGAGCATGGTTGCCAGGGCTTCCTAGTTTTCTTTTCAATTCAGGTTGAGATAGAAGAGGGAATAGAGGAAATTCTAGTAGTGAGAGAGTTCCTTAAGGTATTCCCAAAAGAGATTAGTGGCCTATCCCCAGAGAGAGAATTAGAATTTCCTATAGATATTGTACCTAAGGTAGGTCCAGTGTCTAAGGCCTCGTACAGAATGGCTCCCACTGAACTAGCGGAGTTAAAGAGACAGATAGAAGAGCTTTTAGAAAAAGGTTTCATTAGACTCAGTGTCTCACTGTGGGGAGCTCCAGTCTTATTCGTAAAGAAGAAAGACGAGAGCCTTAAGTTATGTATAGATTATAAGGAACTCAATAAGATAACTATTAAGAAAAAATATCCTCTCCCTCAAATAGATAACCTCCTAGACCAGCTAGTAGGAATGTTGATGTTCTCTAAGATAGACCTCAGGTCAGGGTATCACTAGCTCAGAATCAAGGCCGAAGACATCCCTAAGACAACCTTTAGAACCAAGTATAGGCATTATGAATTTTTGGTTATGCCCTTCGGGTTAACGAATGCACTTACAGTATTTATGGACTAGATGAACAAAGTCTTTAGGCCATACTTAGATAGGTTTGTAGTAGTCTTCATAGATAACATTCTCATCTATTCAAAGAGTAAAGTTGAACATGAACAGCACCTGAGATTAACCCTAGAAACCTTGAGGGAAAATTAGTTGTACGCTAAACTTAGTAAATGTGATTTTTGGCTCACTAAGGTCCAGTTCCTAGGCCATGTGATCTCCCAAATAGGAGTCATAGTAGATCCCTATAAAGTAGAGGTAGTTTTATCGTGGGAGAGACCTAGGACAGTGACAAAGATCAGGAGCTTCCTAGGTTTAGCAGGATACTACAGGAGATTTCTTCAGGACTTTTCTCAGATAGCTATACCGCTGACTAGGCTCACTAGTAAAAATGTGCCTTTTGTGTGGGATGAGAAGTGTGAAAAGAGCTTCCAAGAGCTGAAGCATAGGTTAACTACAGCCCCAGTTTTAGTACTTCCTGACCCTAAAGAGACTTTTGTAGTCTATAGTGATGCCTCAAAGAAAGGGTTAGGATGTGTTCTTATGTAGGGAGGCAGAGTGGTAGCATATGCTTCTAGGCAGTTGAAACCACATGAGGAAAATTACCCTACACATGATTTAGAGCTAGTAGTGGTATTATTCGTACTTAAGATATGGAGATACTACCTGTATGGAGTAACCATAGAAATTTTTAGTGATCACAAGAGCCTTAAGTATTTGTTTGAGCAGAAAGAGTTAAATATGAGGCAGAGATGGTGGTTAGATTTCCTAAAAGATTATGATTTCACTTTGAAATGCCACCCAAGAAAAGCAAATGTGGTTGCAGATGCATTAAGTAGGAAATCTATACATATGGCCTATATGATGATCAGAGAGCAGGAATTGATTGAAAGATTCAAGGATATGAGTCCCTCATGTGTAATGCATTTGGGGAAACTATTGATGAGTGAAACCCAGATAGAAAATGATCTGAGGAGTCAGATTAGGGATGCCCAACTAGAGGATAAACAAGTGAGAAAGATTAGAGCCCAAATATCCTAGGGTAGCACTCTAGACTTTAATCTATCTGAGGATGGGTTAGTGAGATACAAGGATAGGCTGTATGTACCTAGGAATTCTAAGATTAGAAAAGGGATATTAGATGAGGCACACAAAAGTAAGTACATGATTCATCCAAGTAGTACCAAGATGTATCAAGATTTGAAAAAGATGTTCTGGTGGCCTGGGATGAAATTTGATATAGCAGAGTACATCTCTCGGTGTCTAGTGTGCTAGAGAGTTAAGATAGAACACCAGAGACCAGCTGGGTTACTTCAGCCCCTAAATATCCCTAAATGGAAGTGGGATAGCATAGCCATAGATTTTGTCATGGGTTTACCCAGGATATCATTGGGGCATGATGCCATATAGGTGATAGTGGATAGATTAACGAAGTCGGCACATTTTCTATCAATGAAAGCCACTTACACCCTAGACAAGTTAGCTCAGCTATATATTAAGGAGATAGTGAGACTACATGGTGTACCTAGGAGTATAGTATCAGATAGAGATCCCATATTCATTTTAAATTTTTGGAGATCATTACAGGATGCCCTAGGGACAAAGTTAAGATTCAGTACAGTTTATCACCCTCAGACAGATGGTCAGACTGAGAGAACCATCTAAACCCTAGAAGACATGCTGAAGGCGTGTGTTTTAGAATTGAAAGGAAATTGGGATACATACTTGCCTCTAGTGGAGTTTGCCTATAATAATAGCTATCATGCAAGCATCCAGATGGCATCGTATGAGGCACTGTACGGAAGAAAGTGTAGGTCCCCAGTATGTTGGATTGAGCTAGGAGAAAGAAGCCTCATAAGCCCAAATTAGTGGACCAAACCTCCAGACAAATTGAGACGATCAGGAAGAAACTCTTAACGGCTTAAAGTAGGCAGAAGAGTTATGCAGATAGACGTAGATGGCCGTTAGAGTTTGAAGTTAGAGACCATGTCTTTGTGAGGGTGTCTCCAGTCACAGGGATAGGTAGGTCTATTAAGGGTAAGAAGCTTAGTCCAAACTATATAGGTCCATTCTAAATTCTCGACAAAGTAGGACCTATGGCCTACAGACTTACCCTTTCTCCAAACTTAAGCCAAATACACAATGTATTCCATGTATCCCAATTAAAGAAATACCAACCCGACCCCTCACATGTCATAGAATATGAGAATGTGCAGTTACAGGATGATCTATCATACATAGTATCACTAGATCGGATCGTGGACGTTAGACTCAATCAGTTAAGGAACAAAATGATACCGCTGGTGAAAGTGGTCTGAAAGGGGTTATCTCCTGAGGAAGCCACTTAGGAACTAGAGGATGATATGAGGAAGAAATATCTAGAACTCTTCCCCAAAGGTATGTCTTTTAAATTTCGAGGATGAAATTTTATTTAAGGGGAGTAGAAATGTAACGTCTGATTTCTTGTAAAATATCGAAATGAGTCAGTTTTCAAAGCAAGTCCCCTGAGATGAGTGATTCAAGGCCAAATAAAATTTGGATAAAATTTTAAATAATAGAAAATGAGCATTTAAATCTTGATTTGCTCAAAAACAGGGGTTGGAGTGATTCGAAACATTTATTGAAATGCTAGTGACATTATTGTAAATAAGTGGACTTTTTGGAAAAACATATAGGAGGGCTTTTTAAATAAAATTTTTGAGTTCTTCGGGGTTCCTAGAGGCCTTGAAAACTATGGGAAGCCCTGGGACCAGTAAAGACCCTCCGATGTAATTTTTTTAACGTCGGTTGACCCGAACTTTGACAAATTCGTTTGGAAAGGTTTTAACTCCGATTTGAGTGATTCCAAAGGCATTTTATTAAATTGGGAACCCATTTGTTATGATGAAAAAGAAGGTTCTCAAAAAGGAGCTAAAACGAAGGAGAAACAAAAATACAAAGAATGAAGGGCAAAATGGGAATGATTGGAATTCTTGAAGCTTCTTAAACTCTCTCCATTTCTCATGTTTCTTCTCCTTTATTTGGCCGACCTTCTTGCTGCCCCAAGATAGAAAAACATTATGCTCTTCTAGGCACCCTAAGAGAAGAAGAAAAGGGAGAGAAAATTCAAGCCAAAGGTAAGGAAATTTCTTGGTTTTTTATGCTTCACCTTGGCTAACCTCTTCTTCCCTTTTTCCTTCTTCTTCTCCATGATTTTTCTAAAGTTGTGAGGGCTGTTTTGAAGGGAGAACAGAGGGGAAATTTCGAAAATCAAGTAAGGAGGCTAACGAAGGCAAAGAACAAGCCAAGAAAAGCAGGGAAAACAAGGTAATATGCCATCCTTCCATTTGGTCTTTCTTCCCCCTCTCTTCGTGCATGTTTCGGCCATATATAGGATAGCCTTAGGGAGTTAAATTTTCAACCAAACCAAGGGTGAATCTATGGTATTTGATGGAGGAGAATAAGAATATGCAAAGAAAACCATGAAATAGCCATTAGAAATTAAGATGCAATGCTTAGGGTTCCAAGTGCACCTTCTAAATTTTGAATTTATGCGATGCTTCCTAGACTTAATTAAGAGTCTAAATGAGTTCTTGAGACCTCTAAGATACTCCCTATGAGCTTCCTCCTTCAAGAAAACAAAAGCATCTTCAAAGAAGCCATTAAGCTCCATAGTCTTGGCCAAACCATGTTCATGATGCTAGGGAGAGTCTTAAATTTTTCTAAGGCCATTCTTGAGTCACATTTGATGAATGAAGATGAGTAGAGGCCTTGAAAAAAATTTAGAACTCAAGGAAAGTGCATTGGGGTCATAGGTTCCATATTATGACCTAAAGAAGTAACATGGTACTAGGCCCTTTGTTTTAACATTGCGGTGGCTCCAAGAGGCTTAAAAGGAGTCAAGAATCATAATTGAGAGCAAAGAATGAGGCCTAGAAGTTATTTGAGGAGTGTTGCTTCATTAGGCACCATTATGGACCATAATGAAGCCTATAGAGTAATCTAGGGCTTAAGCAAATTGCATAGCTTTAGAATATGTTTGATGAACCTAATTAGCTTCCTTAAATCATGTCTAGGCCAAGAGAAACCATCTACACCAAATTGTGGGTGTATAGCCAAGGTAAAGAGGTAAATCCAAGGAGAAAAGTGTGTAGATTTGTACAAGGTAGCTCTCTCCACCTTCTCTCATGCATAGATGTGTGTTTAGCTTGTTTTAGAATGTGTGTATGTGTATTTTCAAGCTATGGAAAGTATGCTAGCATGCTCTTATATACCATGACTCTTGATGCCACATTATGCTTTCAAATGAATATATGATGTGTGATTGAGCTTGCTTGAGTATGGAGAGGCCAAAAACTCTTCCCTATAGTGAGGATGAGCCAAAAACCCTTGAGCTTAGTTAAGACAAAGTAAAGAGTCTCTCGAAAGCAAAGTGGACTCCCAAAGAGTATGGTTGAGTCCAAAGATTTCAAAAAATGGGTGAGGCAAGTCCAAATACTATGGAAAGAAGTGTGAGGCCAATCCAAATACTTGGTGAGCTCTTGAATGCCTTGTACGATGTATTTCTATGTTAAGCTTGATTTTAAATGTTCATGACTTCTATTTTTCCCCTACATGCATTCACAGAACTTGCTTGCACATATTATGTGTAATGGAATAGGAGATGAGCTATTGATATTTTTGAATCTCACTTCCTTCTCTTAAATGTCCTAATATGCTAGGTGGACCAAGTGGATATAGCAATGGGAGCCAACCACATTGAAGAAAGAAGATTGCCGCCCTTATGCTTGATTTTTGTCTTTTGATTCATAATGAGGCTTCATGATGCATATTATTATTGTAAATAGTCTATGACCCCTTGGACAAATGTAAAAATGATATTATGTGATAGGTAAATGAATGAGTATGGTGTATGTATTCTAGAACATAAATTGAGTGTTTATGCCAATGTGTGCATTTGAGAAAAGCTTGGTGTAATGTGTATAAGTGAGGGTGAAAAGGCCAAAATGAGATACAAATGGTTTTGGGACCATTTAGGCAGCTCCCACAAGTCTTAAACATGCTTTTAGACTTACCCAAAAGGTGCCAAGACCCAAGGGAGGCCAAATGGCAATTTTGGTACCCTATGTGGAGCCAAAAGTGACCAAAATAAAACCCTATGTCACTTTTGAGCTAAATGATTTATTCATGATTTGAGATTTGGCATGCTATTAGAATATGTTGAGAGCTTTTTGAGAAGCTAAAGATCATAATTTTCGGAAATCTATAGAATATTTGATGATTTTTCAAAGTTGGCCAAAATTCTTGAAATGGTCTGATGCACTGTTACATTGGGTCTGAAATTATTTTCTATCACATGAGGCTCAAATGAAGTCCAATTGCCATAACATTTTATATGCAGAAACTAGAGGTTATAAGACTTATGCCAACTAGAATCACCCCATTTTGATGTCTAGAGAGGGAGATATGATTTTTCAAAATTCAGTCCAGTGTCAAGCGTCCAACCAGGCCTTAGTCAATGTTTGATCGAAATTCAGGGTCTAGGAAAGTTTGAACTGGTTTGGAGTGATTTTTTCCTTCTAGATAACATCCTTAGTTTTCTAGATTGGTATTATTCACTCAAATTGGAAGTTTTTGGAATTAATTGGACATTTTTGAAGTTCATATCAGTAAACTGTGACAGCATCATGACCCAGTCCGACCTCCAGACTATTTCACATGTCAAATGCTCTATGTGTGGGATATTATGACTTGTACATATTTTTAGCATAAAGTAGACATCCCAAGATTTCCATAATTACTAAGTTTACATGATTTTGATTTTTCTAGATTTAGTTATGATTTTCCAAAGTTTTGGACATAATGGGGGCAAATCTGGCCGAAATTCAATAAGTTCAATTTATGCTCCATTTCAGTTTCTTTGGCTCATGAGCAAGATTTTGTGATGAAAATGAGTAGTAATGATGTATTTAAATATAAGGATACATGGTATGAACCCACACGGTCCACGTGACACCAATTGTGAATTTTTAAGCATAACATAACGCGATTAAATCCATTATTGTTAGTTCCTTTTCCATGTGCTCTTATGAACATGATGATATAGAGCTTATGAATGCCATGAATGGGGTTAGATATATATGGTATTACAATTGGACCTCAGATCACTCTATCTGGGGGACTTTCTCTTATATCTGGTGAATTTTGCACGTTTACGGAAAAACTGCATGTTACATCTCTCGCATTTTTTCTCATTTTCAAAGAACTGTATATTACAATTTGAACTCGTTCTAAACATAAAATATAGTATATATGATAATTTCATCAAGTCCTAAACATCATGCACCTCAAAATGACGCACCCACTTCTCAATATAAATGCACTTTCCAAGGCGCATACATAATCAAATTGCACATTCTTATATATATACATTCAAAAATAGTATTTACATCATAATCTCATACTTTTACATTTGTGGGAATGTTTATATCACAAAAATGTCATATACAATCTCTCATGGACAACTTATTTTACATAAGAAGCTAAACTATTGTCAAAGTAAGGCAATTTATGCTTTTGGTCTTTATCTTTGGCTCATTGAGAATTCTTTAAACATGCTTAGAAATAATATAGAGGAAAGTGAGATTCTATGAATCTCAATAACTCATTCACCCTTCAAGCACACTTATAGGCATATTTTCATGTCAAAGAAAGCAAGTATGCGTAATAGGCATTCAAATATAAAACATAATCATATTTATGAAATCATATGGATCCATTAAGGTAAAAACAAGCTATGAGGACTCTTGGTCTAACCTCATCCAATTATTTGGGACTTTTGGATTAGCCTCACTTACTTTTAAGGACTTTTGACTTAGCCTCACTCACTCTTGAGACTTTTGGCTTAGTCTTACCCATATTAGGGACTTTTAGCATAACTTCACCTATTAAGAACCATTTCACATTTCAAATGCATTCCAAGTTGTATATTTGCATCAAATCATCAAACTAATAACAATAAATATAATTCATAGTCCATACATACATACAAGCAATCAATGACAATCGAACAACCAATATAAGCTACAAGAATAGATGAAAAGCTACCTTTCTCAATGGAGAATAAAGTTTTCCCTTGGTTACTCACTTCCCTTTCTTGGTCTCACAAATACACTTGAAAGAGACTTGACTTGCTTGGCCTAGACACATCAAACAAAGTACAAATACATCAATGAAACCATCTTTAGTATCATATAAGTCTTGCATAAGGTAACTCTAGCTTTAGGTTTCCATATAACTCTATTTAGTAGTATAATGAAACAACTCATATAAGTCATTATCTTTGCTCTAACTTTCACTCAGTATAAGTCATATGACTTCATTTAAACTCATTAGAGTCATCATAAACTCAAATCAAAGAGTCTATCACCAAGTTGTTTCTTTATACATATTAGAACTCTAAACCTTCAACTTTCAAAATAAGGCTTTTAAATTCAAACCAGTAGTTCCTTTAATGTTTATAATTTATATATAGACCATTTCTATCCTTAGAATCAAAGAAAACTCTCCTTAGGTACCTCAAGCTTTCTTAGATTAAGACATGTATAAGGAAGAACACCCAAGGAGTTTTGTCCATTCTTCTAGGGAATTTTGGACCTATATAAGTTCTTTAGCCTTTTCTTAGCTCAATCATGCTCTTACATGGTCTAAAATATTATTTTAAAGTTTCATATTTCCTAAGGTGCAATCAAAACCCTAGGTATGGAAACTTGTAACCTATAGCTCTTTTATGGTTTCTATTGGTTCCATATTAATCTCTACACTTCAAAACCCTTGTTCCCATTTTGATTTCATCAGAAACCAACTCCCCTTATACTCCCCCTGGGTTGACCGAATTGGAAAATCAAAGAAAGAACCAAGAAAAGCAAGTTTTACATGAAGAAACATACCTTGTTTAATTCTTTATCATGTGAGGTTTCTTTTGTGCCTAGAGTTTCTTCTAATCTCTTCATTCCTTCTATTGAACCAGCTATAAAACACCACCATTCAAAATTCCAAAACCATGAAAAGAGAGAAGAGAAAGAGGAGAAGAACATTTGTAAAGGCAAAAGCATGAAAAGAGCATCATTTCTTACCCTTTTTGGCTTATTTTCTTCTTCCTTTTCTCCCTTTATAGTGTGCCACAAGGAGCTGAGTCTGGTTTTATTTTGAAGTAGATGTAAGTTGGTTTAAATGATAGGAGAAGGGTGGTGTGATATTAAAAGGGAAGGAGGGTAAATCATAACATTTCCAAAATTCAATTTATGTCCCTTGAAATTTTACTCCTCCATTTGAGCTTATTTCAACTCCTTTTTAAGAACCATCTTTTCCATCATAAAATTTAGGCCCTCTAATTCATTAAAAGCTTTTGGTTTCACATTAATTAGATTTAAAATCTTACTAAACTATTCGGTCAAAGTTTTGGTCAACTAATGGTCTAAATCATATATCAGAAGGGTTTTAGCTATTCTAATGGTTCTTATGGTTTTATAGGTCTTCAAGAATTCTAGTGAGCTCAATTTTATCATTTAAAACTCTCTCTTTTGAGTTTTTAAAAAGTTTCCTGAAATTACAATTTTGCTACTACATTTATCTCTTAACCCTTTTTGGCTTCGACTCTAGTCTATCCTTAGGTTCTTAACCACATTTTTAGATGTTCTAATTAACCTTTAATATTTGATTTTCTAGAATTAGACTAAAATTGATCAGATTATAAAAGGAGACCCCCATAATGAAATGAAATAAGCTGAGATAGAGCTAGATCAATGAACAAAGTATTTAGTAATGAGGGTAAGGATCCAGAGGTGTCTCAAAATCAAAACAGAAATAGCTAAACAATTTAATATGGGACTTAATGGTAAGAACTGTAATTTTGGGCAACTTCTTAGAAATTTAAAGAAAGACTTTTTTAAATGATAAAATTAAGTCTACTAGGGTTCTCAGGCCCTTGAAAACCATAAAAACCATTAGAATGGTTAAAATCCTCTTGGTGTGCATTTTTAGGAAATGATTGACCAAAACTTTGATCATATGATTTGGGATAGTTTCAAACTCCATAAAATTAGAAGAAAGTATTTTTAATAAACTAGAGGACATAAATTTTCATCTGGAAAAAGACGGTTCTTAAAAAGGAGCTAAAACGAGCATAAACAAAAAAGCCAAAGAAAAAGGGGCAAAATGAAAATTTTAGGAAAAGTCAAATCACTACCTTTTTTCTCCATATAAGCCATGTTACCTTCTTCTCCATTTAGATCTATCATTTCTAACCTTGAACCAAACTAGAAATGGCATGAAAAATGGGAGGAGAGAGAGAAAGGAAACTAAGGCAAAAAGGTATGAAAATATATAGAATTTTGCAATAAGCTAGTTATAAAACTTTCTCCTCTGTTCATTCTCTTTCTCTTGATGGTTTTAGATTTTTGAAAGGAAAAGTTTGATAGCTGACCTCTTGAAGAAAAGTGAAAGTTTGAAGCAACCAATTATGGCTTAAGAATTACCATTGAATAAGCTTTCAAACAATGTATACCATAAGTTACAAAACTTAATGTTCCCTGGACTTTCATCCTCTTCATGTTTCATCTTAGAGAGAGAGACAAAGGAGAGAGCTTGAATTCAATAAAAATTTGATAGAACAAGAGTTTACAAGGGAGGAGCATAAGATTGTGCAAGAAAAACACCATAGGAAGCCATAGAGAGCATGTTATGTCACCTAAGGTTTCAAGTGAACCATAGAAGATTTGGAACAATATAAGAGTATTTCAAGTCATATGAAACCATAATTAAGCTAAGAAGCTAGAGAACATAGCCTTGCATCAAAATCCATGGAGGAAGCAAGAAAACTCTCATTGGCCCTTTTATGAAGTGTGTCTCAACCTAAAGCTAGATGAAGCACCTAGGGAGTGCTTTCATGAGTTCTAAGGATTTAAGAGACCTAGATGAGGGGAATAAATAATTATGGGACCAATGTATTGAATTTAGAAGCCCTAGAATGAAAGTTACCATCTTAGGGCCTAAATGGGGTAAAGAAGCAAGTTAGCTTTAGACCCTTATAGCTAAAGATATGATGGCTCAAATAGGTTCTATTGAAGTCATATGGGATGTAGCTTATAGGAAATTGGGACCTAGATGAAGAAAAATGGAAGTTGCTTCCTAATGAGCCTAAATTAACCCTAAAACACAAGTTAGACTAAAGTGGGGGTAAGTGTTAGTGCTAAGGCTTTAGATGGATTCAAACGGGCTAATTGGCATTATGGATTGATGCTTGTAGGCCAAATTAACCCAAACCTACTAAGTGTGGGTGCCAAGTGATAGAAAAACAAGATATAGAAAAGCAGCAAGAACAAGTGGGGTTAGTGGCATCTTGAAACTCCATAGGTCTTAAGGTAGCTTTCTCTCCACTTCTTGAATGCAATTGAGTCCTTGAATGAGTTGATATGCTTGTATGTGTTGTTGCTTGATGCTTTCATGAAGTATGACCCATTATTGTGTT